>OY288286.1:63007116-63532839 GCA_958450335.1 Hibiscus tridactylites | reverse complement strand
GGCTTATTTTTTGTGCAAATGGTCTTAAAAGATAATGATGAGATGGTGAAAGGTCTAAACGGGTTGATCTCAAAATGGAAGAAGGTGGATCGAATATATCGAGCCTTGTTCTTTAAAAAATGAGGAGGTGAAGGGTGGTGCAGGGATCCCTGTGAACTCCTGAACCATGGCTCGAAAATTGGTGGTGTATGTGGTCAAAACAATTGTTTGTGCACGCCTAGAAGCTCTGAGTCTCTTCTTCAGATTACACACCATATTGATCTTGTTGTTGAGTTTGCTATTTGTGGTCAAATCGAGCTTTGGTTCGAACTTTCTGGTCCTTGGGGGACCTGCAACAATGGACAAAGTGGCTCAAAGCTTTCCTTTGCGGATGTGTGGTGAAGATTTGGTGTGAAGGAAGCAATGGAAATTAAGTTCAAAGCTTGGAGGAATTGCAAAAATGGAGTATGGAGAATGATCGGAAAATTTATGAGTTTTTATTTAAAATACGACTAAATTGATTGAATATATAAGTATAGAGAACTCAACGTGTTACTATCCAATTTTTCATAATTATAATGTTACCCTATTAACGGACTTTAACGATGAATTACTATTTTATTACAAAATATAAAATTTAATTATATTTTGTAACATTTGAAAATTGTATTTTTTTTAACAAAATTCAATGATCTTATGTGAATTTACAAAAATAAACCGTCTAAAACTACCCGTAACTCTGTCTTGTGTCAACTGTTTTGGTATCAACAAATATATAAATACTTTAAATATATAAATAGAGAGGGAAAAGAATTGCAAAATAAGAAATCCAAGGGCAATAGACAGAGGCAGAGAAGTCACATCGGCACGTGGGATTGCTGATTCCTCCGCTTATTAAACTCCCACTACGGGTTTGGCAGTGGAGGCAAAGCAAAGCAAGGGCTCCCCCCCCCCCCCCCCCCCCCCCCCCACAGCTGTTGCTAGCTGTCCCTAATCCCCTTCCCATGTGACTCCCCTCCCATTACCTTTTCTCCATCTGATTTAATACTCCTATTTTTAAAAAATATTATACTCATTTTAAATATAAAAAATATAACATGCATCAAACATAAATTTATTTATTTAAACAATATCAACAATAATAATAAAATAAAATTCATTGAAAAAAAGAGAAAAAGGATTGCCTTAAAGACCGTGTTCTGGTTTATGAATTATTACAGACAAATGTTGAGATTTTGAAACCATATTGTTTTTTTGTTTTTGAATTCATTTATATAGTTGGTTGGTTATTTTTCATTGATTAAGATTAGGTTTGGATTGGATATAAATTTATGTGAGTGTGGGTTTTTGAAGGATTAGCTCTACAATGGCTGAATTACCTCCCAAAATACCACCCACCATCACCCCAAATTGGCCTTCTTTTCCTCTCGACAAGATGCCCGCGGCCGCAATGGCAAACTTCTTTTCCACCACCGCCGCCGCCGCTTCAATCCACCACCAGCAGAACCACGCCTTGTGGGTCGACGAGTTCCTCGACTTCTCGTCCGCCCGTCGTGGGGTTCACCGACGTTCCGTGAGCGACTCCATAGCCTTCCTCGAGCAACCATTGGGGGTGGATGAATGCAGGGATTCCAATGCCATGATGATGACGACGAAAGAAACGAATATGTTCGATCGTCTCGACGATGACCAGCTCATGTCCTTGTTCTCCGACGATGTCCCCGTCACCATGGCAGCTGCGCTGCCGACTTTATCCTTGTCGAACCCTTCCACACCGTCGGATCAAAATAGCAACAATGATGAGAAACCAGCTCCGTCAATGGATCTGCAACAGCCTAAAAATGAACCGGGGGAGGTCGAGAGCTCGCGCAAATTATCCGCCGCGGAAGCTCCACCATCCTCCAATGGCGATGCTACCGTCGATCCCAAAAGGGTTAAGAGGTAATGAAATAGCTTCAATATATATATATATTAAACAATCAGATTAATTAAACCCCATTGTATTAAATAGCTTGAAACTTAATTTTGATGATCAGAATTTTGGCAAACCGGCAATCAGCTCAAAGATCAAGAGTGAGAAAGCTTCAGTATATTTCACAGCTAGAAAGAAGCGTAACAACATTACAGGTATATACATACATATATATATACACATACACAATTTAGTTTTTGAGTTTTGTTTTGGTTCATGGAATATGAAGGGAGAAGTATCAGCATTATCACCAAGGGTTGCATTCTTGGATCATCAGAGGTTGATTCTCAATGTTGACAACAGTGCTTTGAAACAAAGGATTGCTGCTTTGGCTCAAGATAAAATTTTCAAAGATGGTAACACTTAGTTCATTACTTTTTAAAGGACTGATATTGTAATTTAACCCTTTTTTACCTCTCAAAATCTTTGACATGCGTATTCTAGATTTATAAAATAATAACTGAATCAAACGATGGTATATTATTACAAATTTTAAAATTAAATTCACTTTTTCTTTATTTTTATTGTTATGACATGATTTAACTGTTTAACTTATTGATGGTACGTAAAATTATATTGTTAAATTTAAATGCATCAAATATTAACTCAAATTTATAAATATTGTATTATTTTTATTTTATATATTGCATTTATAACCATAACGTTATTTAAAAAACTGCAAAAAAGAAAGAGGATATTTTTATTTTTACATGGGATGGCATATTTTTGTGATGGATTCGATTGTGTAGGGCATTTGATCAGTTTATTTCAAAAGGTGGCATTAAGCTATTTAATTACTTTATTTATTGGAAGAAAAAAGTTATTTATTTATTTATATTAATGCGCTATTAATTATCTATCATTTACTCATTTTTATTAAAATGTTTTTCAAATTTTTTGAGCAGCTCACCAAGAAGCGTTGAAAAAAGAAATTGAGAGATTGAGACAAGTATATCAACGACAAGAGAATCTCAAAAACATGAACACTACAGCCACCACCAACCACCATGCACCACCACCGTCGCAGCTAAAAAATAAAGAACAACTTGATCAAATGAGAGGAGAAAGCTAGGGTTAAAAAAATGATTTTTAACATTTGTATGTGTTAGTAAATTTTTTTCCTTTTTGAGGAGAGAATTGTTGATTTTTATTTTTTAAATTTATGATGATGAAAATAGTTAAATTTTTTTTTTTTTTTTTTTTTTGGGGGGGGGGGGGGGGGTTAAAATTGTAAATAAATGGGAGACAAGACATTGTGGGGATTTTAAGGTGTGGGGTTGTTTCGGGATGGATGAAAAAGTTCGTATTGTCAGAGACAACCGATAGTTAATGTTTGATTGTTTGTCCGAAAGAGAAAAAAGAATGGATTGTTGGTTTTTGTTTTTATTATTTTTCGTTTATTGATTTTTTTAGAAAATATACCAATGGTAAATTAGACCCAAAGGGTCATTGTAAATTGTGTTAAGTTTATTAATCTTGGTCTTATTTATTGGTGTTATTTTCGCCAAAGATTGTTTTGTTTAAACATTTAGGGAATTTTATAAATTTATTAAAAACAACCTTTCAAGTTATAAAAAATTAAATATTTATTGATTTGTTGTGTGCAATATATATAATTTTTAAATAAAAAATACTATAGCATGCTCAAAAGCTATCAAATACAATAGCATTTTATTTTTACCATGTTTACATGCCTCAAAAGTTAATCGGTTAGCTAACCGAATATTGGTAATCACATATAACCAACACATCAATATTTGTATGACAACCAACAATTTTTATAACGGTTTCATTAATATGGACTATGATTAACACATATCGATAATTTGAGGATGAAATTAGGTTGTTTAAAAGTTTATGGATCAATTTAAAATGAGAACCGTAAATTATGGATGAATTTAAAACATTCAAAAGTTTGAGGACAATTTAAAATTAGAGTCATAATTTATGGATGAAATTGTAATATTTAATAATTTAGAGATTAATTTAAAATAAGAGGCTATAGTTTGAAGACGTGTAGCGGAATGAATTTTAAAAATAATACATATACAACGATTATCGAATAATTTACAATAATAATTATATTTTAAAAAAACAAGAGATATTTTTTAGTTACATGATCGAAATTGGTCTGTTAAATTTGGAAAATTCTACAACGTGCGACGAACACCGCTGAATACCACTAATGTAACCCCCTTGTCCCGGTTCGGACGCTTGACCGGTCCGAGTGGGCCACACGGGGAAAACCGAAGCGAAACCCGTTAAGGTTCCCCCTCGGTTAACGACCTAGAAAATTTCTTTTATTTATCTTGTCTATATGCATTACTGTTGTCCTATGTGAGACACGTCAGCGGAACACAAGCAATTATAAAAACGATCATTCGAACAATCATACGCAAAACAGTCCATTTTAGATTATTAGGCAGGCCGTTTCGAAACACCTTCAAGGTGTATCGAAACGCCTTGACTTGGTCAACGGCCCCAAGCCCAAACGAGGAGGCCGTATCGGAACGGAGGTCAACCGTTCCGAAACACCCTCAACGGTCAACTTCTCGTGATCAACGAGATATTGACCGTTCCGAAACACTTAGACCCGTTTCGAAACCCCATCATCTCGGTAAATTCTCAGTTTTCCAATAGCCAAAGCGTTCTGATACCCGTTTCGAAACAGGGGTTCACAGTGGCCAAACCGTATCGAAACGAGTTCCGATACGGGGTCCCTGAAGCCAAACCCGTTCTGAAACGGCTCAGCCCGTTTCGAAACACTGGCTGTCTGTAAAATCCCAAAATCTGTTTTAGACAACTCCTAGAGGTTCCAAACGCCCGAAACAACTACACGAGGCATACAAACCATACAAATACATTCTAGAGGCATGCTCCCTAGCAACCATACACAACAAACACAAGATATACGAAAGGCATCTAATCTAAAGACCATTCATGTCATTTCATAAAGCATGCTTTAACAAAGGCAACACTTAGGCAAATTTTAAGGTAAACAAATACCAACATGGTTTCCAAGCAAGGGCATACATCTCAAAAGCCAAGTTAACAAACACATACGAGGAGTCTAACATGCTTCTAAACAACAACATCATATTCCAAAAGCATCATAGCACGAAAATATGTCCCATTGCTTGACCATTACATCATAATCAAAAAGTTCATACTTGGTAGCTAAACAAGCACCGCGAAGCACACTTGGAGGCCCCTTCTTGCACTTAGCAACCCCGAACTAAGGATCTGCATTGTCGAACAAAGAGAGGGTGTAAGCAATAAAGCTTAGTGAGAGTAAGCTCTTTAAAAACAAACCTCGATAATGCAGGGTCCAAGCACGTACTCAACCAAGGTAAATGCATGATTATACCTTCGATCATCAAGAGCCAAAATGTTAATGATGCATGAACAATAATTAATTTTATGTCATGCTTAACAAGCTCATTTCCACAACATATGTAAGCACATATAAACATCCAAGTAGAAATCACATTCCACATCACATTGATACACATATCAATCAATATTGGCACCTAGCTATGACCCGAATACGCGGATAAACACGTTGGAACTCACATCCAACAACCACTTTACCTCATGGTGGGATTACACTCATCACCGGTCTCGCGGAGGGGATTCCACTCATCCTCACGCCCCATCGATGGGATTCCACTCATCATCGACTACTATATAACAATTTTCGGGCGAACCCGTACTCCTCCTTGGTGACTCAACGCCACCAAGGCCACGCACGAATTTGACTCATGTGTGCACACTAACATCCTAATGATCGATCATTTGTACTCAAGCATACTAGTGCCAACATTTAACTCAATCCACATTATCAATTACAACCAATTTCGTGCTTAGCACGTACTCACCATGATCGCAATCATGAACAATTCTCATGCATATCACAATGCATCACATCCATGCCTCATCTCACATGTATAACACATTATACATAAATCACAATATCACAAATATTACGAGGCATAAACATCAATTACAAGTTCAACCAATGTCTCTAGTTTAAGCTTGGGATTAGGCTACCACCCTAATCCTAACTCTAGGTGGGTCTACCAAGCCCGACCTAGTCCATATGCTCAAACCAAATACTTAGAAAACACTTTGAAAACATTAACCACTCACATATACTTTCAAGCTCAAATACCAAGCAAGCAACCACCTTCAAGCTTCCGGATTTTCTCCCGATGCTTCACCGACACAAGTTCTCGACTCTAAACAACCTCAACACAAACCAAATAACTTCCAATCAACCCAAGCATAAAAGTAGATAACCCGAAATACAATTCAAACATCAAACTCAACATTTCAAGCCATGAACAAACCCTAATTTTATCCAATTCGAGCAGCCCACAAACCTTGATCTAAACTCATGATTCCAACACCTTTTATACCCACAAATGATTCCAAAACATCCCCCAACCATAGTACTAACATTAGCCCACCAATTCCAACCTAAAACAACCCCCAAAACTCACCCAAAACCCTCCAAAAACCCCATTTAAACCCAATTTCGGGAATGTGCTCAAAACCAAGTAAAATTCATATATTTTGAACCATTTAGCTCCTAGACTTCATAACTAACAACATTAAATCGAAATATTAAGTTTAACAACATAAAGTTATCATTTTTAATCAAAATCTCCAAAAATCCCATTTTCAAAACATTGAGGAAAATGAAAATCATTTGTACTTTTGAAGAGAGGATGATGAGGACAAGTTGAAAATGTAGTTACCTTGCAAATCCGAGCTAAAATGGAGGAACAAGGTGATGGAATAGTAGAGGGGATGAGAGCTTCTTCAAACCGTTGTTTTGTTTTTAGAAGAAGAAGGTGAATAGTGGCTATTGATAAAATGGGGGTTTAAAATTAAAAGTTGGGTTATTTACCACTTTGCCATTAATGAATGGCTAATTCTCTTATTCTTTAAAATCCCCCAAAATTTCATTTCATTTCAATTTAGTCCAACACAAAATATTTGTTTTTGAAACACGAGGCCCAAAAGATTATTTTAATTATTAAACCGAACCCAAAATAATATTAAAATATTATTTTCACCCGACCCCTAAACCTGGGTGTTACAACTAATGTTGAATACCGCTGAACACTATTAAATTTTTTTTAATAAAGGGTAGCCTCATTAAAAACCCCTCTCATTTCGAACGATCCTAAGATCGTTGATAGCGGAAGGGGGAAAAGAGTGCCGGTTTATTTCATATTATCAACTTAAAATTACATAGGAAACGATCCCAGCGTCCATACAACATAAAATCAGATTTTATCTGCATTATCCCCTAATTTTCGAACAAAACATACCCGGCCCTTGTTCCTCGAAACATTGCTATCCTATCTCCGCCTTTGCCAGAGCATCAACGTCCAGATTGAAAGCTCTCCCAATTAATAATTATTTTAAAAAATTCAATTAAATTATTTTTATATTAAAATTTTATTTTTAATAAGGGTAAACTATATATTTAGTACCTCACATATTTCTATTGAACTCTCATTATTTAAATATTATTTTAATTTGACCCTATTCTTTATAAAAATAATTTAACCCTCAACCTTAAACCCTTAAACTCTTAAACCTATACCCTAAACCATATACCATTAAAAATAATTTCACCATCATCGATTCAATTCATCGATTAATTCAATTCAATGAATTGTATAAAAAAATTTAAGTATATTTAATGAATTGTTATTTTATATTTTCACCGGACCCTTCAAGATTTTTTTTTAAATTTAATATCTTACACATTTGACCAGGTTGTTATTTTATCCCTTTAGCTTAAATTAGGACTAAAAAATTATTATTTATATGAAGTTTTTAATTTATCAAGAATTTATTATATATTTATGTTATGTTCTATATTTTTTTTCAAAAGTGTTTTGGGCTAAAAGTAATAAGAACATACTATTTTTCGGTTAACAATATTTTTGGTTTGATTTGAAAAATGCTTTTTAGAAGTAGAAATTTTTAGCTTTTTAATTTTTTTCAAAAGCATTTTTAACTAAGTTATTTGTTCTCGTTTATATGATCAACATTTTTATTTTTAAAAGATATAGTTAAAATAAATATCTTATCTACTTAAAAATATTTATTGCAGTAATACTAAAACTCTAATTTTAAACTAAACAATTCAGTCGTACATCTCAAAAATAGTTTCCCTTCACTTTTTAAAGCAAAAACAAACTTGTCCTAAGTATTATCATCTTAATTTTTAGTGCTTCTTTTGTGTATTTTTCATTTGATTTAACTTGTCGATGAGTAAAATAAATTTCGACCCTCAGAAATTATAAATCTACTAAATCAGTTTTTAGGGTATTACAGATTGCACCAAATAAAACATATAATTTATCTCATTCAAGTTCCTAATGATTGTATGTTTATTAAGGATTTTTTCTGTTAGAGTGTATCTTCTGAAATGTTTACTCTATTTGTCCTCGTGATGAGATACTGAAAAACACAAGTGTGGGAGTGAGAGGGGAAGAGATGTCTCCTTTCCAATGCAATAAAAGTGATTTGCGTAAAATATGCAGAGTTACGCAGGTTGATGAATTAGAAGGATGCAACTGGGTAGCAACTCTTTCTGATGTTGTGTAACCCCCTCGTCCCGGCCTGGTCGAATGACCGGTCCGAGTGGGCCACACGGGGAAAACCGAAGCGAAACCCGTTAAGGCTTCCCCTCGGTTAACGACCCAGAAAATTTCTTTTAACTTTAGTCTTATCTAGATGCATATTTAATTCCTATGAGAAGCACAACAGCAGAAGATACAAGCAACGAAACATTTACCGACCAAACAAAAGTAAACAGTCCATTTTACTTCATTACAGCAGGCTGTTTCGAAACACCTATAGGGTGTTCCGAAACGCCTTGACCTAGTCAACGGGCCTGGGTCAACCACAAGGTGACCGTTCTGAAACAGGGGAGACCCGTATCGGAACGACCTTGACGGTCAATATCTCGGGGTCAACGAGATTTGACCGTTTCGAAACTTCAAAGGCCCGTTTCGGAACAGCTTCATCTCGCCAATTTCTCAAAATTCCAGTAGCCAAAATGTTCCGAAACGACCCTCATCCGTTTCGAAACGGCAGGCCATTTGCACAGGGACCGTTCCGGAACAGGGGGACCCGTTCCAAAACACCCCCTGTCTGCAGACTCGTCTGGGCTGTTTTGAGGCACAAGGATGCCCCAAAACACCACCAAACCACCAAGCAACTTCAAGGCAAGACATTTCAAGGTATAACAACCATACTAGCATGCTTCAACAATATTTAGACATGTCTATCACTATGGCAACAACCCACAAACATACATTCATACAATCATCATTCAAGTACATACATGAACTCCTAAAGCATAAAGCTAACAACCAAAGTAAGCAATTAGGCATGAGTAACATTCAACGTGTCAACACAACCATGCAAAAGCAAGATACTAAGGAGTCTAAACGTGCTCCTAACAACCATCAACAACCAACAAAGCATTACACGTCCCATTGCTTAAACCATTACATGTTCAACATTAAAATCCATACTTGATGAACTCAAGTCCAAAAACCACACTTGGAGGCCCTCCACTTGCCCGAGCAACCCACGAACTAAGGATATGCAATGTTGAACAAAGAGAGCGTAAGCAATGGTGCTTAGTGAGGGTAAGCTCTAAAAACAAACCTCAACATTGCAGGGTCCGAGCACGATCTAGCCAAGGTAAAGCACAGTCATACCAAATGTCCACAAGATAGAATGCATGAGTAATAGACAATATCAATGCCATGATCATAAGCTCAATTCCCATGATACATGTAATCACAAACAAGTATTCCAACAAGAACCATGAAGCTCAACACATCAATATACACTTCAAACAACATTGGCACCTAGTTAAGACCCGAATACGCGGATAGACAAGTTGGAAACTCATATCCAACAACCACATTACCTCACGGTGGGATTTCACTCATCACCGGTCTCACGGAGGGGATTCCACTCATCCTCACGCCACGTCGATGGGATTCCACTCATCCTCACGCCCCGTCGATGGGATTCCACTCATCACCGACTACATTTAAATACAATTCCGGGCGAACCCGTACTCCTCCTTGGTGACTCAACGCCACCAAGGCCACGCGCGACTTTAGACTCATGTGTACACACTAACATCCTAATGATCGATCATTTGTATCCAAGTTTACTAGTGCCAATATTTACCCACATCACATTACTCATTTCATTAACCTTGTGCTTAGCACATACTCACCAACAACCATCATTATGCATGCCTCAAGCATCATCAATCCAATCTCATTTCACATGTATAAAGCAATATACATAGGCATTCATACCACAATTTATACGAGGCATACACAACCATATAACGAGTTCAACCAAAGGCTCTAGATTAAGTTTAGGATTAGGCTACCACCCTAATCCTAACTCTAGGTGGGTCTACCAAGCCCAACCTAGTCCATACACTCGAACCAACCAATTTAAAACCGTTTAAAACAATTAACCACTCACCTAAGCTTCCAAGCACAAGACCAAGCAAGCGACAACCTTCAATTCCCCGGATTCACTTTCGATGCTTCGTCGATGCCCAAACTCGATTCTAATCAATCCCAAACACAAATAAAACATCCACAATCAATAACTTATCATCGAAACTAACCCGGAATGCAATTCAACCACAAACTACTATGTTGCAAGCATGAACAATATCCATTTTTCACCAATTCGGATGGCCCCAAAACCTTGTCCAAAAACCATGTTTTCAACTTCCATTACACCCACCGATGATCCCAATTCAACCCCTATCCATAGCACTATCAAAAGCTTATCAAAACCCACTTAAAACAACCCCCAAAACTCACCCAAAAAACCCATTTTCACCCAAGTCCGAAAATTGCTCAAAACCCTTTGAAATTCATATATGCTATACCATTCGACCTCTATATAACTTATCTAAACATATTAAATCAACACATTTACTTTAACAACATAAAGCTTTCATTTTTAATCCCAGCTTTCCAAAATTCCATTTTCTAAAACTCTTATGAAAATGAAAGTAGAAGGTACTTTTAAAGAGGGGAAGATGAGGAGAAGTCAAAAACATCCTTACCTTTCGATTTGGAGCTGAAATGGATGAGGAATAAGATGGAATAGTGGATTTAGGTAGAGAACTCTATTTCACGTTGGAAAATCTGATGAAAAAGGTGAATAGTGGAAGTGTGATAGGGAAAAGGGGGTTTAAATTTGAAGTGGGGTAAATTACCCAAAAGGCCATTAATGAATAGTTTTCCTTGTTTTTAAATTAGCTCTTCAACTTTGAGTCTAAAACATTTTGGTCCCGTTTTAAAAGGTAAATTTTGTAACCCAATATTTTAAAAGGATCGTTTCCAAAACCAACCCGAGCCCAAATAATATTAAAATATTACTTTCACCTAACCCCTAAACCCGGGTGTTACATGTTGTTGATATTTTGATAATGCCAATAATTTAGAAAACGTAGAATATGGCAATCCTAGCTGTTCTTGCAAACAAAATGAATAAGGAGAAGAGAGCCAGTAACAGATCAGGCTCAAAGCATCCTTTTTACTTGTCTACTGGAAAAACTAGTAGTTAGTGATACATGTTTGAAAAAGGATGATAAAAGGAGAACTGCAACCAGTCCAGCGATCATGTTAACTAAAAAAACCTATAATTTTTCTCATTCAAGTTCCAAATTAACCACGACACCACACAAGACCGCAAGAAACTTAATATATAGTAGACCAAACCACTGATGAATTTTCATTGAATTGAATTAATCGATGATGGTGAAATCATTTTTAAGGGTATATGGTTTAGGGTATATGTTTAAGAGTTTAAGGGTCTAAGGTTTAATAGTTTAGGGTTTTATGTTAAGGGTTAAGTGTTAAATTATTTTTTATAAAGAATATGGTCAAATTGAAATAATATTTAAATAATGAGGGTTCAACAGAAATACGAAAATAAGTGAGGTACTAAATATATAGTTTACCCTTATTAAAAAAATAAAATTTTAATATATATAAAAAATAATTTAATTGAATTTTTAAAAATAATTATTAATTGTATGACGAGTCCTTGAAATTTTAAATTTTTATTAATTAATTTAATGATGTTCAGCGGTGTTCAACATTAATGATATTCAGCGGTGTTGATCGCAAGTGATAGACTCATCCATTAAATTTACCCATGTATTTAGGGAGACAAATGTAATTGCTGATAGTTTAGCCAAGTCAGTATTATTAGGTTCTCTAGATTTTTGTATATTTGTTGATCCTCCTTTTGTCTTAGACTTGTTACGGTTTGATTGTGTGTTAGAAAATAAAATAATTAGTATTTTGTTTAAGTTGTTAGTTTTGTATTAGTTGGGTCATCTGTTATTATTAGGCCGTTTAGGTTGTTAAATTGTTTGTTAAAGGATTGTTGAGCTTAATGGGCTATATAAGCCTAGTGGTTGTATACCGATGATTAATTCATCTTTTAGTAAAAAATTACAGTTCACTTTATTTCTCAATCTCGCGTATCTCTTCTCCATCTTCTCTCCACCGTTACACCACCGTCCGTCGACTATGGTCCCTTTCTCACATGGTATCATTCGCCGTTGATCTTGAGGCCGTTGTGATTCCGTTGCCGATCTAGTTCAGATCCTGGTGTTGTTCGTTTTCCGTGTCTGAACCCGTTATTCGAACATATCATTTTTGTTTGCCCTATTTTCATCGACGGAGATCTCAGATTTTTCGCTCGTATTTGTTTTCCTTCTACAAATTGATTGCGGGAGCTTTGGAAGATGTGGAGTTCGATTGCGGATTTGAAAGAGAATTTGAATAAGATCGCGCTTGATGTGCTTGACGATGAAGATGAAGAACTCGAGATCTATAGTTCGGGGAATGGAGATCATTCGCCATTCTTTAAAAGAAGGAATTCTCATAGGTTTGCGCATTCGAAGCCCATTTCTCTCTCCCCGATCGCCAATGGAACTGATTCGCCAATTAATTCTGAGATGGAAAGATACAGAGCTGAAATTAATAAAACAATCATTTTTTTCCTCTTCTTGTTTATATATCTGCGAAAGAAATTGAAATCTTGAACCCGCCCAAACTCCGATCAGGGCCAATTCAACGAGGTCCAGATCCAGCAATTCGATACACCCGGTTGATGTGGAAACCCAAATCCCAACCCCAACCACAATCATTTACAGAGAAATCAAGCATTTCAAGAAATGGGTACCGTGGTTGATTCCCCTTTTCGTTGTTGCCAACACTGTTATGTTCATCATCACCATCCTTTCAAGGAGAATCCTCTTCTGGGTCCTTCTTCCGAAACGTTGCAGAAGTTGGGGGCTTTAGATGTAGATAAAGTGGTTCATGGAGACCAGGGATGACGTCTCATCACTTGCAATTGGTTACATGGAGGGGTTCTTCATTTGCTGTTTAATATGTTGAGTTTTTTTTAGTCATTTGAATCCGCCTTGAAAGAGAATTTGGTTTCATACTGGTTGGATTGCTCATGTCATCTCTGGATTTGGTGGGAGCTTGATGTCTGCCCTTTTCCTCCAGTCACATATCTCCGTTGGTGCCTCTGATGGACTAGGAACTTGATGCCTAACAGCCAAGTATTCGTGGAAGAAAATATCTGGGGAAGGTTTAAGAGTTTAACAGTCTTGCGTTCCTTAACCAGACAAAATACGGTGTCTTCTTGCCCAAAAGAGGCTTCAGATTACACCCGAAAACATGTAGCTTAACCGCCTTGTTTTCAACAAAAAGAAAGTTATGATAAGCGTAGAAGAAGTGCAGTAAAGATGAAAGAAAGTTAGTTTGAATATTGAAGAAGAAAGGAAGAAAGAAAGCTAAAGAAAGCAAAGCTTCTTTCAAGTACACTGGAAAAAAAAAATTCAGATGTACATAGCTAATCAGCTCACTGAACCAGTTCACTTTTATTGGAACTTTATGGAATCAGCTCACTAAAGAAGAAGAAGAAGAAGACGGAAGAAGAAGAAAGCAGGGTGAATGTTAGAAAATAAAATAATTAGTATTTTGTTTAAGTTGTTAGTTTTGTATTAGTTGGGCCAGCTGTTATTATTAGGCCGTTTAGGTTGTTAAATTGTTTGTTAAAGGATTGTTGAGCTTAATGGGCTATAGAAGCCTAGTGGTTGTATACCGATGATTAATTCATCTTTTAGTAAAAAATTACAGTTCACTTTATTTCTCAATCTCGCGTATCTCTTCTCCATCTTCTCTCCACCGTTACACCACCGTCCGTCGACTATGGCCTCTTTCTCACATTGTGAAGCCTCTGGCTAGTAGTTTTTTAAGTTAATAAAGGCTTTTTTTAAAGAAAGGGGCCACTACCATATGCCTCGTTAAAAAACCTCCCTAAACCTAATGGAGGAAAAAGATTGCACATGGTAGGGCAAATACATCAAAAAAACCATCCGAAAAAACGACATCACACATGGGAATTAAATGAACGACCAAAAACTAAGACCTACGGGCCAAGGAACCGCAGCAAATACCACTGCCATTTCACACAAACCACAGCAGCAGCCAAAGCCCCTTGCACACCAACCACACAGCTGCAATACGAACCATCCAACCAGCACAGTGAAAAATCAGCCGATTCCCTACACAGCAGAACCAACAGCCTCGGCACAACAAATCTGCAGTCAATTCAAGAAACATTCCCGCACAGCAAAACCAGCCCAAGCACCACAAAACCAGCTGCTGCACTTAAACAACGCCCTACACAGTAGAAATCATGGCGTTGTCCCTTTTAAGAGCTTCTCGAATCGCCAAGGGGGGGGGGGGGGGGGGGCTCGAGAAAACGATAATGGTCCAACGGAAGCTCCTTCACCAATTTTGCAAGCACATCCGCAGCCGCATTTACATCCCGCCTTACCCAGGAAAATTTGATCTCCCAAGATCGCATCAGCATATCCTTGATATGAACACGGATAAGTTAATAAAGGCTTTATTCACACACACAAAAAAAAATTGCTCAAAAAAGTTATTTTTACTCATAAACAACGCCAAACACTTATAAATTAAAAATTCATTTTTTGGGATGAAGTTATTTTTTACCCTTAATTATTCAACACTAATATTAATATTAAAATAATATTAAATATAATAATTCTTATTATATTAAATTAATATTTTTAATTTTAAATATAATAATTATTAAAATGATATTAAGAATTCATTATTTTAATATGTTAAATAAAAATAAAAAATAAAAAAGTTTAATACTATACAATAATATTAAATATAATCATTATTAATATATTAAATTAATATTTAATTATATTATGCTAATATAAAAATACATAATTTAGAGGCTAATTTTTTTATTTAATCTAAAAAATTATATTAATTATTTAAAAATATAAATATTTAAAGTTTATATTTTATATATAAAATTTACTAATGAATTGTCATAATTTTTATATTTTTGTAACACCCGGGTTTAGGGGTTAGGTGAAAATAATATTTTAATATTATTTGGGCTCGGTTTTATAATTAAAATAATCTTTTAAGTTACGGGTTTCAAAAATAAATATTTGAAATTTGGACCAAATTGAAGGAATTGTAAAGTGGAGAGTTTTTAAAGAAGAAAGAAGATAGCCATTCATTAATGGCCTTTTGGTAATTTGCCCATCTTTTAATTTTAAACCCCCCTTCCTATCATCTTTTCACTATTCATCTTCTCCTTCAACCAAATATAACGTGGAATAGAGCTTTCCCTCCTCTTTCACTATTCCATCAAAAAGCTCATCCATTTCAACTCATTTTCGAAAGGTAACATCGCTTTTGACTTCTCCTCAACTCCCTCTCTTTAAAAGTACCATTTGTTTTCATTTTCATTGAAGTTTTGAAAATGGGGATTTCAAAAGATTTGATTAAAAATGGTGCCTTTGTGTAGCTAAACTTAATATTTTGATTTAATATGGTTAGTTATGAAGTATAGGAGCCAAATGGTACATGTATGAATTTTGCTTGGTTTTGAGCAATTCCCGAATTTGGGTATAAATGGGGTTTTTGGAGGGTTTTGGGTGAGCTTTGGGGTTGTTTTAAGTGGAAAATGATAGGCTATTGGTAGTACTATGGATAGGGGTTGATTTGGGATCATTTGTGGGTACAATGGGGGGTTTAAAATTAAGATATGTGGTTGTGGTGCTTGTTTGGCTACCAAGTATGAACTTTTAAATTAAGATGTAATGGTCAAGCAATGGGACATGTAATCGTATTATGATGCTTTTAAAGTATGTTGTTGTTGATGTTGTTTAGGAGCATGTTATACTCCTCGTTTATGCTGTTAAATTGGCTTTTGGGATGTATGCTATGCTTGAAACCATGTTAGTATTTTGCTACCTAGAATTGTCTAAGTGTTGGCTATGTTGAAGCTTAACACCTTTAATGATATGCATGGATGAATGGTTTTGTGATGTGGTGTCTTAGTGTTAGTCTTGTTATGATGATGTTCAAGCATGCTTGTATGTTGGTTTGTCTTAAGATTATTTGTTAGTGTGTTGTTGGAGGTTTTGGTGGGGTTTAGGGGCACCCTTGTGCCTTAAACCAGCAAAAACCAGTCTGCAGACAGGGGGCGTTTCGAAACGGGTCACCCTGTTTCGATACGGTCCCTTTGTTTTTGGCCGAGCGTTTCGAAACGGGTAGGGGCCGTTTCGGTACACTTTTGCTACTGGAATTTTGAGAAATTGGTGAGAAGAAGGTGTTCCGAAACGGGTCTATAATGTTTCGAAACGGTCAAATCCCGTTGGCCACGAGATGTTGACCGTTGGGGTCGTTTCGATACGGGTCACCCCGTTTCGGAACGGTCTCATCAGGTTGACCCTGGCCGGTTGACTAAGTCAAGGCGTATCGAAACACCCCAAGGGCGTTTCGATACAGCCTGCTGTAAAGGGTTAAAATGAGTTGTTTAAAATGTTGTATTGGTTGGTCGATGTTGGATTGTTTGTGTTTCTGTTGTCGTGCTTCGCATAGGATTTAATAATGCCTATAGACAAGATAAAGTTAAAAGAAATTTTCTGGGTCGTTAATCGAGGAGGAACCTTAACGGGTTTCGCTTCGATTTTCCCCGTGTGGCCCACTCGCACCGGTCATCCGACCAGACCGGGACGAGGGGTTACAATTTTTATTACCATTTAAGTTGATTTATTTCATAAATAATAATAATAATAATAATAATAATAATAAATTTTATGATAATAAATTTAAATATTATTTAATTTCACTATACAATATGATGTCTAAAATAGATATTTTATTTATAAAAAATCACTTTTTGACAACAATATCAATCACAAAAATCTTACAACTAACTTTTTAAATCCTATTAAATTGTTTATTTGATTTAAGAAAATTCTACAACGTGCGACGAACACCGTTAACGTTGAACACCATTAAATTAATTATTAAAAATTAAAAATTTTAAGGACTCAACATATAATTAATAATTATTAAAAAATTAATTAAATTATATATATATATATATATATATATATTAATTTTTTATTTTTTAATAAGGGTAAACTATATATTTAGAACACATATTTCCATATTTCTATTTTGCAACCCAAATTAATTTTTTTAGCAGAATGGTACCTAACGTTACATATTGTTTCTATTTTGGTACCCTGACTGTTAAAAATAAACAGAAACAATGACATTGTTTGATCAAATAATAATTTTAGTCCCTGAAACTTATACAATCTATCAATTTAGTCCAAATATTATCAATTTAAACATCATTTTTAATTTTTGGATCAAAAATGTAAATGTATTCTCTCTTTTTTTCTTTCATTCGAAGTATAAAAAACTACGTATAGAACATCTTCTTCATAGTCACTACAATTTCTTGCACTTTAAAAATTATCCAGCACTGTGCATCTTCTTCATCACCCTTACACTCCACTTTAAATTCTTCTCTCCATATTTCAGGTGGTAAAACTATGGTTGAAATATTTCAGCCTTCTCACCTCCTTAATGATGCCAAAAATGAGATTTTCTTGCCTGAAAAAATCTGACTGGTTTGTTATGGCCTCAACTGATTCCTTCACTTTAAATTCTTATCCTCCTTCACTTTGTGTCCAATAGATTATCAGTCTATTTCATGGCACTCCACAAACTTCACTGATGTTAAAATCGATTATCGTCTCCTCCGGGGCGGAGCCAGGAATTTATTTAAGGGGTGTCATTTTTCTCGAACGGTATTTAAGAGGACTTAATTATTTATAAAGGGGTGTCATTTTATTCGTAATGGGGTGTCAATTACATATATTTTTTGTTTTTTATATACAAATTATATAAAAAAATACAATTTTCAAAAAAAAATTTGGGGTGTCAACCGACACCCCAATAATCAATGTGGCTCCGCCCATGGTCTCCTCCATTGGCGCTTTCCTTTGCGTTCAAAAGGTTCCCCTTCTAATTTCAGATTTTGTTTCATTGCTTTTCTTTCTTTAATTCCCATTTATGTTTAAAGGAATCTATATTTTGTTGTGATATGCTAAAAGATACTTTCGAAGATTATGAAAAGGAGAAAAGGAACCATTCTCTTCATTGGTTGTTCAACGTCACTCAATGGCATTGCTGGTTTCTCTAAACTATGTAAATTTCAAACATAATTTTTTTTACAAAACTCAAATATTTAAAATGAATAAGTTAGCAGTACTTTTTGTTTTAAATAAAACATGTTGTGGAAAGTTTGTACTGAGAGCATTATCCAAATGTCTGGCAAGAGAATTCTAGCTTATCGATATTCGTGTTGTCTATATTATAGTCATTGGTTATCCAGGTAAAACAAAAACAAAAAATATTGATCGAAAGACTGTATCTCGTTTCCATAGAGCAGATAGAAACACAATTAGAGTAAAATCATGAAAATTAAGATGAATGAATGATGGGCAATACATGAAAATGCAGGGGCATCGACGTCACAGACAAGGTTGACCGGCGAGCAACATCAACAACAAAGCGGCGGAGTGGGAGGGGACGTCGTGGCGGTGATGATGATGGACGCGGACGCCTTGGCTCAGACCTACTGACATTTTCATGTTCAAGACCGAACCGCTTGGACCCAGGAGATTGACCTTTGTCCCTCTATCACCCGATTCCATTAGCACCTGAAATAGTGCAAAGAATAATTTAAAGTGGAGGAGGGTAAGGTGACGAAGAAGATGAATAGTGCTGGAATAGTTTTTAACTGCCACATCAGCATAAGTTAACAGAAAAAATAACGAGAGGGACCGTATCGAAAATAAAATAAAAGTTGGGTGACTTTATCAAAAATTTTAAAAGTATGGTGACCAAAATGAATTTGCCTTAAAAGTTCAGTGACCGTTTATGTAGTTTACCCTATTAAAAAATTTAAAATTTTAATATATATGAAAAATATTTTAATTTATTTTTTTAAAATTATTAATTGTATGTTAAGTACTTAAAATTTTTAATCTTTATTAATTAATTTCATAGTGTCCAGCTGTGTACAGTATTATTAGTATTCAACGGTGTACAACGTTATTGGTATTCAGCGGTGTTCGTCGCACGTGGTAGACACATCCTTTGATTTATGTGCGATTAAATTGTTTTATGATATAAAGCAATAATTGGATTGGATTATTTTTCTTTAACTAATCGTATTAGATTGTTTTATAGTATTATTTTTTAAATAATAATTTATATTTTCACTTTTATTTTATGATATAAATAAACTAAAACCGAGAACATTATTAATTATTGTTGTCAAAAGTGTTAACAGTCTATAGCGTCGTTATAAATGATTCATGATAATCCCCTTTATCTCAAATTTCAGCATATTTGGGGGATTAAAATCAGAATTATACATTTATTTGCGCAAATAAATGAAAATGAAAGGGTAAAGTATCAAAATGCTCACTGAACTTTGTTAAAAAATAAAATGGTAACAAAACTTTCAAATGTTAAAAAATAGCATTTAAACTTTACAAAAGAGTAAAGTACTAAAATATCACTGAACTTTGTTAATATATTTAGTCTTAATTCGAAAAAAATTAATAAATTTAACCATCATTATTTACACATTATTTTAATTCAGTCCTATTTTTACAAAGAGAACTTAGAAAATGATGTAACATTGGAAAAATAAAGCAACGAAAAATAGTGAGGAGTGTTGAATATGGTAATTTGGGAAGAAGAGAAGAAAATTTGAGAAGAAGAGAGGAAATTGAATCTAGGATTTTGCTATCGATTTGGGAATTCGAAGAAGAAACGGTTGAAGTGAGAGAAACAATTAAGTTTTTATTAAAATCCCAAAAGTTAATATTTACAATATTCAAAGTACATATATATAATATTAAAGAAAAATAAAAAGAAAATAAAGAATTTAACTAACTAAACTTTAACTAATGTCCTCAAACTTAATTGATATCTAACAGCCCCTCTCAAGTTGGAGCATACACATTGTGAATGCCCAACTTGGAAATAGACTAATGAAATAAGGCTGGTGGTAAAGTCTTTGTAAAATAGTCAGCAAGCAGATTCGAAGAAGAAACAAGAAAAAGATGCAACATCCTTTGGTGAAGCTTCTCTCGGATTAGATGACAATCAATTTTAATATGCTTTGTGCGCTCATGCTGGACAGGATTCTTTGCAATTTTAATTGCAGACAAATTGTCACAATAAAGATTTACAGATTAAGAAGGCAAGTGTAAGTCAAAAAGGAGAAATAATAGCCATTGTAGTTCACAAGTTACAGTAGCAAGAGCTCTATATTCAACTTCTGTGGAAGACCTAAAAATGGTAGACTGTTTTTTAGACTTCCATGAAATTAATGCAGAACCAAGAAAAATACAAAAATCTGTAGTTGATTTGCGTGAATCATGGCAAGATGCTCAATCAGAATCAGAGAATGCATTTAATTTCAGATCATTATCTGCAGGGAAAAATAACCCTTGGTCATGAGTGTCTTTCAAATATCTTAAAACTCTATGCACAGCATAAAGGTGAACATCAGTAGGGGCTGAAAAAAATTGAGATAAGTGGTTAACAATAAAAGTTATATCAAGCCGAGTGTTAGTCAATTATAAGAGCTTTCCTATTAAACGTCTATAAGAGGTAACATCATCCAAGGGAACATCATCTAATTTAGAGAGTTTATTCTTATCATTAAAAGGTGTTGAATCAGGTTTAGAACCGGAAAATTCAGTTTCTTCTAAAAGATCAAGAGTATACTTTTGTTGGCAGAGGTTAATACCTTCTTTTGATCGAGCTATTTCAAAGCCTAAAAGTACTTGAGATCACCTAGATCTTTAATCTTAAAGGTGGAATATAAAAACATTTTAATGTTATTAATTTCAGCCAAACTAAGACTCATTAGTATAATATCATCTACATAAATAGTTAAGGCTATAAAATTATCACTCATTCCTTTTGAAAATAAAGAAGAATCAGAAGAAGCTTGAATAAAATTCTGAAATTTTAAAGTTATAGTTAAACGTTCATTCCATTGCCTACTTGCTTGTTTCAGGCCATATAAACTTTTATTGAGCTTGCAAACGAGACTAGAATCACTAGGAATAAAATCAGGTGGAGGATCTATATAGACCTCTTCATGCAAATATCCATGTAAAAAAGTATTATTGATATCTAACTGTTGTAGATGCTAATTCTTAGCAGATGAAATAGCTATAAGAGTTCTAATTGTAGTGATTCTAGCAACAGAACTGAAGGTGTTTAAAAAATCTAATCATGGTTGCTGAGTATACCCTTTGGCAACAAGTCTTGCTTTATACCTTTCTAAACTACCATCAGACTTAAGTTTGGTTCTAAAAATTCACTTACAACTAATGGTTTGCTTGCCACTAGGTAAAGGAATTAGGTTCCAAGTGTTATTCTTCTCTAAAGCAAGAATTTCTTCATTCAGAGATTCTTTCCAACAATTATGCTTAATAGCTTCTCTATAGTTTTTAGGTTCTTTTAATATATCAACATTATTAATATATGCTTGATGATTAAAAGAAATATGGTCATAAGAGAGGACCTGGGTAATGTTATGAGGTGTAGAATGTGAAGTAATTTTTCTTCCTGGTAAAGCAATCTGATAATCATCAAACTTAGGAGGCAGCCTAACTATTCTTGATGACCTTCTAGGATGAACAACATCATTAGGCTTAGCTGGTGACTTGGAAAGCTGACTCTCAGTTGTAGAAACTTCAACAGATTGATTTGCTGGTGAATTTGGTGCAGACTGTAAAATTGGTGAAACTGGTGCATGCTGAGTTGATGCTGATACAGGTTGTGAGTCTGAATTTTGATTATCAACAGAACTTGTATTAGGGAAATCTTCACCAGAAGAATTAGATTCGATAACATGAAAAATAATTTTAGAGGAGGAATTAAGTTTACCAATTACCTGTTTGAAAATGAAAAATAAATTTAAAGAAGAAAACATCTCTAGAAATAAAGATACTTCTGTTTTGAATATCAAATAACTTGTAACCTTTGATATGTTTTAGAAAGTCAAGAAAAACACACTGAATTGCTCTAGGGTGCATTTTAGTTTTAAGTTTGGGCAACACAGAAGCATAGGCTAGGCATCCAAAAACTTTTAAATTATCAAAGGTAAGTTTAGTTTGGTAAAGTATTTCAAAAGGCGTTTTGTTAGAAAGAATTGGAGTTGGTGTTCTATTAATTAGATAAGCAGAATGAAGCACATATTCCAACTAAAATAAAGAAGCTTGAATGCACAAACACTTAGCAGCAGCAAGAAGATGTTGATGTTTACGTTCAACAATGATGTTCTGTTGAGGAGTGTAGATGCAACTATTTTGATGAATAACACCTTTAGATTTATAAAACTCAAGCATTTTAAACTCTCTAGCATTGTCAGTATATATGCATTTTATTTTTGAATTAAACTGAGTAAGAATTAACTCATAGAAATAAGCAATTAACTTAGATACTTCAAATTTAATTTTCATAAGAAAAATCTAAACAAAACGACTTTTATCATCTACTATGGTAGAAAATAAGCATGACCGTAGAAACTCTTAATGGGAAAAAGACCCCAAACATCAGCATGAACAAGATAAAAAATAAACTCAGAAGCAAAACTGCTGGAAGAAAAAAAAAGTATCTTTTGTTTAGCCAAATGACAAGTATTACAATCTAAAGAGTCCATATCATGTATCTTATTATGCAACGTAGAAAAGAAATGCATCATCTGTCTTGAGGGATGTCTTAATCTAAAATGCCAAAAGCTTGAAGCAGAATTACAAGTAAAAGCAGAATTACAACTAGAAATATAATCACTTATAAAACAAGTATTTAATTTGTACAAACCAGTGGTCTCACTAGCTGTACCAATCGTCATCCAATGATGCATATCCTGTATAAAACAAATTTCAGAATTAAAAATCAAAGAAATAGATTTTCTTTAGTCAACTGACTTACAAAAATTATATTAAAATTAAATCCTGAAATATGAAAAACATCTTTAAGAATAAGGTTTTAAAAAATAGTAACAGTTTCTATATGACTTGAACTAACTGATTATTAGAAAGTTTTACAAACTTATTAATGACTTTAGAATAACTGGAAAACAAATCTAATGAACAACAAATGTGATCTCAATTATCCGTGGCACATTATTAAAAGTGGAGCAAGAAAGAATAATATCTGGAGCATCACATAAAGCAACATCAAAAGCAGAAGAAAAAAATTAGCCTTGGATACACTATTCACAGTAGAACCAGTTGGCAAATAATTTCTTTTCTCATTAAGCAAACTAATCAGGGCATCATATTGATCTTTAATGAAAGTAAGAGAACCAGAACCATCTTCTTTAGGCAAAGAGTCAATTCGAGAAGCATCAATAACAAAACTAGAACCCACTAATCAGAGGCCTATTCCTATACCTAGGGGATATCCATGTTTTTTATAACATCTTTCTACTGTATGGCCATACAAACCACAATGGACACATAAGGGCCTCTTAGAAGTATTGAAAAAAATTTAGGAACATAATCCCTAAGATTTTGTCTACTCGAATCAGAGGAACGACCAGCCAACATGACATGAGACTCACTATCAAAGCTAATAGTAGAGAAAAGGGTCATTTCATATTGGGCAACAAGCGGAAACACTTCATTAATATCTGGTAATGGTTTACGCATTAAAATATGAGTTTTAGGAACGGTAAAATTTTCATTCAGGCCGCGAAGAAAACACAACACTAAATCTTGTTTTCTATAGACTGAAGCGGAGCAAGAACAAGATTTCAATGACCGTAAAACACAAATCTCATCCCAAACAATTTTTAATTGAGTAAAATAGGCAGAGACCGTGAGATTACCTTGATTCAGGTTAAAGAACTCTTGAAACAAATCAGAAATTCGCAACAAATCACCTTGGCTGAAACGGTCAAAAAGATCAACCCAAAGATCAGCCGCATTATCATTTCAGAGCACACTCTGTGCGATTTCTGGATTCAACGCCCTCTGGACCCAAGATAAGACAAGATTGTCACACTTCACCCAGGCGGAGAAATGAGGATCGTCAGTCTTGGGTTCTTTGATAGATCCGTCAACAAATCTAAACTTATTTTTGCATATCAACGCCATGCGGATTGAACGCGCCCATAGGTGATAATTCTTGCCATCAAGAAGCGAAGATGTGAGAACCAGCTAAAGATTTTCACTCGGATGAATGTAATACGGGTCGTAGAGATCATTATTTTTTAAGGAATTTTGAGGAATGTCAGCGGAACAAAAAAAAGAATCAGAGGTGTCATCAACTGATACCATGTTGAATCTGGTAATTTAGGAAGAAGCAAAGAAATTGAATCTAAAATTTTGCTATCGATTTGGGAATTGGAAGAAGAAACGGTTGAAGTGAGAGAAACGATTAAGTTTTTATTAAAAATTTAAAAAGTAATATTTACAATATCCAAAGAATATATATATATATATAATATTAAAGAAAAATAAAAAGAAAACAAAAAATCTAACCAACTAAACTTTAACTAATGTCCTCAAACTTAATTAATATAAGGAGTACTGTTTGTAAATGCTTCCATTTCTAATTTTTATATTTTTACTATGAAAAGGAAATTCATTCAACGTTAAAAAGGAAAAGGACAGCATAAAAAGTCCCTCAGGTTGCCACAAAAGGCAGATCAAAAACAACCATCTACACTAGAGGGAAAATAACATTCGAAAGGGAGAACAAACATAAAATAAAACTTAAGCAGCAGGAGAGGAAGCATAACAAGATTTCTCGAGCAAAGAATTGGTGGACAACTCGAATAGGTGACACCTCTACGAAAACTCCATCCGGAGGCAGGTTCCCCATTTCGAAAAAAAAATAAGATTATGTCATCAAAAATGATATCCGAGTCAGACTGAAATCAAAAGAAACATCAGGGAAAAAGCCATGACACATTAAGCAGCTCTCATCCCTACACACAGAAGCAAACGAAGATGCGGGAGGTGGCATCCTAGGATCACCAACAAACCGCCATAAAAGACACTAATCATCTACCTTGGTAGAGTAACTCCTATGCGAATCGAGTTCACTTTTTAAAAACAAAATACACTTGCAAGCAATTTCAAAGCAGAAAACACTTAATCCTTTGTCCCCTCCCTCCTGGTAAGCATTGTGGTTTTTCATTCCAGGCTCCCGGGACTTGAGATCGAGGATTTCATCTTCGTTGGCCGCACCAACTCCCGAGCAATATGTTGTGTCGTAAGACCAGACCTCATTGGCACTGCACAACCTTGAAATGATTGAGATTGGTCTCGGTCTGCTTGACTGGGAAGACCTTAGTTGGTACGGCGACAGCTGCCTCTATCTAAGCTGTAAATTGCAAGATTTTTATCAAAGGATGTCGTACAATGAGTCCACTCGAACCTAACAAGTGTTTCAGTAGAAAATCAGATGTTTTTTTTATCTTAAGAGACATATTCAATTCGCTCTGTCTACAAAGTGTATGGACATTATTAAAGGGTTAACCAATTCGCTTTGTCTATATGATGTATGTACATTATCAAAGGATTAAGAATATATATAAACAAATATTATCTTATATCTTTATACTATTAAAAAAAAAGTCCACTCGAGGATTGGATTTGGGGTGAGGTGTTAACTATTTAATATGTATGTGAGCCCCACTAGTTTGGAATACTCTGCCAGCATTTTCTTTGGTAAGCTATATTCTATAAAAACAGGTTCAAGAATGGAACTATGTTTCTGCCCAATGTTATAGTCAAACCCTTTCCTCACTTACCTCATTTTCCAAGTTCCTTTATAAGATGCCATTGCCATTTCATTTCACGGGGCTTGTGGCTGGAGTTATTCACTCTTTCAATCTTTTCGAATTAGGGTTAAATTTATTGAATTTTTTTGAATTAAGATTAAATTGATTGAATGTGTAAATATAAGAGATTAAATATGCTATTTAAAAGATACTTAACCGCTAAATTATAATTTTGTTACAAAATATAAAATTTAATTGTCATTTTATAACAATTTTAAAGTTTAGTTGACGCTTTATTTTTTTTTTAACTAAGTTTGGTCAACATTTTAGTACTTTACCCAAAATGAAATCCCCTGCCTTACAAACATATTTATATGCTTTTGCCGCCTTGTTTCTGTTATGCTCGATCTCTCGCTCTTTGACGGACGGGAATCAAGTGGAAATCTCATCAAACTTGAGATAGTAAGCACCCCAAAATCACTTCAGCAGGAAACCCATTTCGAGGTTTGTCTCTTTACTTTATCATAGTTTCTCTCTTAAGCTTTTCAAATTGAACATTTAAAAGAAGGAATGACAGAACTGATTGTGCTTGCAATTTCGAAACAAGTTGTATTCTGTTTGGTTTTGGTTTAAAGGAAAAGATTTAGGTTTATGAGATATGGGTTTTAAACAGTGAAATTGAAGAGAACTGAGTTTCTGCCTTGGTTTGATTTTTCAATTTTCAGTATTCTGACTGTCCGATATTTCATTTTTTATGGACAAGTTCGTGTAGTTTTAATTTCCGATGATTATTTGTTTGTGTAGAGCTGGCAACTTGTATTGCCCACCACCTGTTTGATTATTTTCTCCAATGACATCACAAGATTGGAAGACATTGGAATTCTCCTCACCTTAAACAAAGGCAAAGCTAAAACCCTCTGAACCAAATTCCTAAGTTCTTCTCCCAGAATTCTACGCTGTTAACTTGTAGTTTAGACAAAAAGTTGATTCCTTCAATCCAATTTATCAAGAAAGTTTTGGGGAATAACAATGAAGACTTGTTCAAGCTCTTCAGCAGATGTAAATGTAATGGTTTTATTGCTAGAGATTGCATGTTAAAGCTGTCGAGAAACATTGAGTATTTGGAAAGCTGCGGGATTGTTGGATCCCAGCTCTCGACGTTGTTAAGGAAACAGCCTAGGATTTTTAGAATGCGAGAATCTGCATGAAGGGAACTTGTTTCGAGGGCGTTATCTATGGGGTTTTCAACTGATTCAAGGATGCTAGTACATGCTATGGTTTTCAACTGATTCAAGGATGCTAGTACATGCTATGGTTTTCAACTGATTCAAGGATGCTAGTACATGCTATTCATACCATGAATTGCTTAAGTGAAGAAACGTTTAAGAAGAAATGGGAATTACTCAAGACTTGGCTTTTCAGA
Source organism: Hibiscus tridactylites (assembly GCA_958450335.1). NCBI lineage: Eukaryota > Viridiplantae > Streptophyta > Magnoliopsida > Malvales > Malvaceae > Hibiscus > Hibiscus tridactylites. The sequence goes on along the minus strand of OY288286.1, from coordinate 63,505,165 downwards.
CGATGATTGTGCGACTATGTTTAGTAAAACCCCGTGTCTTTTTATGGTCTCTGAGGAGAAATTGAATTCGGGAATCAAGTTCTTCATTGATGTAGCGAAGTGGGATACGAATGGGTTGGTTTCTAATCCATTTCTGTTGACCTATAGCTTGGAAGATCGTGTGATACCTCGATACAAGGTTTTGCAGATTATTAAGTCAAGGAAGTTGTTGAAGAAGGATAGGAGTTTTATTAAAATTCTGGGGCTTACAGAGAGTGAGTTCTTGGAGTTCATTTCAAGGTTCACAGATGATATGGAGGAGCTATTGATAGCTTACAAGGCTCGTCTTTTGCCCGATTCCTCTTCATCAGCATATGAACATGTCAACCGAGCTCGTAGTCTTGATTGAGACCAAGTTCTGGATTTGATACCGGACAATTGAATCTTCTCTTTATAAAAAAAGACTGACAAGTTTTAGCATTGATTTTGAATTTAACTTGTTTGTGATTTGGATTTCTATTGAAGAACTAGTCTTGATTTGGCTGATTTGGTTTAGTTATGTGTAATTCTTTTAGAAATGCTTATCTACAAGTTGGTTTTTGGATGGAATATTTTTATATAATATATATTTTAAACTACTCCATCATCTTAGAGGCATGGCTTCTTTTTTTTTGTTATAATACATGTCTATTTATGGTTCATATTCAATATTCGTACTTTTTTCTTCCAACAATATCATTTTTAAAGTTCGAATATAAACTTTCTCCTTATGAGAACAATATAAGAGGCAAGGCTTCTTTCATTCTGCCAATAGTTAATCCAGTGTGGACCCTCCTAGACGGCAGTTATGTGCAACTTAGAAAGGAAGGGTCAGATTTGGGGGACCCATCTTACTCACACAGGACAAATCTTGAATCATATCCACATGCAAAAGTTTGTTACCAATCAAAGAGCCTGACCCACTCACCAACTAAACCAACAAACAGAACGAAAGCAAAATGATACTAGTATTAACTTTTAAAATTTAATCATAAAATTATCATTATTTTTTTATCAAATGTGATCGGAAAAGGAATTTTAAGTTTTTCTTTTCCAATCCAAGTGCCTTTCAACCATTGATGGGTTTTTGGGTCGGTGAAGCTGTTAGTTTTCCGGTTGCAAAGCATTTTTAGACTAATTTTTTTTTTTTTTTTACATCATAAACAATGAAGAACAAAGAATCAAAGAATTTTAAGAGTTTTTTATTCATAATATTAAAAAAATACTCATAGTGTTTAACTTTTATTTTTTAATCAATTTAACTCCCAACATTTTATTTTGGGTCAAAATGACCTCTTTGCGTATGAAAACTGTTAGTTAAATGACGATAAATAGCTTGAAATGACGTGACAAACTTACATGACAGTGCACGTCGTGATAGTAATGTTATATAGACAATATAATGACTTTACATAATGCCACATCTTTCTGACGCATCATTCTGTTAAATAATTTTAAGTTGCTTATCATTAAACTGACTAACAATTTTTATTCGCACAGGAACTATTTTGACACAAAATGAAACGTCGAGAGTTAAATTAATTTAAAAATAAAAATAAAAACTAAAATAACTATTGAGTTAAACGTTAGAAGTATTTTTTATCTTTATACTTCTTTTAATTCCAAACGTAACAACAAATAAAAAATAATACTTCATAATTTTTGAAAAATACTTATAAATGATTATAACACTCACATTTATTTTTCATATTTTACAATTAATTATATCTTTCAACATATATTAAAATATATCGAATAGTTATGGTCCCAGTTATAAAAGATGTTATTTTTACTCCTAGGTGAAACATTTTAAATAGGGTCGTCTCAGATATTTTCAGGACTCTGTGTAAAAACTCAAAAATAAACTCTAATAGAATGAAAGCATATTTCAGTACTTTGAACAATTAATTTAATATTTTATCAATCTAGATCGGGTATTGTAGAGACCATTATCAGGACGACCCTCCCAACCCAATTTGCTCCATTCACAATGTCAGGATTCGAACCTATGACCTTACTTAAAGGATTTAGCGTCTCATCACACTAGAATATTAAAATATCACTTCACCAAAACTCCAATTTTTTTAATTAAGGGCCTGTTTTTGGTTGCGTTTGGCAACCAAAAATCATTTTTTAAGTGCTTTTAGTTAAAACAGGCTGTTTTTGGTTGCTTTTAAAATTAGCTTTTCCACCCAAACCAAGAAGTTGGATTTTATTGCTTCTTGGGTGGAAAAGCTAGTTTGAAAATAAAATTACTTTTTTATCCTTATTATTTAATTATAATTTATTGTTAAAATAATGTTTATGCATACATAATTGTAAAATAATATATATTTTATAATATTTATATTAAAAATAAAATTGTTTTATTTCTATTTTATTTATATTTATTATTAATGTGTAAGTAGTATGCCCGTATATAATTTAGAATGTAGTTTACATTTTCAAATTAAATTTATAAAAAATAATTTTTTTTATAATTGAAATTTATTTATTTCATAAATCATAACATTAATTAATTTGAACAATCACCCAAATTTATTTTTACTTTTCAATATCATGTCTAAAATAGACATTTTATCTCCTCAAAATCACTTTTTGACATCAATGACAAACACTAACCAGCTTTTCAAAACTACTTTTCAACAGCTAGTTTGAAAATCACTTTTTTCACCGCACTTTTTAAAAGCAACCACAAACTAAGCCTAAATCCACGACTCGACTCAAATCCGATTCCAAGGGGAAAAAACTCAAACCTAACGGCTTCAAAAATTAATTCCTTTCAAACATATTTCTATATTATATCATAAAAATCACACCACACACACATGAAAGGGAAAACTACTAGTAGTATTTTTTCTTGAAGTGTTCAATGTTCTTTTTATATATAACCTATGAAGTGGTACTAGTACATAGAAATATCAATGGAAGCCAAAAACCAATCTTCCTTATGTATGTTCATATAGAAAATAAGAATTTCCAGCTAGGCTGACATATATGTATAATTATGGGGACCATTTCTAGATAAGCAACTACCCAAACTGTTCTTCTATAATTGAGCTTTCCATTTCCTCAATTTTGATGGTACAATATGTATCCTCACTATGTATTATATTGTTTTCTATAATTTAGCTTCACAGTGAATGCATTACCACAGAACATCGACGGTAAATAATATCGACAAAAGGAAAGAGTCGAAACAATAAAATAACAGCTCGAAAAATCGACTTAATGAAGTTGTACTCCACTTAGCCCTACTTGGTCCTATTGCTAAATTTATCTTACTCATTGGTAGATACTATAACTTGGTCTCTATGCTAAATTATGACATGATTTAGAACATCTCACCATCCCACTCAGTCTATCATTTTATATCATGTACTGGCTGAAACTATAGAAAAGTACGTTTCCGAATCTAAACATGATTATGGCACGAAAAATTAACACGAGTCGAGTTGGATTATCAGAATTTTCTAAAGAATTTAAGCTTCTGCTAACTGAGACTGACTTAATTGAGGAAAGAAAATCAAATCTGAATCAGAAAATAAAAGCACCTAAGTTTGAATCTTGATAGTAGCTCCGGGGAAACAGTAGCAATCAACATGAACATTGCAAAGAAATGACAAGTTCTACAAGAAGTGAAATCATAGCTGAGTTTTAAGAGCTCAATCAAACATAAATATTGAAGGTACAACACAATCAACTAATAGAAACTAAAGAAACCGGGGATCGAATAACCTGAAATCAACCCAGATTTCTTCTTCCCGCGGCACAGGCCATTGATTTAAGGTAACCAAAATCCTCCCTCAAACTGGTGCTGAGTACATCTCCGCATCGACTTCACTGTCAAGAATCAACTATTCCTGAAAGAACACTTATTGAAATAAGTACAGAAGCTTGTAAGTGAAACATAATGTAAAACATGGACTGTTCATAGGAAGTAGTAGTAAAAGTTAGACCTGTTAGAGGGTAAAGACTTTGGATTGGATCAATGGTGAGAGTCAGAGGAGGCAGAGGACAGCTTATTGGGAATGCCATCGTGCTCCTCTTCTTCGCCCTGAAATCGTGCTGGAACGCGAAAGCCAGATGCGAATCCAATGCCGGATAAAGCAGCTTGATGATGGATGTTTTGTGGGATTTGATGGTGTTGGTTGTTTGTGGGAATTGGCTGGTCTATCCAAGCACGAACCAAGGGCGTGTTACTGGACTGAAGGGGTCCCCTCTGAGAAAAAAACTGGCTGTTCTGGCCAAAAGCAGGTGGCAGTGGCGGTGGTGATGGATTGCCAAACAGAAATCCTCCTACTCCACCACTAGAACCACCACCACTTCCACTACCAGAACCACCATTGTTCCAGGCAACCAATCTCTGAAACCATCCTATCTCCGCCGGATGTTGGTGGTTGTGTTCCCATCCAGCTGATGAACCATCAAAACCCGCTAAAGGGCTGGTTCCAGAGAATAAGACAGGTTCACTCTGATGCGCCTGAGCTGCAGCAGCTTGGTGATGGTGATGGTGCAAAAGCATTGGCTCCGGAAATGACTGAAGCGAAAGCCGCAGATCTTGACTGTGGCTGCTGGTTCGGGTCGAAAAATCCGATGGATAATTCTGAAACGGTATGGAAGAAGACTTCATAGTATCTGCAATCTCATCAGAAACTAAAGAATGGGGAAGAAAACCCGAATTACTATTCGGATTATCTCCCATTTCTTGAAGACTTTGAACTTCGTTTCCCATTATTGTAGCCGTTCTTCGACGAGTACCAGACCCAGCAGCAAGGTCGTGAAACTGATAGGGTTTTTCATCGTCTATTGCTGTTATCGTATCCCGATCTTCTTCGATATTTGGTAATTTTGTGGTTGGATCAGTTGTTTTTAAAGTTTCTGGGTTCCAAGGTGGTAGTTCAGCGAGCTCATCTATGGCGGATTTGGCTTTTTTGATCAGCCAATCCACAGCTTTGCTAGGGCGGTCGTAACCAAGTCGGTCCTGGACGTCGTAGAACTGGATGGCGGTGTGAGCCGAGAGACGAACACGACGGTCTCGAGGACCTTTAGCGGTGCAAACTTTGCTGTGACGGTCTTTCCTTCCAATTGACCGAACAATGTGACCTCCTTGAACCTCCACGATCTCGCCTCCGCCGTGCCTTAACCCCAATCTCGACGGTGTTGCAGCTCGGTGATTGCTATCTCCCATTTCTCCTGCATGTTGGGTTGGTTTTGAAATCGGGTTTCTATGCTGAAGATGATTGCTTTGAGGATCCAGACTCAGGTTTTAGAGCTTTAATGGCGGACACTGGTTTACTGCTGCTTTACCCTCTGTAAACTTCCTAATTTCCTACAACCCTGAAACTGTTTCTCTCTGCCATTAAATGTTTCTAATTCCATCATCACAAAGGACCCCTCCAAATTGTACTACAACTGTTCAGCAACCAAACTATTGAAATGGGTCTTTAAATAAACAAAAATTTTCTCACACAATAAGGATTTTCTTGGGAAAAAATAGAAACTTGAATGTTTTTCATTGCTAGCTAATAGCTAGTAGTATAGGAAAGAGGAAGACTTTCATGGCAGCGTTGTATAGGAAAAAAAAAGAATCGAATTTAAAATAAAATAAAAAATCTAAGCTTTGTTTTGATAATTTAAGATGAATGAATGGATTGATGGTGCAGCTGTAGATACATCCTTTATTTTCCAGCATCACACAACTTTTTGACAGCGACCTTTTCACAGCTTTTTCTTTTTCTTTCTTATCGCTTCATTAAGAAACATCATAATCTTTTCCCCACCATTTTCCGATCTCCCAAACACCTTTTTTGGGGATTGTTGGATTACTACTTAACATGGCAAATTGGCAACCATCTCAAGGGAAGGGAGTCTGACTTCAATTTTACATTTGCATGAATTACGATGATGGAATTTAGAGAATGATTACATTGACCCATGATTTTTTTCTTGCTATCTAATTAACCGACAATTAACTGTTTTAACTATGGATTATGTTGGAGTTTTGGGGATTAAGGTTATAGATTATGAATTATGATTCTAATCTTTGGGTAATCGAGGCATTCTACGATTGAGATTTCTTGGAGTAAATTAATACCCTCCGTCTTATGTCAAGTATTAATTTTTTTAACTTTGACCTATTGTTATTTTAAATTTATTATTAAAAAAAATATGAAAAAATATATTTTAAAAACTTTCAATCAAATAATTAAAAAAATATGTTTTTTATAAAATTTAATTAATTTAATTATTTAAAACAATTATGCTCAAAATTTAAAAAGGTTGACTATAAAAAATCAATACTAAACATATTGAATAGGACAGAGGGACTACATCTTTTGGTTTAAGAGGGTAAGAAATTTTTGAACTTTAAAAAAATTAATTTTTTTTATTTAATTAAAATTTTAAATTAATTAATTTAATTAATTAAGTCATTTCATTAATATCATCTGTTGAATATAACGACTTTTAAAATTAATTGATGCAACACTTCATGTCAAAGTGTTATTACTTAACATTTTTAGAAATTTATTATTTAAAAATTCTTTGAAAGTCTTTAAAATTCTAAAAAACATTTAAAAATTATAAATATATATATATATATTTATAAATATCACTTGATAGAACTATAATGTATCATGTGACAATAATATTTAAATAAAAATTAATAATATTTTATAATTAAAATTATTTAAAAGACTTAATTAATACAATTTATTAGCTTAATTGGGTAAAGCCAATAATTTAATTAATTTTTTTTTCAAAAATTCATAGAGCTCTTATCCCTAAACCTATTATTTTCAATCCTGTCTTATTCAATACTTTAGACAAAATGGTATATCTGTCTTGTTTACGTGGGAGTCTTTTAGCGGTACAAACAAAGGCAAGTTTAGGGATGTAGGCGAATCAAAAGTTCAACGAATTGTTCGACGGTAAGTTCGTTTATTTATTAAACGAAGTAACATGAACAAAATTTTATGTTTGTTTAATTAAATGAATGAACACAAACAAAGAGCTCGTTTGTTCATTTACGTTCGATAATTCATTCATTTATGTTCATTTAAATTTATTCACATATATCCATTTATATATATATTATTTTTCATCACGAAAGTATTACATTTTAAAAAATAAATTTATTTACATATGTTCGTCCGTTTATGTTCGTTTAAATTTATTTACATATGTCTTTTTTATGTTCGTTCGTTTGTGTTTATTTACGTTCGCTTATCATTTTAACGAACGGACATGAACGAACATGAACAAGCTACATTCCTTAACAAATGAATATGAATAAAAAAATATGTTCGTTTAATTGTTCGTGTTCATTTATTTATTCGGTTAAACTTAAACGAATGAATATAATCTCATTCGTGTTTGTTCGGTTCTTTTACAAGTCCTAGGCAAGTTTCATTAAGGTAATATGATCTTTTAAATGATTTTATCTTTCGATATAATATTTTCACGTTTAGTTTATAAAGAATATTTTGGGCGAGTAAAATTTATAATATTTTTAACAGTTATATGTCTGTTTAAAAATATATATGTATTTTGCAGTTTTGTTGTCGTGAAATGGCAAAAGTTTTTTTTTGTTTAATATATTATGTAACTTTCAAAAAAAAATCTTGTATTATGTAGAGGTTTATGCAATTGAAAAAAGTTTTGCCAAGAGCAAACTTCGAGTAAGGAGATCGGACTCTTACTCTGATCAACGGTCATAATTTTAAATTACGACTACAATGCATTGTAACGATTATATTATAACAATTTTTAATCACAACATCGTAATTGTAATTTTAAAAAATAACATTTAAAAAAATATTCTAAATTAGGTTAGAGATTATTTCTCTTAAATAAGATTATAGATTAAAATTTATTCAAAAAATAATGTTAGATATTCGAATTCTGGTATTTTAAATGTAGAAGATTAAGTTAAAAGAGTTGCTCTTATATGAGACATAGGCCTGTAAACGAACCGAACGAATACGAACAAGTGTGTGTTTATGTTCGTTCATTTAATTTTAACCGAACAAATGAACGAACACGAACATAAACGAACACAAAATTTCTTGTTTGTGTGCGTTCATTAAGGAATGCAGCTTGTTCGTGTTCGTTCATATTCGTTCGTTTAAATGATTAACGAACATAAATGAACATATATAACGTGTTAAATATTTAATATTCTGGGTTAGTTCGATTAATTCAGTTAATTAACCGACTTTAAACCAAATTAATCGATAATTGAAATTTGAAAAAAAAATCTTAATCATTAACCGAAACCTAAAATTATCTTATAGATTAATCAATTTTGTTTTGGTTCGGTCGGTTAGTTCTGTTTAACCGAACGATGAACACCCCTAGACATATGTGAATAATCTTATATGAACATAAACGAACACAAACGAATGAACATAAAAGAACATAAACGAACAGATTATCGAACGTTCATGAACATAAATGAACGAACAAGCCCTTTGTTCGTGTTCGTTCATTTAATTAAACGAACAAAAAATCTTGTTCATGTTCGTTTAATAAATAAACAAAAATAAATGAACTTCCCGCTGAACGGTTCACGAACGGTTCGCTAAACGTTTGGTTCATTTACATTCTAATGAGACATCTATAAAATCAATCCATATTAGTTGACCAATAAATTAAATATCGATTATTAAACTAAAAAATAATGAGTTTTTTTTGGGTAACGAAATCAATAATGAGTTCCCATGTGGATAGGGTAGGCTGATGTATCATTCTATCCTCACTAGATTTTCCAAACCCAAATTCTATCGACTCATAATATAACTGTAATTTTGTATAATATACTGTTCACATATTTGTATTGATTTTCTCTTTTCATAATTTTTTTATTACTGTAAATAGAGACATTTATATTCATTTTTCCTAACTATTTCATACTGTTGTATATAGAAAAGAGATTAGCCATAATTTTTAGAAATTAACATGTAATATTGTGTATATTCACATATTTATTCAATAGAATGAGAGTGACAAAATAAACTATTTTAAATATAAAAAAAACTGTCAAATCAACAGTTAACACTAAAATCTTACTATAAACCTTCTAAAATTCATTGCAAATTTATCTTCGTCCTTCAATTCCAAGTATTTGTTTTCATGTACTTTTTTTGCAACAAAAAATTGTGTCAAATGCCAAATGGTATGGGGTTACCGAGGTCTCGTTCTTCGAATATATTTTGATACTATGATTTTTTTTATAGTATGCATGTTTATCTTATGATTTATGTTCGAAGTGCAAGGTTGCCCTTCTCATTAATATTATTTCTAAAATTTAAATTTGTGCCTATTATTTGAAAGTGCAATATATACCTTATCAATATACTCAACACTTGTTAGTTCGATGCTATGCATTTCAATTTCACTTATCAGTAGAAATATTTTTATATATTTTTAATGTCTTTCTGTGCCCGTTTCTATATGTTTTAATTTTCTCCAACTATGCATTGAATTCTAATTACATGAATATAACAAGGGTGTGTTTTACATAATATTTTATAAAATTAATTATTAGGTTTAGACGAGTTTGAGATTCTAAAAATTAAAAAAAATTAATTTTTAATTATTATGTTTGAATATGAGTTATTATTTTAATTAAAAAATAATTTAAGAAATTTAACTATTTATATTTAAAATTTTTAACATTGCTTTTCTGACACACCATTCGACCACTTGTCATACATTGCGTCACTATACATTAACTCGATGACCAACATATGTGATAGCTCGACAAACACAATAATTTTACTACTAGACAATTAACATGATAATGAAACATACTCATTATGACCTTAACGTTGTCTGTTACAGGGCTATCTCGGATATTTTCGGAGCCATGTGCGAAAACTAAAAAATGAACACTTATAGAATGAAAGTGTATTCCAATACTTTGACCAATTAATTTAATATTTTATTAATAAATCATAAAACCATGACTAAACTTTCTCAAATATATTATTTGCATTGTTTTGTTAAGAAATTTTAAAAGAATTGAATTGTGGGTAAAGATATTAATAAATTTTGAAAAAATAAAGAATATTGCATCATTTATTTATTTTTATCATTAGATTGGAGAAGAGTAAAGATATAATTAAATTTAAAAAAAAATTTGAGATTTAGAAAAGAGAATTAAATATTAGGATATAGAATTATTTTTTATTTTGTTTTTGTTTAACCACCAGTGTCCAACTTATTGGCTGACTAATCTGGATCGGATACTGTAGAGACCATTATGAAGGCGACCCTCCCAACCCATTTTGCTCAATTCACAACGTCGGAATTCGAATCTCTATCCTTGCTTAAGAGATCTAGATCATCATCTAACTAGATCAATTGATTGCAGATAATTATTTTTTAGGGTAAACTGCACCACATACCACTCAACTATGGCCGATGACTCGGAAATGCACCAAAGTTTAAAAAAGTTCAAAACTAACACTGAACTTTAATATGTGACTCGAAAATATCACTATGTCGTTAACTCTTAACATTCAGTTAAGCCAAAACGATGTCGTTTTGGTGCGGCTATTTATAGGTCTAATTTAGCCCAAAACGGCGTTGTTTTGCTAGAGGAAAAATATTAAAACCATGCGATAGTGGGGTTTTGAACCCATGACCTTTAGAAAAAGAGTTAAGCCATAACCATTAAATCAACATGATATTATGTAATGTTTTACCACAAATATTATATATATCTGAAACTACTTGAGATTAATTCAAATTATTTTATAAAATAAATAATACTATAAATAATATAAAATATAATAATTTTATCTATAACAATATATATATAAATAAAAGTGTATTGTTTTTATTTTTTATATAATATTTATAATATAATATATGATATTTTAAAAAACCCCAAAAATGTAACCCTTCGTCCTGACCTAGCCAACACACCGAACCGAACGAGTTACACGGGGAAAACCGAAGCGAAACCCGCTAAGGACTCACTCTGATTAGCAACTATATTTTTTACATTTTATTAATGTTGTCTAAATGTCACATTTAAACCTATGTGTGAAGGCAAACATCGGAAAAGCGAACACGGATACGAACCGAGCAGAGGCATAAAGGTAACTTAACCTTACCAAGTAGTTATTAGTCAAGTTTCATGCACACGAGGCAAAACCATCACAAAGGATACATATAAACTCATTTAGGAAGCATACAAACATTAGGGACTAAAACGTAACATTTGGAAACCTTCAAAGATGCCCTTTAACCGTTTTAACTACAGGTATTTCGAAACAAGACTGCCCGTTCCGAAACACGGGCTCTCATTCAAAAAGCAAAATTAGGTCATTCCGGAACGTCCCAACCTGGTTTCGAAACGGGAGCCTCTAGTGGCAAAAAGTGTAACACCCGGGTTTGGGGGTCGGGTGAAATTAAAATAATAAAATAATATTTTAGGCCTCGTTTTCAAAACAAATAATTTTATGTTGGGATTTTTTTGATTTAAAATCCAAATTCCATGGATTTTAGAAATTGGAGATAACCATCTCATTAATAGCATTTTTGTAAATATTTGGACTTGCAAAAATAAAACCTTTTCTTTTATTTTTCAAACACCAAAAAGGCTATCATCTTCTACCTTCAAGCTTCTAACGTGAAAACCCCTTCACCATTGTGGTTCAATGTTCCATCACCTTTCTTGCTTGATTTTGAAGGTTTTTCAAAGGTAAACTCGTTCTCATATTACCCTCATCTTCCTCTTCCTTCTCATATAATTTGTTTTCATTGAAGCTCACTATTTTGCATTTTAGAGTTTTGGGTTTTTGAATTAAAATGCTAACTCTGTTAGCTTTAACTTAAGTTTTTGATTTATTGATGTTAGATAAGTTGTTTGCTATCTAAAAGGTCCAACATACTTGATTTTTACAAGGTTTTACAATGATTCCCAAAATTGGGTTTTATGGAGGTTTTAGAGGGGTTTTAGGTTGGTTTTGGGGCTGTTTTGGGTGAAGTCTTGTTGGCTGATGGTTGGTTGATGTATAAGGGTTGTTTTGAAAGCTTTTGGGGGTGTTATAAGTGTTGAAATTAATGGTTTTAAGTTGTGCTTGTGGGCTGCTCGAAAATGGCATTTTTGGGGTTGTCTTTAGCTTGAAATCATGTGTTTTGTGCTTGGTTTGTGTTCCGGGTTTGCTACATTGATTTGTTGACTGAATTGTGGTTATTTTGATTATGTTAGGATGATTAGAAGCAAGGAATTGTGTTGGGGAAGCCTCGGGAACGAATTCGGAACCGTTGGGAGCTTAATCGGCTAAAGTTGTTGAGCTTGGAATAGTCGGTGAGTGGTTAATGATTTCAACTTGGTTTAAATTGGTTTTCAAATGTTGGTTCAAGCATGTGGACCTAGGTTGGGCTTGGTAAACCCACCTAGAGTTGGGATTAGATTGGTAGTCTAATCCCAAGCTTTAGTTAGAGACTTTGGTTAAACTTTAAATGTTGAGTATGCCTCATGTATTAATTGTGATTAATGTGGTTATGTATATTGTGTTATACATGTGTGTTGAGGTATGATAGTTGATACATTGTTATATGCATGTAGTTATGGAATGTGGTTCATGCATGATGGTAAATCATGGTGAGTACGTGCTAAGCACGAAAATTGGTAAGAAATTGTGTTGTGAAAGATTGTGAAATGTGTTAGTATTGGCACTAGTATGCTTGGGTACAATGATCGATCATTAGGATGTTTAGTGTGCACACGAGAGTCAAAATGTGTGCGTGGTCTTGGTGATGGTAGTCATCAAGATGGAGTACGTGTTCGCTCGAAAATATTCTTATATATGTTAGTCGGTGATGAGTGGAATCCCATCGACGGGGCATGAGGATGAGTGGAATCCCCTCCGCATGAAACATTGATGAGTGTAATCCCACCGTAAGGTAATGGTTGTGTTGTTGGATGTGAGTTCCAACGGTTATCCGCGTATTCGGGTCATAGCTAGGTGTCAATACGAATTGTGGAATGTGTTGCTAATATGTTGGATATATGTATTTCCATGTGTTGAGTTTATGAATTATTGAGCATGACATGATGTTGAGATTATGTTCATGCATCTTTTATATTTTGGCTCTTGTGGTTTCGAAGGTAAGAACTTATGCATTCTACCTTGGTTGTGTGCTCGTGCTTGGACCCTGCATTGTCGAGGTTTGTTTTATAAGCTTACTCTCACTAAGCTTTATGCTTACGCTCTCTTTTGTTCGAAAATGCATATCCGTAGTTCATGGGTTGCTAGTGCAAGAGGAGAGCCTCCAAGTGTGCTAGTTGAGCTTTTGATATCATCAAGTATGAATTTCTAAGTTATGGATGTAATAGACAAGCAATGGGATTTGAGCATTTGATTTATGTTGTTGTTATGTGTTAGGAGCATGTTTAGACTCCTATGTTTTGTGGATGTTTTGCTTAAGGCTTGCTCATGCCTAGTATGTTGGCCTTGTGCCCTTTTATGAATGCTATTATGTATGTTCTTGTCTAAGACATGATATCTTGAATGTTATGTATGCATCTTATGTTGAATTGATGATTCCTTTCAATGTATGGCTTATATATATGTTACGTGTTAAGCATGTTGGTTGTAGGGTGTCTTGCCTTTAGAGTTAATGCATGTTTGGTTGAAGGTCTTAGTTGGTGTTTTGAGGCAGCCTCATGCCTTAAACCAGCTAAAACCAGTCTGTTCGCAGCAGGCGTATCGAAACGGTTCGACCCGTTTTGATACGGTCCTCTTGTTTCAGGCCAAGCGTTTCGATACGCGGGAAGGCGTTTTGATACCATTTTGCTACTGGAAATCTGAGATTTTGACGAGAAATTGAGGGTATCGAAACGGGCTCAGGTGTTTCGAAATGGTCTTCGTAGCGTTGACCACGAGAGGTTGACCGTTGAGGGCGTATCGATACGGTCAACTAACGTATCAATACGGTCTCCTTGAGTTGACTTTGGCCAGTTGACCTAGTCAAGGCGTATCGATACACTCTTTGGGCGTATCGATACGACCTGCAATTTAAGCTAAAATGGGTTGTTTTTTATTGGATGTTTGTTCGTTCGCCTCGTTTGTTGCTTCTGCTGTTGTTGTTTCACATATGACATACTAATGCATCTATATAAGATAATAATAAATGAAAAAGTTTTCTCGGGTTGTTAACCGAAGTGGAGCCTTAACGGGTTTCGCCTCGATTATCCCTGTGTAGCCCACTCGGACTGGTCAAGCGCCCGGACCGGGACGAGGGGTTACACTTGTTGGTATCAGAGCCTGAGGTTTCCGAGACCTTGGGCATGTAAGTGAGTTAAGTTAAATTCTTGTATTGCAATTGCACGGTGTTTGCTTGCCATGTAAGTATACTTGATGTTTGTGTATTGTTTGAAGCCTTTTGAGTAGAGTCTCATTGCTTCTATTACATCGGAAAAAGGATTTTTAAGTGAGGGAAACATACTTGAGCCACTTGGACCCTTGCCCTTGCTAACCCTATGTTTGTGTGTTGTAGTTGTTATATGTGAGCGCGTATGTCGAGGCCTAGAGGTAGACCGAGGATGGTTCGTCAGGAACCTCGTGTTGTGGCTCCTGTTAATGAGCCGATGGCTGGAGTAGAGGCTCCTGTGGAAGAACTTGTTGCGGTAGTCGGAGCTCCTCCACCACCACCACCTCCTCAGCCTGAAGTGGGAGGCGAGGCTGAAGCTGAGAAAGCGTGACCTCAGGTTGGTCTGGGTGGCCAAGGTCATACAGGGATAGATATGGCTCCGCTAGTTCAAGCTATAGCGGGAGCGTTTCAGGCTGCAGTTGCCGGAGCTCAAGCTGCAGCTCAGCCGAGAGGTGATGATGCTAGTTTACCCTTAGAGAGGCTTCGTAGCCTAGGGGCAGATGAGTTCAGGGGATCTACGCCTGAGAAGTCAGAGTTGTGGTTGGAGAAGACAGTCCGTATTCTAGCTCAGATGGGATGTGTTGGGGCTCGTAAGTTGGGTTGTGTAGTTTCGTTGCTTCAGGGTGATGCCTACACCTGGTGGGTCACCATTACTACCGACGTGCCTGAGGCCGAGATTAGTTAGAATTTCTTTGAGACTACTTTAAGGAAGAGGTATTTGGGGCCGAGTTATCTGGATGAGAAGAAGCGGGAGTTCATGGCTCTTGTTCAGGGAGATGCATCAGTGACAGATTATGAGATCCGCTTTGTCTTTCTGAGTCAGTATGCTCCGGAGTTGGTTCCTACTAAGAGGGACCGTTGTTATCGGTTCAAGTATGTGCTTCATGAGGAAGTCAAGAGCTACACCTTAGCTTTATATTACTCTGATTTTGATGTCTTGGTTGCTAGGGCCAATGACATCGAGCATAGCTTGGGGCTGACCAAGCGTTCGGGAGGATCTAGTTTAGGGAAGAGGCACAACAACTTTGATCGTGGTGATGCCAAGAGGCATCGGGGCGGTGGACATCAGTTTGATCATAGGCGTGGCGGTGGTCACCATGGTAGAGGCCATCAGGGCCATAGAGCTGGAGGGCGTTTGCGCGAGTGTGCTCGTTGTGGGAGACATCATTCAGGAGAGTGCTGGGGGAACTTTCACGCTTGCTAGAACTGTGGATCGAGAGACCACTTCAGGAGAGAGTGTCCGCATCAGACGACACATGCACCGGTTTAGGCACAGGCTCCTACGAGAGCGATCGACTATTAGAGAGGTCGTGGGCGTGGTCGTGATTACATCCCGTCGAGGGCTGATGCACCTATGATAGAGGCACCGAGGAATCTTGCTCATGTTGTGGCAGTTCAGCTAGAGGCCGGTAGACCAGCTAGAGTCTATGCACAGAGAGAGGCAGGGAATGACACAGATGTGATAGCATGTAATTTTGAGTTACAGTCCATGTCTTTGCTATCCTTAGTTGATTCGAGTTCCACGCATTCTTACATTTTGAGTGAGCATGCAAAGAAGTTAGACATACCTGTTGAGATTTTAGATGTAGGGATGCATGTGACTAGTTCCTTCGGTGAGACAGTTGTAGTTAGACGGATGTATAGGAGGTGTCCGCTGAAGATTCAGGGTCATGTGTTTCCTGTTGATATGATGAAGCTTCCGTTCTACGGCTTTGATATTATTTTTGGTATGGATTGGTTGGTTGAGCACAGAGCTAGTGTAGATTTTGAGACAAAGAGAATTTCGTTGAAGCTTTTCGATGACTACGAGGTAGTGGTTGTAGGCGAGAACGTTAAGTTCTTGTTGAATGTTGTGTCAGCTTTAGAGGCTCATAGGTTGATGGATTCCGGTTGTGGGGCTTATTTAGTGTATGTGATGAATCCGAATATGAGTGAGGTTAGACCGAAAGATATCAGAACAGTTTGTGATTTTCCGGATGTGTTTCCAGAAGAGTTACCGGGTTTGCCTCCTGACAGTTATGTAGAGTTTGTGATTGAGACTGTTTTAGGGTCTACTCCAGTTTCTATTGCTCCGTACCGTATGGCTCCGAAAGAGTGGAAAGAGTTGAAAAGTCAGCTTCAGGAGTTGTTAGACCGTGGTTTTATTAGGCCTAGTAGTTCGCCTTGAGGTGTTCCAGTGTTGTTTGTGAAGAAGAAGGATGGCAATATGAGGATGTGTATCGACTACAGGCAGTTGAACCAGTTGACAATAAAGAACAAGTATTTGTTGCCTCGTATAGATGACTTGTTTGATCAGTTGAGGGGCCTCCGTGTTTTCGAAGATAGATTTGAGATCAGGGTACTATCAGTTGAAAGTAAAGGAGTGTGATGTTCCGAAGACAACTTTTAGGACTGGATACGGTCACTATGAGTTCCTTGTGATGCCGTTTGGGCTCACGAATGCACCAGCAGCTTTCATGAACATGATGAACAGAGTTTTCAGAGACTATCTAGACCGGTTTGTAGTTGTTTTCATAGACGACATCCTTGTGTACTCGAGATCAGAAGAGGAACATGATGAGCATTTTAGACTTGTTTTTCAGAGATTGATGAGTAATCAATTGTATGCGAAGTTGAGAAAATGTGAGTTCTGGATTCGAGAGGTCGTGTTTCTTGGCCATGTTGTGTCAGCTGAATGTATCCGTGTTGATCCGACAAAGATTGAAGCTATTGTTGAGTGGAAACAACCTAAGTCAGTGACTAAGATTATGAGTTTCCTAGGATTAGCCGGTTACTATAGGAGGTTCGTTGATGGATTCTTTAGAGTAGCTGCTCCATTGACTAAATTGTTGCAAAAAAGAGTTAAGTTTGAGTGGTCAGATGCGAGACAGAAGGCATTTGAGAAATTGAAAGAAGCTTTGGTGAATGCTCTAGTGTTAGTACATCTAGTTTCAGGGAAAGAGTTCGTGATCTATAGTGATGCTTCCTACTTAGGTTTAGGTTGTGTTCTAATACAAGGAAGAAGAGTTGTTGCCTATGCTTCGAGACAGTTGAAGGTGCACGAGAAGAACTACCCTACGCACGACATTGAGTTAGCAACAGTTGTGTTTGCGTTGAAGATTTGGCGACACTACTTGTATGGTGAGAAATGCACGGTTTACACTGATCATAAAAGCTTGAAGTATTTGATGACTCAGAGAGAGTTGAACTTGAGACAGAGAAGATGACTGGAGCTGTTGAAAGACTATGATTTGACTATCGAGTACCATCCGGGTAAGGCAAATGTAGTAACCGATGTGTTGAGCAGAAAAGTTGCAGTTGAGTTGCGAGCTATGTTTGCCAGACTGGGTGTATTAGATGATGGTGGTTTGATTACAGAGTTGCAAGTGAAGCCTTCTTTGATTCAGATGATTAGAGAGAAACAGTTGCAAGACGTGTCACTAGTTCCGCATGTTCAAGACATAGCCAAAGGTAGACCGACCGAGTATAGTTTCAGTGGTGAGAATGTGTTGTGTTTTAGAGACAGAGTTGTAGTACCTGAAGATGTTGAGTTGAGACGTATGATTTTGAGCGAAGCACATTCGAGTCCTTTTTTATGCATCCGGGCAGTACTAAGATGTACCGAGATTTGAAGAATGATTATTTCTGGGTTGGTTTGAAGAAGGATGTAACCGAGTATGTGAGCCGTTGCATGGTTTGTCAGAGAGTAAAGGCAGAACATCAGGTTCATTCAGGTTTGTTACAGCCTTTGATGATTCCAGAATGGAAATGGGAGAGAATCACTGTAGACTTTGTGTTGGGGTTACTATTATCTCCTTCGAAGAAGAATTCTGTTTGGGTGATAGTTGATAGATTCACTAAGTGTGCCCATTTCTTAGTAGTGAACACTACAGATTCTTTAGACAAGTTGGCAAATTTGTATATCCGCGAGATTGTGAGGCTTCATGGAGTTTCGAAGTCTATTGTATCAGACAGAGATCCGAGATTCACAGCGAGGTTCTGGAGTTGTTTGCATAGTGCCCTAGGTAGCCGTTTGCATTTCAGTACTCTTATCATCCGCAGTCAAATGGAAAGTCAGAGCGAATGATACAGATTTTAGAGGATATGATTCGTTGTTGTGTGATTGACTTCCAAGGTTCTTGGGAGAAGCATTTACCCTCAGTTGAGTTTGCTTACAACAACAGTTACCAGACTAGTATACATATGGCTCCTTATGAGGCTTTGTATGGTAGGCGATGTAGGACTCCGATCTGTTGGGCTGAAATGGGTCAGAAATTGTTACCTATGCTAGATTTGCTTAAGGGGACTACTGAAAAAGTGAAGTTGATTTGCGACTGTTTGAAAGCAGCTTCCGATCGTTGAGTCTGAGGTTTATTGGTGAGAAAAGAGATTGAGTTTTCAGTGGGTGAGAGAGTGTTTCTAAAAGTATCTCCTTGGAAGAAGGTAATGCGATTTGGCCGGAAAGGCAAGTTGAGTCCGAGGTTTATTGGTCCGCATGAGATAGTTGAGCGGATTGGGCCAGTAGCTTACCGTTTGAGATTGCCTTCAGAGTTAGAGAAGATCCATGATGTTTTTCATGTGTCGATGCTTAGGAGATATAGATCAGATCCATCTCATGTTATGCCCGTTGAGGAGATATAACTGAATCCGGATTTGTCGTACAATGAAGAACCAGTTGAGATACTTGCTTATGATATCAAGGTGTTGCGTGGTAAGACCATAGAGTTGGTCAAGGTGTTGTGGAGACATAGAGGCGTGGAAGAGGCCACGTAGGAGAGGAAAACTGATATGCTTGAACAGTTTCCGTACTTGTTTCCGTCAGGTAATTTCGGGGACGAAATTCCTTAAGTGGGGGAGAGTTGTAACACCCGGGTTTGGGGGTCGGGTGAAATTAAAATAATAAAATAATATTTTAGGCATAGTGTTTTCAAAACAAATAATTTTATATTGGGCTTGTTTGATTTAAAACCCAAATTTTATGGATTTTAGAAATTGGAGATAGTCATCTTATTAATGGCAATTTTGTAAATATTTGGACTTGCAAAAATAAAACCTTTTCTTTTATTTTTCAAACACCAAAAAGGCTATCATCTTCTACCTTCAAGCATCTAACGTGAAAACCCCTTCACCATTGTGGTTCACTGTTCCATCACCCTTCTTGCTTGATTTTGAAGGTTTTTCAAAGGTAAACTCGTTCTCATATTACCCTCATCTTCATCTTCCTTCTCATATAATTTGTTTTCATTGAAGCTCACTATTTTGCATTTTAGAGTTTTGGGTTTTTGAATTAAAAATGCTAACTTTGTTAGCTTTAACTTAAGTTTTTGATTTATTGATGTTAGATAAGTTGTTTGATATCTAAAAGGTCCAACATACTTGATTTTTACAAGGTTTTACAATGATTCCCGAAATTGGGTTTTAGAGGGGTTTTAGGTTGGTTTTTGGGGCTGTTTTGCGTGAAGTCTTGTTGGCTGATGGTTGGTTGATGTATAATGGTTGTTTTGGAAGCTTTTAGGAGTGTTATAAGTGTTAAAATCAATGGTTTTAGGATGTTCTTGTGGGCTGCTCGAAAATGACATTTTTGGGGTTGTCTTTAGCTTGAAATCATGTGTTTTGTGCTTGGTTTGTGTTCCGGGTTTGCTACATTGATTTGTGGACTGAATTGTGGTTGTTTTGATTGTGTTGGGATGATTAGAAGCAAGGAATTGTGTTGGGGAAGCCTCGGGAACGAATTCGGAACCGTTGGGAGCTTAATCGACTAAAGTTGTTGAGCTTGGAATAGTCGTGAGTGGTTAATGATTTCAACTTGGTTTAAATTGGTTTTCAAATGTTGGTTCAAGCATATGGACCTAAGTTGGGCTTGGTAAACCCACCTAGAGTTGGGATTAGATTGGTAGTCTAATCCCAAGCTTTAGTTAGAGACTTTGGTTGAACTTTAAATGTTGAGTATGCCTCATATATTAATTGTGATTAATGTGGTTATGTATATTGTGTTATACATGTGTGTTGAGGTATGATAGTTGATGCATTGTTATATGCATGTAGTTATGGAATGTGGTTCGTGCATGATAGTAAAACATGGTGAGTACGTGCTAAGCACGGAAATTGGTAAGAAATTGTGTTGTGAAAGATTGTGAAATGTGTTAGTATTAGCACTAGTATGCATGGGTACAATGATTGATCATTAGGATGTTTAGTGTGCACACGAGAGTCAAAATGCGCGCGTGGTCTTAGTGATGGTAGTCATCAAGATGGAGTACGAGTTCGCTCGTAAATCTTCTTATATATGTTAGTCGGTGATGAGTGGAATCTCATCGACGAGGCGTGATGATGAGTGTAATCCCCTCCGCGTGAAACGGTGATGAGTGTAATCCTATCGTAAGGTAATGGTTGTGTTGTTAGATGTGAGTTCCAACGGTTATTCGTGTATTCGGGTCATAGCTAGGTGCCAATACAGATTGTGGAATGTGTTGCTAATATATTGGATATATGTATTTCCATGTGTTGAGTTTATGAATTATTGAGCATGACATGATGTTGAGATTATATTCATGCATCTTTTATATTTTGGCTCTTGTGGTTTCGAAGGTAAGAACTCATGCATTCTACCTTGGTTGTGTGCTCGTGCTTGGACCCTGCATTGCCGAGGTTTGTTTTATAAGCTTACCCTCACTAAGCTTTATGCTTACGCTCTCTTTTGTTCGACAATGCATATCCATAGTTCGTGGGTTGCTAGTGCAAGAGGAGGGCCTCCAAGTGTGCTAGTTGAGCTTTTGATATCATCAAGTATGAATTTCTAAGTTATGGATGTAATAGACAAGCAATGGGATTTGAGCATTTGATTTATGTTGTTGTTATGTGTTAGGAGCATGTTTAGACTCCTATGTTTTGTGGATGTTTTGCTTAAGGCTTGCTCATGTCTAGTATGTTGGCCTTGTGCCCTTTTATGAATGCTCTTATGTATGTTCTTGTCTAAGACATGATATCTTGAATGCTATGTATGCATCTTATGTTGATTTGATGATTCCTTTCAATGTATGACTTATATATATATGTTACGTGTTAAGCATGTTGGTTGTAGGGTGTCTTGCCTTTAGAGTTAATGGATGTTTGGTTGGTGTTTTGAGGCAGCCTTGTGCCTTAAACTAGCTAAAACCAGTCTGTTCGCAACAGGCGTATCGAAACGGTTGGACCCGTTTCGATACGGTCCTCTAGTTTCAGGCCAAGCGTTTCGATACGCGGGGAGGCGTTTCGATACCATTTTGCTACTAGAAATCTGAGATTTTGACGGAAATTGAGGGTATCGAAACAGGCTCAGGTGTTTCGAAACGGTCTTCGTAGCGTTGACCACGAGAAGTTGACCGTTGAGGGCGTATCGATATGGTCAACTAATGTATCGATACGGTCTCCTCGAGTTGACTTTGGTTAGTTGACCTAGTCAAGGAGTATCGATACACTCTTTGGGTGTATCGATACGGCCTGCAGTTTAAGCTAAAATGGGCTGTTTTTGATTGGTTGTTTGTTCGTTCGCCTCGTTTGTTGCTTCCGCTGTTGTTGTTTTACATAAGATATATTAATGCATCTAGATAAGATAATAATAAATGAAAAAGTTTTCTCGGGTTGTTAACCGAAGTGGAACCTTAACGGGTTTTGCCTGAGTTATCCTCGTGTAGCCTTAACATGTGTTCTACATTTCCTACCATATAGAGCTTCATACGGTGCCATCTGAATACTAGTCTAATAGCTGTTATTGTATGCAAACTCTACTAACGGTAGGTGTTTCTCCTAAGAACCCTAGAAGTCGATGATGCAACACCTCAACATGTCCTCTAACACCTGAATCACTCTCTCTGACTGACCATTTGTTTGTGGGTTATACGAAGTACTGAAGTTCAACCAAGTTCCCAAAGCACGATGCAAACACTCCCAAAATCTAGCTGTAAACCTCGGATCTCTATCTGACACAATCGACTTCGATACACCATGCAATCTCACTATCTCATTGATGTACATATCGGCCAACTTGTCTAAGGTGTAGGTAGTATGAACATGTATGAAATGAGCACACTTAGTGAATCTGTCGACTATCACCCATACTGAATTCTTCTTCAAAGGAGTCAACAGTAATCCCGACACAAAATCCATAGTAATACGTTCCCACTTCCATTCCGGAATCTTTAATGGCTTTAACAAACCTGAAGGAAATTGATGCTCGGTCTTAACACGCTAGCAAACCATACACCTACTCACATACTCGGACACATATTTCTTTAACCCAACCCAGAAGTATTCATCTTTCAACCCACAGTACATCTTCGTACTACCCGGATGCATAGCAAAAGGACTGTTATGAGCTTCATTCAGAATAGTACGCCTCAACTCGGCATCTTCTGGAACAACTACTCTGTCCTTGAAACATAGGATCCTATTCTCGCCAAAGCAGAAATTTGTGGGTCTACCTTTGGCTATATCTTGCATGTGAGGTGCCAAAGACTCGTTTTGCAACTGTTTTTCTCGAATCAACTGAACCAGCGAAGGTTTAACCTATAGCTCGGCTATCAAACCGCCATCCCGTGACACGCTCAATCTCGCAAACATAGCTCGCAACTCAACTACCACTTTTCTACTCAAAGCATCGGCCACTACGTTTGCCTTACCCGGATGGTACTCTATCGTAAGGTCATAGTTCTTAAGAAGCTCTAACCACCTACGGTGTCTAAGTTTCAACTTCCTCTGAGTCATAAGGTACTTCAAACTCTTATGGTCGGTGTAAATTGTGCATTTCTCGCCATAAAGGTGGTGTCTCCAAATCTTCGAAGCAAACATTACATCAGCTAACTCTATGTCATGAGTGGGGTAATTCTTCTCGTGAACTTTCAACTGTCTCGAAGCGTAAGCTACAACATTTTCCTCTTACATAAGCACACACCCTACACCTACATATGATGCATCACTGTAAATTACGAACTCCTTCCCTAGTTCAAGCTGAATCAAAATAGGAGCTTATGTCAATGTCTTCTTCAACTTTTTAAACGCTTGTTGCATTGCATCTGTCCACTCATACGAAACATTTTTCTGAAGCAATTTAGTCAAAGGTGCTGCAATCCTCGAAAATCCCTTGACAAATCTTCGATAATACCCCACCAAGCCTAGGAAACTACGGATTTCGGTCACCGACTTCGGTTGTTTCCAGTTCACTATCGCTTCTATCTTCTTGGGATCCACACTAATCCCATCGGCTGAGATCACATGCCTTAAAAAGACTACCTCCCTAATCTAAAACTCGCATTTACTCAACTTGGCATATAACTGATTTTCAAGCAAAGTCTGCAGAACTAATCGCAAATGCTCATCATGCTCTTCCTCGGTTCTGGAGTACACTAAGATGTCATCTATGAACACTACTACAAACCTATCCAAAAACTCATGGAACACTCTGTTCATCATGTCTATAAACGCAGCTGGAGCATTAGTCAAACCGAAAGGTATTACCAAGAACTTATAGTGCCCATAACGTGTACGAAAGGCTGTCTTCGGTATATCCACATCCTTTACCTTCAACTGATAGTAACCCGATCTTAGATCAATCTTCGAAAACAATGAAGCACCTCTCAACTGATCAAGCAAATCATCTATCCGTGGCAAAGGATACTTGTTCTTCACGGTTACCTTGTTCAACTGCCTATAGTCTATACACATCATCATACCGTCGTCCTTTTTCTTCACAAACAAGACTGGAGCACCCCATGGAGAAATACTAGGCCTAATGAAACCTCTATCTGACAGTTCCTGAAGTTGTGTCTTCAACTCTTTCGGTGTTATTCTATACGGAACAACGGATACGAGAGCAGAATCTGAATACGTCTCAATAGCAAACTCAACATCCCTATATGGAGGCAAACCCGAAAACTCTTCTGGAAAGACACTTAGAAAATCACAAAATGTTCTGATGTCTTGCGGTCTAACCTCACTCATATTCGGATTCATCACATAGGCCAAATACGCTTGACAACCCAAATCCATCAATTTTTGAGCTTCTAAAGCAGAAACGACATTGGACAAGAACTTAATGTTCTCGCCAACTACTACAACCTTAAAATCATCCACAAGTCTCAAGGAAACTCTCTTGGTCTCAAAGTCTACCCTAGCTCTATGCTCTACGAGCCAATATATGCCCAAAATCACATCGAAACCATAGAACGACAATTCCATTATATCAACCGGAAACATATGGCCCTGAATCTTCAAAAGACACCTTCTATACATCTTCCTAACTGCTATGGTCTCACCAAAAGAACTAGTAACATTTACGCCTACCTCTAGCCACTCATACGGTAAATCTAGAGATATTGCATGCTCACCCAAAATGTAGGAATGTGTCGAACCTGAATCTATCAACAAAAGCAAAGATAAAGATTGTAACAAGAAATTACCTACAATGACATCCGTGTCATTCCCAACCTCTCGCTCTGCATACACCCTAGCTAGTCCCCTACCCTAAGGCTGAATTGCTACTACATGAGCTACGTTCCTCTAACCATCATTCCTTGGCTGAAAATTACCTCGACCGCGCCCACAGCCTCTCTAATGCTCAAAACCCCTAACTAGAGCTTGTCTGCCCCTAGCCGGGTGAGAACAGTTACGCCTCAATTGATCTCGAGAACCACAGTTCCAGTATACCCCAAAGGTACCCATACACTCGCCCGGATGGTGTTTCCTACACCTAGTGCACTTAGGAGTGTGAACAACAGCTCTTTGGCTCTGATGGCCACGTCCATGGTCACCACCTCTATGTTTCGAATCGGGCTTATGCCTCTTATCTATGTGCCTCTTGGCATGTTCTTTGTCCCAATCCGCATGTC
Source organism: Hibiscus tridactylites (assembly GCA_958450335.1). Taxonomy (NCBI): domain Eukaryota; kingdom Viridiplantae; phylum Streptophyta; class Magnoliopsida; order Malvales; family Malvaceae; genus Hibiscus; species Hibiscus tridactylites. The sequence continues at coordinate 63,479,912 of OY288286.1, read as the reverse complement.
TCTTCCATGAATCAGACCCACTAGCACGAGTGTTTGAGCCTAAATTCTGCTCAATATCTTTGGCCCTAGAGACCAAAACATCAAACTCGGTGTAATTAGAAGCTAGCATATAAGTCTTCACATCCCTAGTCAAACCGTAACGAAAACGCTCACCCTGAACCAAAGCCATAAATTCCCCCATTCTTTTCATCTTGATATCGGGCACCAAGGTACTTCTTTCTAAAAGTTGTCCTGAAGAATTCCCAAGTGACATTCGCTTCTGGCATACCCGAAGTAACTATGGTCCACCAAGTATACACATCTCCCTGAAGCAAGGAGACAACACAACCTAACTTACGAGTGTCTAAGCACTCCATCTGGCCTAAGATTCGTGTAGTGCTCTCGAGCCAAGCCTTTGATCCCTCAGGAGTCAAACCACAGAACTCAACTCCGCCCAAACTACGAAGTCTCTCAAGAGGCAAACCAGTTCCCGCACCCTGAGGTGGTGCTGCAGCATGTATACCGACTAAAGCTGTCTGAAAAGCCCCGGCTATGGTCTGAATCAAATGATTCATGTCCGCACCTGCCTGACCCTAACCAGTCTGAGCTTCATTACCTCCAACATTCGCCCTAGCCCGAGGTACATCATCTCCGACATCCGCCATGTTACCATCGGGAGCAGAAGGATGAGGGGGAGGAGGAGGCACAACCCCGGGTGCCTGGTCACCCGCTCTAGGCCTTCCCCTCGGTCTCACAAAAACGAAGATAAAATATAAAACAACAAACATAGCACACAAGAAAACATTGGGTCACCAAGGGCAAGGATCCAAGTGCTCAAGCTCTTTTAATCAAAACCATTTTCCAATAACAATACCTAGCAATGGGGATGCTCGACTACACTTCAACCAACAAAAAGAACGAGAAAACATGCTTTCACACACCGTGCAATGGCAAACAAAACAAATAAACCAACTTACCTAACTTACCTTCTTGATAGACCTCGTAACCGAGGCTCTAATACCACCAAATGTAACCCTCTCGTCCCGGCCTAGCCAACAGACCGAACCGAACGGGTTACATGGGGAAAATCGAAGCGAAACCCGCTAAGGCCTCACTCCGATTAGCAACCCTATTTTTTCATTTTATTAATCTTGTCTAAATGTCATGTTTAAACCTATGTGTGAAGGCAAACAACGAAAAAGCGAACATGGATACGAACCGAGTAGGGACATAAAGGTAACTTAACCTTACGAAGTAGTTATTAGTCAAGTTTCATGCACACGAGGCAAAACCATCACAAAGGATACACATAAACTCATTTAGGAAGCATACACACATTAGTGACTAAAACGTAACATTTGGAAACCTTCAAAGATGCCATTTAACCGTTTTAACTACCTACGTTTCGAAACAAGACTGCTCGTTCCGAAATGCGGGCTCTCATTCAAAAAGCAACATTAGGTCGTTCCAGAACGTCCCACCCTAGTTCCGAAACGGGAGCTTCTAGTGGCAAAACGTACCGGAACGGAACCACCCCCTTTCCAATACGGGTACCCCAAAAACTTGGACGTTCCGAAACAACACCAGACGTTCCGAAATGCCTGGGCACATATTGGCCCAAAAATGCATTTTGATATCCCCAAACGTTCCCAAACTTATCCCGAAAGACCACAAACTACATGACAACATATTAAACAAACAATCTAGAGGCACAACACCCTAAAGACAAGCTTCAAACATGCATACATGCAAATATGAATCACACCCTCAAAAGCTCATAAGAACACTTAGCTCCAAAACACCAACAAGCCAAATCACATGTCATTTAGCCAAAAAACCATAACAAGCCTCAACATAGCATGATATCAACATTCAAAACATGTTAGCAACAAAAACAACTACAAAGGAGTTTGGACACCAACTCCCAAACACAAAAGTCTAGCATTCCCTTTGCCTAAGTATTATTACAACCTTAAAAATCATACTTTGAGCTAGCAAAGAACTCCAAGACTCCTCCCTTACCTCGCTTGCCTTCTGAAGCCACTAACGATCTGCATTGTTGGAAAAGAGAGCGTAAGCTTAAAAGCTTAGTGAACGGAGCTCAAAATCACAACAACAACAATACAGTTCAAAACATATATTTTAGTTTAAAGACAAAACCATTTAGAAGGGAGATACGATAATCCAAAAGCACAAACAAAACATAGTATGCACATGCACAACCATTTTTGGTGGGACTACACATCATCGTATTCAAAAACCTACTTTCCACTAACCATCACGTGAGGCTTTGACAACAATTACGAAAACACAGCAACATTAAAAAAGAGATAACAACAATTACATTTCAATCAACAACGTGTATAAACATACACCGACACTTAACGAAACAAGGCAAGAAACAAATACACTTACACTTGAGTTTAGGTTGGCCCTTAAGGCTCCATCCAAACCCCAAGAAACATTCTTTGAACATTTTAAAGCTTCGAAACAATTTCCACTCACCATTACAACTCGAACGATAGCCGAAACACCAACCTCAAGCCTCCGTAACACCCGATATTGCATCCGAAGTACCCGAATCAATCTCCTATGCTTTAAGGCAACCCAAAATAGAACATTAGGATGCTAATATACTCGCAAACATAGCAACAACTCGGAACTCAACATTCTTGCAACAAAACGCATCGATTCAAGCCCAAATTTCACCCATAACATATTCAATTCAGCCCCAAACTACTTGTAGCCAATCCCAACGAATTTATCATAAAAAATCTATCTTTTAACATCCAAAACATCAACCCAAAGCTATCAAACCATCAGCTGTCATTTAGACCCAAAACCCATCCCAAAAACTCAAGATTTCTAACTTCCAAAGTTACCCACAATACCCATTTCGAGTTTCCTATAACAACCCATCATTTCCATATTATCTTAGCAATAAGACAAAGTTAAAAACACACCTAAACCCAGCTACAACCAACCCCAACGAAAATCCTATAAACTTCCTTCCACTTCAAACCAAATTTTAAAATCAAAACAAGTTTAAACCATGTGTTTTTGCAAAAATCTTAGTATCTACGACTCATGGAAGATAAAACCAAGTTAAAGAATCAATTACCTTGAAGAAATCGCTTGGATAGAAAGCTAGGAGCAATGGAATAGTGAACTGTGGTTTTGGGGAGGTTTAACATGAAAAGTGAATTTTTTTTGAGAAGGTGATAGCATTTCAAAAACCCTTTCTTTATTTCTTTTATTTCAAAATTCCCATTTTGTTCTTTTTATTAAAACTAAGGTTATCCATTTAAAATAGCTTCAAAACTAACCTAACCGGAATTGATTTAACCAAACACGATTATCTCCTAACCCTAAACCCGGACGTTACAAAAATATTCATAAAAATAATATATTTATATTATAAATAATATATAAAAACTCTAAACCATAAATTCTAAACCTTAAACTAAAAAGCCCAAACTTCAAATGCTAAACCTTATGTTTTGGAGTTTGGGATTTATAGTTTTTTTATATAATATTTATAATATAAATATATTATTTTTAAGAATATTTTTTTAAAAAATAATATATAAAAATAAAATATTTTTATTGATATACGTGTAAATAATATATTTTATATTATTTATATATTAAAATTATTGATAATATTATTTTTTATAAAATAATTTGGTTGAGCCGAATGGATAAATTTATATAATTTAAATAAAAATATTTTATTTTTATATATTATTTATAATATAAATATACTATTTAGAAAACACAAAATATTAATAAAATTAATATATAAAAAACCCTTAAACCTTAAACCTTAAACCCTAAACTCTAAGGTTTAGGGTTTAAGTTTGAGAGTTGGGATTAGGGTTTGTAGATTAACAATTTAGGGTTTAATGTTTTTATATATTATTAATAATAATTTAAATATATTATTTTTATGAATATTTTGGATTTTTAAAAAATATATATTTATATTATTAATAATATGTAAAAATATAAAAATAATATATTTTTATTTTTATATATTGATGTATATATATATATGTGTGCAAATAATATATATTCATATATTAATATTATTTATAGTATTATTTAATTCATAAAATAAATCTTAGCTAGTTTGAGATATATAATGTTTGTGGTAAACTATTAGTATATAATGTTATGTTCGTTTAGTGATTACGACTTAGCCTTTGAATTTAGAGGTCTAGGATTTAAAGCCCTCTAAGTGCATGTATTTAATATTTTCCTCCAGCAAAACGTCAAACTGCACCAAAACGATATCGTTTTGACCTAACAGTGGCGTTAAGAGTTAACGGCGGAGTGGTATTTTCGAGTTACATATTAAAGTACAGTGTTAGTTTTGAACTTTTTTTAAGTTCGGTCGCATTATCGAGTCAGGGGCCATAGTTGAGTGGCATGTGGTGTAGTTTACCCTTATTTTTATTGTTAGATTTATTTATTTATTTAATAAATTAAAAAAACAAAATTTTAAAAATAAGAATAATTATTTTTAAGGTCCCTAGACTGCATTGGGGGCCCTGAGCGGTCGCTCACTATGTTTCCCTATCAGCCGACTTTGGCCTGTTAGTAGACACAATCGCTTCACCAATAAATTTTTTAGGGACGAGGTTAAATATATTGAATTATTTCGAATCGAGATCAAGTTAATAGACTGTATAAGTTTTAGAGATCATAATCGTTATTATACCAAGTACTCTATTTAAATAAATTTTAACAACATAATAACTTATTTGTCATAAAATTTAAATCGAATGACTAAAATTATTACGTTTAGAACAAAAATGACTTGTTTATATTATATCTATAATTAAATTACTGGTGGCGTAATTTACCCTAAAATAAATTTGGGTAAACTACACCAGTGACCACCAAACTATAGGGTTTGTGTTGATTTAACCACTATATTTTTAATTTTGTCAAATATACCACTTAACTATTTAAATGGTTCCAATTAAGCCACCCGCCGTTAAAAAACGAAAAAGTTGACGGAATTGTTAAAAAAATTTGGTATAATTACACATTTGGTCCTTTATATTTATACAATATATTAATTTAGTCCTAATTTTAATATAATAAAATAAATTAATTATTCAATAAGGTGACTTATTGGAGGTCTTCAATTATTTTTATTTAATTTACACGTGTCACACCCAATTGAAGGTGGAAAAATGCTAACATGAAGATTGCTTCCAAGGGGAATCAAAACTAAGACCTTGGAATGCAAGGGGCAGGTGCTTACCACTAGGCCAAACACTTTTTTGTGCTATGAGATACAATCTTTGATATATATTTAAATGGTATTAGCACCCAGAAAAATAGAAGAAGAGAAAATGATGTTGGGTGGATTCAAACCTGGAACATTAGAGTGGAGAGCACACATTCTTATCACTAAGCCAACCTCATTTTTATGATATAAAACCCAACATTTAATATATGTCATATATGGATTTTAATGCTCGAAAAAAAAAAGAAAATGTGATTTTAAGAAATTCGAACATGACATATGTGTATAAACATCTAATCTAATTAAATAAACCTAATAATTAAATTAAAGTGAACAATATTTTATATATTTTTTAAAGTATAGTTCGTGCACTATTTAAAATAAAAGATTTAAAACTATATGAAATTCATTTTAAATTATGTTCGTGGGTTTGGATTCCCTAAATTATTAATTTTTTAATTAATTATATATAATAATTTAATAATTTTAGTATTTAAAAAATAATTAAATTATTATATATAATTATATTAAAAATTAAAATTATATTAAATTTATTTAGCCAATTCAAACCAACGAACATAATTCAAAATAAATTTAATATTATTTTAAATAGTACACAAATTATAATTAAAAAATATATAAAATATTATTAACTTTAATTTAATTATTAAGTTTATTTAATAAGGTTAGATGTTTATACACATATGTCATGTTCGAATTTCCTAAAACCACATTTTCTTTCTTTTTTCGAGCATTAAAATCCATATATGACATATATTAAAATTGGGTTTTATATCATAGAAATGGGGTTGGCTTAGTGGTAAGCACTCCAATGTTCTAAGTTTGAATCCACCCAACATCATTTTCTCTTCTTCCATTTTTCTAGGCACTAATACCATTTAAATATATATTAAAGATTGTATCTCATAACACATAAAAGTGCTTGACCTAGTGGCAAGCACTCGCCCCTTGTATTTCAAGGTCCCGGGTTTGATTTTCACTGGAAGTAATATCCATGTTAGCATTTTTCCACTTCCAATAAGGTGGTGACACGTGTTACCAGCTTATTGAATAATTAATTTATTTTATTAGATTAAAATTAGGACTAAATTGATATATTGTATAAATATAAAAGACGAAACATATAATTATACCAATTTTTTTAACAATTCCGTCAACTTTTTCGTTTTTTAACGGTAGATGACTTAATTGGAAATATTTAAATAGTTAAGTAATATATTTGACAAAATTAAATATATAGTGGTCAAATCGATATCAACCTATAGTTTGGTGTTCACTTGTGTAGTTTATCTAATAAATTTAAAGGCAGGCATAGGTAAATGTGTAGAAGAAGGCAATCCTCAACGTCTGGTTGTTACTCAACTCAGTGTATCTCCGTCCCTCCCAAACTCTACTCTGAAAGCTCATTTCTTCATTAAAAGCCAAACCCCATTTCATAAACTCCGATAACATTGCTCTTTCATCTCGATTCTGGCAAGTTGATAATTTGAGATGTCATTTTTTCATTTGTAAGTTCCTCTCTCTGTCAACAACAGTTCAGCTTTTCTGTAGATACGAATGAATTATATTGCATTTCCTGTTGTTTAAGGCTTAATTTACCATTTTGAATTTTGGGTTTCAAATGCTATAGATATTTCCCCTCTTTTTTTGGGTAACATTATCAGAATTTGGCCGTCATATGGATGATTCCTTGTTTCATTTGAGTTAATATCAGGAGACTGTATGTTGGGCATCCACATTCAAGTCATGTTCTGGATACCCTTTCGTGGCCTCTTTCCTCTGTGGTGGATTATTTGCATTGCCAACCAACCATATTGCTGCCAAACTACCATCAATTTGTTGTGAAAAATGCATTTCCTTCTTATTCATTTCGATGTTCCTTGAGCCTTCAACCTGTTAGAGCTTTGCAAACTTCCCTGGGTGCAGGGGAAAGATTCATGTTTTGCAACTTTTGTTGGTCGAAAGATGGTATAAAGTCGAAACATGTTCAAAGCTCAAGTGAGGAGGGCCAGGAGGCTCAGCTATATGGTTGCTATAGCTCTCAGGAATACTCTAATGATGAAGGCTACAAAGAAGAGCAAAGGAGGAGGAAGATAGGACTGGCAAATAAAGGGAGGGTGCCATGGAACAAAGGCCGGAAACACACTGCTGGTAACAAATAACAATGCTCTAAAGTTCAACTTAATCTCTTTGGTTTCAATCCTTATGCGGTTAGTGAATTCCTGGTTTTAAATGTTGCATCTTGCAGAGACGCGTTTACGAATCAAGCAAAGAACGATAGAAGCCTTGAATGATCCCAAGGTGAAGTCATATAAGACTGAAGCAATTTTGGGATGTTTTTAATTTTCCCTTGGATATTCTTGAAATAGGGGTAAGCACGCATGATATGTTGACAAACAAATAAGAGTTGTTCTCACTATATCAGCATTATCAGTTGCTATTGATGGGCATCAATTTTAGAAGAGTTCTAGCATTAATCAATTTTAATATAGACTAGTTTTTCTATAGGCAGCGAAAATATGATATCATCATCACCATCTTTATTATTATTCTTATTGGTATTTCTGATGATTTCATTGAAAATTTGCCCATCCCTTGATTTCCAGGTTAGGAAGAAGATGTCTGAACATCCCCGTAATCATAGGTAATTTTGCATTTAAAGAACTTAACAAAATTGTTTGCTATTGATGTTTCGTTATGTATCAAACATGGAATTGCTTTCACACGTTTGACTTTAAGAGGTATATTCAAAGCACTTAGATCTAAAAGCTTAAATAAGCAATTGTACTTGAGACCAAACTAAAATTATGTTTGCTAAAGCTCCCACTGCATACAGGCCAGCTAGATGATGTATTAAAATTAAAAAAAAATGGACCAGCTCTAAGCCTTATATTTGTTAATATTATCTTATAATATAATAATGGTGCTAGGATATGAACTTTGATCATTGTGTCAGTGATTTTAATCACCCTTGGCTGAAAATGCACCCTTTAGTTTATATCAATTTTCTTAGTCATTTTCTCTTCACAAGCATCTTGGAATGAGCTTTTCAAACTTTTAGCATGAATTTGTATGCCATTGAAACAATGTTAAGTTTACAATAAACCTCAATTCCAAAGACCATGAAATAGAGGATATTGTAACTCTTGCAGTGAGGAAATCAAAGCAAGAATTGGGTCCTCAGTGAGGCGTGCATGGGGCAAGCGTTTGAAATGGAAATGGTTAGGGGAGAGATTCTTTCTGTCATGGATGAAAAGTATAGCTGAAGCTGCTAGGAAAGGAGGGAGTGATCAGGCGGAGCTGGAATGGGATAGCTATGACAAGATAAAACAAGAAATAGCTCTTGAACAGCTTCGGTGGGCTACAGAGAAGGCCAAGGGAAAGGAGATAGCCAAGGTAAGAGCAGAAAGAGCAAGAGAAGAAAGGTTAGTAAGAATTGCTCAAAAGAAAAAAGAGCAGGAAGAGAAAGAGAAAGCAAGGGAACTGAAGAGAAGGATGCAAGAAAAATCAAAGAAAGATGAGAAGGTGGCAGACCAGGAAGGGTGGAAACTTAAGCAGAGATTACAAATGGTAAGAAACCTCAGAAAGACTTAGATTCGAACCCTCCTATCTGCAGCAATTTAACGTTGCAATTACTGCCTGTGCATAGATGTCATTGCATGGAACTTGACGTTCTTTGTGGATAGGTTCATAACTCTAATTTTTTTGGCCAATCATAAATAATAAAGCTGTTTCAGAAAGTAACATGTAATTCTATAGTTTCCCAGAGAATGGATAAAATTGCCTGAATATGTGCCATGTTTTTATGGCTATCGTTCTATTGAATTAGAGACATGTAGTTTACGTAGGACTTGAGCTGATAGAACTAGTATTAGTGGTTGGCCTGTAATAAGTCACTTATTTCCATGGTTGCTTAACTCATTTTCTCTATGATAATAACTTCCATCCTTAGATCCGCAAAAAGAAATCCATAAGTAGTCAAGTCAGTATTCAAGGAGACAGGGCGCATATCCCGGCTCTGGAGAAATTGAATATAGAGCTTATAAAGAAAGAGAAGATGCAAAGTGAAGTTTCTCTTGCGGATCAGATCAAAGCAGCCAAAAGCAGAAGAGCAGAACCAATTTCTGCAAAGGTTCCAGCAGTCTCATCATCCTTTCTCTCATATAATGCAAGACTAAAAGAGTAAGCTCCAAATATGTTTGTTCCTCTAAACAAAATCAAAGTATGGTATATCAGGCAGAAGGTGGTTTCCCCTTCACTAGCTTCTATTACTCCTTTGGCTGATATGTTCATTCAGGTTTCGTTATCACATATTCCGTAGAGGAAGAGACTCTAATCCATGAAGAAAATTTTGTTCAAAGTGATCATGGACTTGCTTTGTTCCTGCTCTTGCTTTCACAGTTTTCCAGTTATGTTCAGTCTTTTACTTTCCTGCTCTTGTCACAGGGTGGCTTAGTGGATGCTTTGCACTTTGAGCTTTTGCCTCTCATCTAATTACCATATTCATATTCAAACCGAAGCAATCCCCGATGTTTTTTTTATATAGAGAGAGTTTTAATGTTTCTTCCCATGATTTTATGGAACAAGTATGTACGTGTAAAATCACAAGAAAGCCTGTTGGATATTCTTCAAAACTGTTGCACTCTTTTGTGATGTTATTACACAGTAGCTTATAAACAAATTCCATGGTTTTGTATCATTTTAGTTATCAAATGGGTATGTTACTAGTTCTGATTTTCTGCCCTGAGTTGTACCTTATTATTCCTGCCATACTTGGTGATAAAAGATTCAGAATGCGAGTTCCACTGTCAAAGCTGAAAATGAGAGAAAAACTGAACATGGATGGAAGTTGCTTTATCTATTGGCTATAACTGCTCGGAACAGGAGCATAAATAAGAAGATTGATTTTGAGCCTTTAAGCATGCTCAATCAATCCCGCCAGTTTCCTTTTTCAACATAAAACCATAGGCACCCCACTTTCCTTTTTCCTCCATTTAATTTCTGGGTTTGGTGGTTGAATAATCCTCTTGTGCCATGTTTCACTGCCGTCGCCTCCAACTCCGCCATTGTCGAGTTACTGGATATTCTCATGTATTATTATAGTTTGTTTAAGTACCCATGTCAGTGTTTTTATGATAAATGAATTTGAAGGAAAAATATTACAATATTACACATTTATCACCCCCAAAGATGTTATATTTAATTGTAACTGCAAATATTATTCATATATGTGCATGTGTGAATCTTATTTAATTAATCGGAGCGGTTTATTTATTTATACAATTAAAATGGTAACTGAAAATATAATAATAAAAGCAAAGTGGAGAGGGAGAAGTACAGATTACATGACATATAAGCTTGGTTGGAGGATTCTTCTTTTAATTTAATTTAATTTAATTTTCTGCCATTGCCATCTGTTACAGAGTGGAGCACTATTCGGGTTTTTCAAAGCCTCATCAGTTTTAAAACATGGGGCATCCTTTGTATTTTGAAGCTGATGAAGCCAAAGGAAAAAGGAAAAAACAAAAGCCTAATTTTCTGCTTTTTAGAATATCTTTAAGTTAAGATTCTCTTTTTGTTTTTTGCTTTTTTAGATGAAAGTATTTCAGTCTCTCAGCCCTTCAACCCTAAATTGAAGTTTGTTCTACTTTTGCATGTTGATCAGAACATGCATTATAGAGGTGAGCTCTTTTTTTGGATGAAATTTTGGTATTGGATTAATGTATGTGATTTTTTTTTTCTTCTGATTTAGGGTTCTGGGTTTTGATCTGAATATTGTTTACTTTTCTGGGTCCTAGAATATTTCTGATTTTCATTTCATTTAGCATTTCTGATGATTTTGTTTTGTTTTTTTTTCATTTAAATCAGGTTAATGTTTGATGCATGATAAATTGTGATGAAAAATTAAGAATTTTGACTAAAACGTAAAAGAAATTCAAAATTGCAACTGCCGTTTATTTTAGCTGATGCATTACTTGGTTCTGCAATTCTTGATAATGGCATAATTTAAATGCATGTTTATATATATTTTTCTAATTTCAGTCCATTTCCTTTTGAGGCAGGATGAAATTAGGAAGGGTTCAATGATTTTCTTATATGATAGAATTTATTAATTTTTAGTAGAGGAAAGAGTGCTGAAGTTGCTGAGCATGAGCATTTTGATATTCTAATTTACGGTGCAAGTACTTCTCTGTATTGATTGTGTTTCGAATTTGGATTTTTTGTTGCAGTGAGAGTATGAGTATTTTGATTTCCTGTATTTTCTATTTCTTTTGTGATATACGGCTTCTTTTCTCATGAGCTGAAAGTAGGAGGCTAGTTGTTTGTTTCGAACTGTACGCGTGCATGATAATGACAATAATGATAGAATATTTCTGTTATATCTAGTGCAAAAATGAGGAAATGACATCCAAGTATATAGGTTTGGATTTGAACTTTGTGTCAAATTGAATTGTTTGGCATTTTTGGCGCGAAAGAAGTTTGTCGCATTGTCAATCTTCTATATCTAGCTCATTGTTTTTGAGTAGAAAACAGAGAAGTGAGGATTGGGAAATGCTTTAGAAGCTTCACGAAAAGAGTGTATAATTTGAACTGTATGTTAAGTTAATAATACATTTAAACTTTTGAAATCTTTATGTATGGAACAAACTATCAAGAACTCAAGTATGATACTGGGAAAAGCTTTAAGAATCCTTTTATGGATTGATTTGCATATTTAAGAAGTCATCTGAAATATTTATGCATGTCACGATGATAACCAATGCGGTGTTGCCACATTCCAAATTGGGAGATAATCGAAATTATAGAAATTAATGATCGTGTTATTGATTGAGTGCTATCATCGTTCATATATATTTATATATTAATTGATATGAGACAAGTGGAATGGCAGGTGCATTTATAACTTTTTCTTAAGTCAATAAGATCACTTGGCGGTTATATTTGAGCATGTTGTCTTTAAAATGTGGCAACATTTGCCACTTCTTCTGGCTTTAATATCATGCATTTGGCGTGGAGAATAAATTTAATAGAAGGATAACCTTGTTTTGGAAAGTAGCATTAAGTGATAAGGTTAAGGAAGAATTAGGTCATGGCTAATAATTGTTGATGTATACTTCGATGGTTTGTTGTTCCCTATGCTGCCTGGTGGAATGCAAACATTCCTTGAGCATGGCTGTATCTTTACTGCATGTCTATTTGAGCTAATATGTTTTCCTTATTTGTGGTTAAATGGACTCATCAGCAAAAGACAATTCTATAACTGGAGTCTTTGCATACCACTCGAAGTGGATGGGATCCCACTTTTCTTGGTCTTGTGTTAAAGGTTAGTTGATGATGGTGATGTGCGACGAACACATTCTAAAAGCAAGAAAAAGATAGAGAGAAATAATGCTGTTTTACTCTTTCAATTTTTGTTTGTTTTACTTTTCCATGCATCTTTGCTATTGTTACTTTACTATCTATTGCATTGGTTCAGCAAAGACATGCTGTTTACCGATCATCATTCAATGGATTATAGTGCCTTTTGAGTCTCAATGGAGGAACTTTTGGTAGTTTTCTTTGCTATTGTCTCATATGATTCCTTTATGTAGAACATAAACATCTAACTGTAATATGCTCTTAGGCTGTTCGTCCGTTCTAGATTTCTTTATGGTTTTTCTATTTGGTTACTCATGGCTTCCTTTTTTTTCGTATTTATGGTTTTGTCTTCATTGACTTAACGTTCACTTATGCTACCACTTTATCGCAGAATTAGCAAATCTCATCATACCCCTAAAATATTTAATATTATTTTTTAAGGTTTTAAGATTATTTAGGTTTTACGATTATTTAAGCATTTGTTATGGTGGAAAATATCTAATGCCTGATCTTATTGCTGGCATATAGATTAGCCAAAGCGAAACTGCATTTAGAAGAGATGTCAATCATTACAGATTTTGAAGATTTGCACGATGATGGTTTTGAGGGGTCACAAGATGAGCACAGCAATTTTACGGAAGTTTTCGTTGGAAATGATACTGACAGCATAAGTAAAAGGTGTCTTGTTGTTGGAGCTGTTGATTTCGAGAATAGCAAGAATCCAGAAGCATCGCTGTGTTCTAACAGTGCAAACTCAGCTGTAACAAGCCGGTCTTGCTCAAAAAAGTTATGCCAGGAGGACACCAATAGAACACATGAGAGTTGTGATTGGGTTTCTGCGTTAGGAAGCTTTCCTGAGAGATTTGCTGCGGCAGAGAGAGAGGACCAGAATGTGAGTTTCAAGCGAATGAAGTTTTCCACTGGTGAAGTTTCCAGGGGTGAAGCAAAAAAGAAAAAGGCTTTGAGCGCACCATTGCAGCCGAAGGAAATAGTTAGTTGTTTGCCCTCGACGCCTACAAATTCTGTTTGCCAGAGAGTCACACTCCATTTGGTTGACTCCTCTTCTGTGGAAATGGACAGAAATGCTGAAATGGAAGAGATAGATGTTACTAAGTCCAGAATACAAGACTCAGATGCAAGTGAAAGGAAAGAAGTGGTAGTAGGTAAAGCTATAGCCTCCCCCGTCTCTCAGGAGAGTTTTGCATCGAAGCTTGTTGTTTCAAGTCCAGAAACTGCTGTAGAGAAGTTTGAGTCTCCTTTTTGTGCTGAGGCAAGACGTAATTTATGTCAATCATTTGGAGGGGACGGTTCTGTTATTTCTGGGGCAACGCAGTCTAAGAAGGATCCTCGTCCTCTTCTGCAGAGCCATGTTTTTCACGTACTAAAAGGAGCAGGCTGGTCTATTGAGAGGCATAAAAGACCCAGTAGGAGATATTGGGATAATGTTTATAGATCACCTGATGGGAGGCTATTTTATGAATTCCCTAAAGTTTGGAGATTTTGCGGTCAGGTTTTGTTGGCTAATAGATGCAACTACATGATGGAAAATGATGGTAAGAAATGGACTGATATGATCCAGTTCTGGTCAGATCTATTAGAGACATTGTTGAATATTGAGAAAGAAGTTAACCAAACGAATGCATTGGCTCGACATTGGACTCTGTTAGATCCCTTTGTAACTGTTGTATTTATTAATAGGATGATTGGTTCATTAAGAAAGGGATATGAGGTTAAAGCAGAAAGAAGTTTAGTTATTGAAAATAACAAGAAAAGTGATACTGTTTTGACACAGAGAAAAAAAGGTTCTACGAGAAAGTTCTGTTCTCAGGGAAAGAAGCCAATACAGCATTGTGATTCTTCTCCGGCTGCTAAAAGTTCATTGACAGCTCCCGAGAGGAGTTTTGATTCCATTGATGAGCTGTCTGGAAATGGAAGTTTGTCAAAATTCTATGGTAAAATGAGTAGTGGGGATGTAAATCATCTGAAATATGTATCTAATATGGTTGAACAAGAAGGTACATGTTTGGTAGATACTACTAACAGGTTAGAAACTTTTGGTTGCGAGGTCGAAGGTTTGCATATGGCTTCATCACATGCTTGTGGATCAGGTAGCACCTATGACCAGCAAGGTAGTTTTAAATGTATTGATCATGTTGCTTCTAGAGATATTACTGACATGCTTCAGGGTTTTGAATCTGCTTCTCCTCACCAAGATAGCAACACAATTTCTCCTAGTTCTGGTAAACAAATGTCTTTGTGCAATGTGGAAATTCCTAATGAGATTCCAGGAGATTTATCAGTGGATTCTCTGGAGGAAAAAGATAAAACATCTGGAGCTCTAGATGCTGACAATGTCGTAAATCTTCCACAGCATTTACTGGATGACCATCCAAGCTACCCTACTTATAGCCTGATTCAGTCTGGGGACGGTGAAGATCAGTTCAAGAAGTCTGCTGAAGCTCTGAAGTTTGAAGCAAACCATAAAAACTGTTCACAACATGCTATTTTGGAAAAGAAGACACGCGGGAGATGTAGAAAGATATCTGAAATAAGATTGACAACAGCATATCAAAGTGATGTTCTATGTTCTCCTTCTGATATGAGTGAACAAGATGTTGGCTCATGCCAGGCTGAATTAAATTCAAAAGAGGTCCAAGAATTGTTTGAAACTGAGGGAAGCCTAGAAAAGTCCTCATCTCTTGGGCCTTTCTTACATCACGTGGAGAAAAAAGGCTCGGAGTTTGAAAGGGTTTGTGGTAAGCGTGATGGTTCTGAAAGTAGAAAGAAGAAATCATCTAAATGCCAAATTCAAGATGATGATCTGCTGGTTTCTGCAATTATAAGAAACAAAGACTTGAGCTTGGGTGCTACCAGATATACAATGAAGGCCTCTAAAGTTAGAGCTCAGACCAAGCCCAAGAGAAAGAGGGGCCGTCCCAGGTTGCTTCCCCGAGGAAAGGGTAAAGGAGGGGAGCATATTACTGAAATCAAGTTGTATAATGTTGGATCCAGAACAGTGCTCTCATGGTTGATCCTAGCTGGGGTCATTTCACTGAATGATGTCATTCAATATCGGAACCCTAAGGATGATGTTATCATTAAAGAAGGTTTTGTTTCCTGGGATGGAATAACCTGCAATTGTTGCAACAATGTGCTATCAGTTTCTGAGTTTAAGATTCATGCTGGATTCAAGTTTAACCGTCCCTGCTTGAATCTTTACATGGAATCTGGTAAGCCTTTCACTTTATGTCAGCTACAAGCATGGTCTGCTGAGTACAAGACCAAAAAAAATGGGATCCAGAAGGTGGAAGCTGACGAAAATGATCGAAATGATGATTCCTGTGGTCTCTGTGGAGATGGTGGTGACCTGATTTGTTGTGACAGTTGCCCTTCTACTTTTCATCTAGCTTGCTTGTCTATGCAGGTTTGTCCTTTGCTCAATGTTCTTTTTTTTTGGCACTGACCTACGCCTAGCTCGTAACTACTAGTTAAAAATGATTCTTTTTCCCTTCTTATAAGGTTGTGTAATATTTTCTCTGTGTTTATGACTTGCTTTTGCTTCTCTATTATGAAGTAAATATAGAATACTGTGACTTTCTTTTCCCTCTTTCTTTCCAAGAATGTTGCTTCAGTATATTTTTGTTATTTTAGCTTCTAATTATTTCATTTGCTTCAATTTGTTGCTTCCAGGAACTACCTGAGGGTGATTGGCATTGCTCAAATTGCACTTGTTGGATATGTGGGAATTTTGTTAATGATAAAGAGGCTCCAAGTTTGTTTGATGCATTCAAATGTTCCCAGTGTGAACGCAAATGTAATTTCCCCCTTCAGCATGCCATTTCCTGTAAGAGATTAAACTATTTGTGAAGACGGTGTGAGAAAACATGATGTTAGAAGTTATTTTAGGAAAATTGTTTAGGAGCTATTTTAGGAGTTTGATTTCTCTGATTTCTTCTCTAATTTCTTTTATTTATTAATTCTGTTATTTAGGAAACGGTATGTGTATATATAGGAATCCTACCAGAAGAAATAAAGATCATTGAGTTTTTCCTCAAACAACATACAGTATACAGTTTCTTGACATATAATTTGAACAAATAGTCTTATGTTAGATGTGAGGCAGGGTAATATTTCCTGTTTTGAAAGAATTTTTTCCCTTTTTTTCTGGATTTAGTTTTCTCAGTGAACAAAACAAAGAAAATTCGGTTCAAATAAAATGTTAGTGTATTTTGTTTCATAAAACATTAGAAAAGTAAATTCACTTCCAAACCTAATGTAGTAGTTTCATTAAATAGCTATGGACATTATACACATTTACCATTTAATTTATTTTGTCTTTGTGTGTGTGTTTATGATGCTTCTCTGGTGATTGCCAATTCTGATTTTCTGATTTATCACAATGTTTGTAAACAGATCATAAGGAATGCTTGAATGATGAAAGCCGATCCAAAGAAAAGGTTTCCCATACTTGGATTTGTGGGGAAAGCTGTGAGGAGGTATTTTTGAGACTCAAATTTCTTGACTCCGATTGTGTTGCAAAGATCTGTTGAATTAGCGTTTAGAAAATGCTGTCAGCATTCTTTACATGAGTTCAATTCTACTCTTTATTCAATCAACAATTCAGTAGGTGTGGGATGGAATATCCCTTCCTCATTCCACTGCAAGATGAAGTTGAGCTGGATAGACCTGACTTCACCCTGAAAGAAAACTGGCCTTTAAAGCTGCACTTTGGTTGTATTACATTACATAAGCTGCATAATAAATGCTATTTTTGCAGCTTTTGTTGGGTAATCAGGGAAATTTCCAATTATCATGTCTTTGTGACTACTTATGATCTTCTTCTGTCTTCATGGCTTATTTCTTTGGTCTGGTCTTGTTATTCTCTAGTTTATTGTCAGTTTGAAGTTATGTTCCTTATCTTGTTTGCTTACCACTTCGGATTTCAATTTTTTTTCTGTCCGCTAGGCTAACTTTTGTTTAGTTATACTTATTTCCATTAACAAATATGTTGCATTTTTAGCTAGGCTGCATCTCAGCTTTTGAACTTGACAATGTATGCAATTCATATCAACTAAAGTGTTCCATTCTGCCATTACAAAAGATCTTGGTTTGGAATGATCTATTGTACTTTAATTCTTACTTTATAGCCATTTCTGTAACCTAAATGGCAAACAGTTACGCATAGATACTGACCATGATTCTTTAGCTACAACTCTTAAATGGTTGCTTTGTGCCATGTCTTGTGTGGCCTGGCATTTTCCACATTATCTGTCTTTTAAGTTCTGATGCAAGGTTCACTGGTATTTGCAGCTATATTCAGGTCTTAGTTCTCGTCTTGGGATGATTAATCACCTCTTTGATGGCTTTTCTTGGACACTTCTTAAATGTTTTCACGAAGATCAAAAAGTTTACTCCCCTCAAAGGCTTGCCCTGAAGGCAGAATGCAACTCAAAATTGGCTGTCGCTTTGTCTATCATGGAAGAAAGCTTTCAGTCCATGGTTGATCCAAGAACGGGGGTAGATATGATACCCCAACTCTTGTACAGTTGGGGGTGAGTTACCCAGTTTTTTTTTCTTTTTTTGATAAATTTCCTTTTCATCTATTATCTTCAATGTTATAGGCTTGGCTTTTACATTTCTACTCAGCATTTCCTCCTTTTCACTCCTTTTGCAGTCTTACTTTCATTGTCATCCAGTGCGTAGACATGTCTTGTTCTACACTGCTTGTAATTTTTCATTTCCTGCTTGCAAGGCTGCTTATGATTCATGATCCTTTTGTTGTTTAAATGATCAGGTCGGATTTTGCACGCCTTAATTTTTTTGGATTTTATACTCTTATCTTGGAGAAGGATGACTTGCTGATGTCTGTAGCATCCATCAGGTAGTATTGATGTTGTACGGAGTTATTCGATATTTCAGTACTTTCTTTAACAACTCAGTATGTTATGTAATCCCTTATATAGTGAGAATATTTAGCATCTATGTCCTTTTAGCTTTTGCTATGATGTTTTAAGAAATAGGATGCATTTGGAGTAAAATACAAGTACAAACAAGTGTACGAGGATACAACCCTTTAAGGATCCTACCAATATATGGAAAAATAAGAAAAAAGTTGAATATATTTGTATAGCCACTTACACCCGAATCTGAGTATATAGAGTATTAAGATAGTTTGAGGTGAAAGTACTTATTTATCAAGTTAAGCTTTCGAAAATGAAACTCAGATTATCTGATTTAAATATTTTAATCAGTTTGGGACCTATATGGTGAACATTTCTGTTTACGTTCGCTCTTTTTCTGCCATTTGGTCTAGGATTCATGGGGTAACAGTAGCAGAGATGCCCCTTATTGCAACTTGCAGCAACTATCGTCGTCAAGGAATGTGTCGACGCCTTATGACTGTTATTGAAGAGGTACTTTATGCACAAGTTTTTTTTTCTTGAATTTAACGTTTTAAATTTGTAAATTCCCAACAGTTGGTAGATATCATCACTAATGTTTTTTTTTCCTCTTATTTTCTGACAAATTTCTTCATTGTTCATCATCTGGATCAATGCTACCACTAGTTGCTCATCTCATTCAAGGTTGAAAAGCTGATTATAACTGCTATTCCGAATTTAGTGGAAACATGGACCAAGGGTTTTGGCTTCACGCTGGTGGAGGATGATGAAAGAAAAATGCTAACAAAGATCAACTTGATGGTGTTTCCTGGAACTATATTGCTTAAGAAGCCCTTGTATAGAGAATCAACTGATGCAGTCATTCACCCTGTAGGTGATCTATCCGTTAAGGAAGCCAATGCCGAAATCACTTATGCTGGTGGAGAGGACCCTTGTGGAAAAACAGCCTTGCGAGTTACCACCGGAACTACTAGATTAGGTATCCATGTAATGGGAGAGCCGACTGATGAGCATAACCGTTGCTTGACTGAACTGGAAGACAGGTTTAGAGTCGAAACATGTCAAGAAACTCAATTTGACTGCTCTTACAGTGACAATGAAGCCGGTACCAAACCAAAAGCGGGGTCTGAGTGGCAGTCAGTAGAAAACAGGTAAGTAGAAAGAAGAGTATAGACAGTAGTTGACTTGAGTGGCAAGAAAGTTTTAGTTTGCAGAAACCACTGCCAGAGAGCCAGAATTTTTGGGCATCAATTTATAGTGTTTTGAGACATTTTGAGTTTCTGTAGAACAAAAGCTGCACAAGGAAGACCGGATTTTGGTGTTTTAAGTAGTAATAAAATTAAAATTTTCGGAAATCTGCCATTATTTCCCCCCTATTTCTATCCACTTTTCAATCAGCATAAACACTGTTATGATCAATGGAGTAAACCTTCATTCGATGGGTTTAGATGTCAACAATTAATAATACTTTTATGATTTAATCTATTTGGTTCATTCAACAAATTTGACTATTTAATTTAATTTTCCCAAATTATATTTTTTCCTCAACTAAGGATAAGCGATTTTTTTAAAAAATTAATTTAATTTTCGAATTCAATTAAAAATTAATCAAATCCTTCTACAATATCATTATTTATACATAATTGTCATTCATTGTGTAGCAATAACTACAATGATAAAATTAAAAATGAGATACAACATTACTAATTTTAGAAGACTACGAGATAAAATTATCCCTAAAGATTTTTAATATAATTTTAATTAATTTTCTTAATAATAATTAAATTTCACCAAAATTAAGTAAATATAACTACAATTAACCCTATATATATCATACAAGCACGTATATCTATTCAAGTTGGAGGGAATAGTTAAATTCAATAACCCAAAGTTGCTTTATCACTCTATATATGCACACATACATACTGAGTTAAAAAATTGTAATGACGACAGATGCTTAAACCGTGGGGACACTATTTTTACGACAATATTCATCCCTGCATGGATAAAACCTCTTTGCCTGATAAATAACCAAAATCAAAAGGAAAGAAAATAGCTGTATTTGAAGAATAATCCTTAGTTAGCATTTGAGAGTTTCAGACAACAATGGATATTATCATACAACTTCAAAGACTGCTTCCAAACCGAAAACAGTTAAGCCGGTAGCAACTGGAAGCTTTTGTGAATATCAGACTCTTTTCAAACATCTATTCTTCCAAATTTCCATATTAAATCAAACACCGATTAGATTACATTGCATACGATGTTATTTTAAGAGGGTGAATGATTTTGACCAGTCTTCATGCACCGCTTGCGTATAAACGGGTCCATTCCTTTGCTGCAAAAAATTAAGGGATGATAAGATTATATGAATGGAACCTTGTCATCATTTGATTGTAGTAGTATTTAAGCAACCAATCCCAATCTAAGGAAACTGTTTTACCGGTCTCAACAGCTTCAGCCTCGTTTGTTTTCCAGTGCTTCGCAATGTTTTCAGAGAGTGGATCATCGGGATTTGGAGCACTCAAAAGTGCTTGAATACTGAAATAAACATGATAATGCCGGTATTAACTTGAAACAGGAGTGCTACTATGACTAAAGATAGTAGCAGCTTCAACATTCAGAATCAAATGCTCTGGCAATATTTTTTTAACTCTCTTTCAGGAAGCCAAGATTTATATATGTACACCAGATTTATATCTCAGAATATCTTACAATACCTTAAAAGTACAGTTCGGATCTGGAGAGCTGGACTCCATTTGTCTTTGAGAATGTCAAGGCATATTCTTCCGAGCTGAAAGATAGATCAAACCCTTAAGAGCCAAGAAAGTACACCTTTTCAGACCATAAAATAAAGGACAAAAGAATAAACAGGTGCCAACCTTATCAATGTTAGGATGATATATCTTTGTTAGAAACCGAACCTGTTACATTAAAAAGGACAACATTAATGGGTAACGAAACCATGCCGAGAGAATAGAGGGGAATGATAAAATGATGCAGAAATGCCAACTATTGTCAATTAGCAATTCTACAACATACTACACTCATGAAGTCCCAATCTTGGAAACCAGACAACTAACTCTCAATCACAATGTGACAAAAGTCTCTAATGCCATCATATCAGCCATAGAGTCCAGTATGGAGATCAAACACAAATTAGATCATTAATACTGACCAGAGTTTGTTCTTCACAACTAATAAGATGCAAAGGCATCCTTGAGAATAAAGTTTCTTCCCAAGTAAAAGTGGCTACCTAGGCAGTATACATCAAGTAAGATAAGCAAAGTTTAAAGCAAAGAATCGGCAACCTAGGTGGTATAGACTGTTGCATTGATGTCAGAACAAGGACTTTCTGAAAATCAGTGCAGATGCCATACCTTTCAACGTTTTCCTTTAGATTATGCCATCAAAGCAAGCAATTATATACCATCAACAGTTCATAAAAGCAAAAGCAGAAAGATACATAATAGACATTTAATCACACCCTACCCAATAATAGACAACAAATTCTGCAGGAACTGAAATTTCCAAAACTAAGACTGCAAACCAACTTCGAATTACAATGATCGTAAGACGCAAAGTTGTTTACCTTTGTGTTTACCATATGCCATAGAGAAACAGGAAAGCCATGCTATGAATTAAAAATGACTCAAAGTTGTTTACCTTGGGAGCAGCCATGGGATATTCTTCAGGCAAAAATAGTTCCAACTTGAAAACCCCACCTGAATAAATATTCGAAACAAAAAAATGTATCATGTCCGATGCAAAAGTGCAATATTAAGTACAGACTAAAACAAAAAAAATAAAAAAAAGTGCAATGAGATATTAACAAAAATGAAACTTCATAACCATACTAAGCATTACAAAAGCCTAAGAAGCATGCTAATTGGACCTGAATTTCAAGACAAACATTTAAACATGGCTGCATTTTCTCTCTCTCTTCAAAGCTGGAAAAAAAAGTTGGAAAAAAATGAAGCAAAATATCTATTTGCGTAAAAAAATTAACTACTTTAAACATATTGAAATCATCTTAAAGACTGAAAATTTAAATCCAATACCGTCATACGGAGACTGTGTGGGGCCAAGGATCATCACATTGAAATACCGCATATTATCCTCTGACGGTGAAGCGCTAATTCCTGGAGCTGTATCCCAAAATTCCAGTTAAACTCTTTTATTTATCAGTAAAAGGGGAAAAAAAACTCAAAAGCAATATTTTCTCTGCTCATAACATTTAAAAGAGTAAACAAAACCAGTGCCACGAAACACAATTCAACAAGAATTTTTCGAAAAAGGAAAAAGAAAAGCAAAGTACTCACCAGGTTCACTGAGGAGACGCTGAGTTTCCTGTTTAGATCAAAGAAAAATAAAGCGAATTTACAGCAAGAAAATATTTAAAAATTCAAACAATAAAGGGGGAAGCTCTTCAATCAAAGAAATGGTCTTAAAGTGATTAGCTGAGGCTTTTGTTTCATCAAAATTTAAACATTTCAGCTATCAAACTAAATTCTAGAAACCCAGAAAAAACAGCAGAACATGGAAAATAAAATAAGTAAAAGAATTAAAATTTTCTTGAGGTTCCTTGGGAAACAAACAAATTGGAGAAATCGAAAAGGACCGAACGGAGATCAAAAGAGGAACCTTGATGATTCTTCGAGGGAGATTGCTATTAGCCATTGGCGAGGATCGATTGATTAAGCAAAAACAAAAAAGTTAGGGCTTTTGCGAATTGAGAGATGGAAAGGGAAAATGTAATAATTAATAAAAGGGTAAACTATATCATTGACCACCGAAATAATTGGGGATTTCTATTTTGACCACCGAACTAACAAACTCGTCAACCAGACCACCGAACTTATAAAATCAACCTATTTTGAGCACCGCCGTTAAAAATCTAACGGTGGAGTGACGGAACTGCCACGTGGCAGCTAACGGGAAAATTTTAAAATTACACATTTGGTCCCTGTTATTTACACATTCTTTCAATTTAGTTCTAATTTTAAATTAATAAAATAATAAACTATTTAATTAGGTCGTGACACGTGTCAACACCTGTTTAGAGGAAAAAACAAAATTAAGCATACATGTCATCCAAAGGAATCGAACCTAGATGGTGTAGATGCAAAGGCAATAGCTAAGCCACTGCACCAAGCACAACATTAATTGTGCTTTAAATCACCCAACTTAATATATACCTCTTATTGGTTTCTACATTTATAAGCCAAAAGCTCAAACCCTAAACACTAATTTCACGTATATAACCCTAAACCCTAAATATTTCAAATTAATTTTACATTGAACATTTCAAATTAAATTCACATATATAAATCTTAAACCCTAAACCCAAACCCTAAACTCTAAAGCCCAATTTGAAATATTTGGTGTGAAATTAATTTCACATATATAACCCTAAACCTTAAACTCTAAATATTTCAAATTAATTTTACACTAAAAATTTCAAATTAAATTCACATATATAAACCCTAAACCCTAAACCTTAAACCCTAAATATTTCAACTTAATTTTACACTAAACATTTCAAATTAATTTCACATATATAAACCTTAAACTCAAACCCTAAATATTTCAAATTAATTTCACGCTAAATTTCAAATTAATTTCACATGTATAAAACTTAAACCCTAACCCCTAAATATTTCAAATTAATTTCACACTAAATATTTTAAATTGGGCTTTAGGGTTTATGATTTATATATGTAAAATTAATTTGAAATGTTGAGTGTAAAATTAATTTGAAATATTTAGAGTTTAAGGTTTATGGTTATATATGTGAAATTAGTGTTTAGGTTTGAGCTTTTGGTTTATAAATGTAGAAATCAATAAGAGTTATATATTAAGTTGGGTGATTTAAAGCACAATGTTGTGCTTGGTGCAGTAGCTTAGCCACTGCCTTTCCACCTATACCATTCAAGTTCAATTCCCTTAGATGGCATGTATACTTAAATTCATTTTTCTCCTCTAAACAGGTGGTGACACGTGTCACCACTTGATTGGAGGAGGAAAATAAATTAATAAAATAAAATTTAAATAATTAAAGTCCTCCAATATGGTGTTGACACGTGTCACTATCTAATTAAATAATGGGTAAACTATACCACTGACCACCGAACTAATTGGGGATTCCTATTTTGACCATCGAACTAACGAACTCGTCAATCAGACCACCGAACTTATTAAATTAACCTATTTTGACCACCGCCGTTAAAAAAATAACAGAGGACTGACGGAGTGATGACGTGGCAGTTAACTAACTTTTATAAAATTACACATTTAATCCTTCTTATTTACACATTCTTTCAATTTAGTCCTAATTTTAAATTAATAAAATAAATTAATTATTTAATTAAGTGATGACACGTGTCAACATCTTATTGAGGAATTTAATTATTTATATTTGATTTTATAAATTTATTTTCCTCGTCCAATCAAGTGGTGACACGTGTCACCACTTGTTTGAAGGAAAATTAAGCAAATATGTGAGAAAAGGGGTGGGGGATTCAAACTTGCAACATGTGGGTTTTAAACTCACACCTTTACCACTGCACCACACCTCTCTCAATGATATCATTTGCTCTATTTAATATATAACTTATAATGCAGTAAATGTTAGGGGAAAAAAGTAAAAATGATTGAAAGGGGATTCGAACCTAGACCACTTGAGATGTGTATAATTACACAAATATTCTATTTAAAATATTCCAATAGTTTTCTTTTTCATATTTAAATTAATTCGAATCCTTGATTTAAATATTTTAAATCGAATATTTTTTAAATATTCGATTTAATTTAAATATTTTAAAATATTTAAATATTCGAATATTTTTTCTTTATATACTTGATTTAATATATTTGATATATATTTGATATATGTTATAATGCATTAAATCGAATATTTTTCTTTTTCATATTTAAATTAATTCGAATACTTGATTTAAATATTTTATATCGAGTATTTTAAAAATATTTTTTTCTTTTTCATACTTTAAATATTCGATTTAATTTAAATACTTTAAAATATTTGATTTAATGCATTTTATTTTAAAATATTTTATATGTTATAATGCATTAAATCGAATATTTTTCTTTTTCATATTTAAATTAATTTGAATACTTGATTTAAATATTTTATATCGAATATTTTAAAAATATTTTTTCTTTTGCATATTTTAAATATTCGATTTAAAAACATTTTTTAAGTATTTAAATTAAATCGAATATTTAAAGTATGAAAAAGAAAAAAATATTTTTAAAATATTCGATTTAAAATATTTAAATCAAGGATTCAAATTAATTTAAATATGAAACAGAAAAATATTCGAATATTTTAAATCGAATGTTTGTGTGATTATACACATCCCAAGTGGTTTAGGTTCGAATCCCCTTTCAATCATTTTTACTTTTTTCCCCTAACATTTATTGCATTATAAGTTATATATTAAATAGAGGAAATGATATCATTGAGAGAGGTGTGGTGTAGTGGTAAAGGTGTGGGTTTAAAACCCACATGTTGCAGGTTTGAATCCCCCCAACCCTCCAATAAGATGTTGACACGTGTCATCACTTAATTAAATAATTTATTTATTTTATTAATTTAAAATTAGGACTAAATTGAAAGAATGTGTAAATAAGAAGGATTAAATGTGTAATTTTATAAAAGTTAGTTAACTGCCACGTCATCACTCCGTCAGTCCTCTGTTATTTTTTTAACGGCGGTGGTCAAAATAGGTTAATTTAATAAGTTCGGTGGTCTGATTGACGAGTTCGTTAGTTCGATGGTCAAAATAGGAATCCCCAATTAGTTCGGTGGTCAGTGGTATAGTTTACCCTTAAATAATTTATTATTTTATTAATTTAAAATTAGGACTAAATTAAAAGAATGTGTAAATAATATGGACCAAATGTATAATTTCAAAATTTTCACGTTAGTTGCCACGTGACAGTTCCGTCACTCCACTGTTAGATTTTTAACGGCGGTGGCCAAAATAGGTTAATTTTATAAGTTCGGTGGTCATATTGACGAGTTCGTTAGTTCGATGGTCAAAATAGGAATCCCCAATTAGTTCGGTGGTCAATGATATAGTTAACCTTTAATAAAAACAACTTATATTACAAATAAGCACTAAAGTATTCAATTGGATAAAAAAAGCACTAAAAAGCACTAAAGTATTTAAACTTTTTAGGGTAAATTAACGTAATGCTCAATTATGTTTGGGTTGTATACACTTTTGTTCACCAATTTAAAAATTAAACTTTATGCCTATGTACGTTTTCGGGATGTAAATTTATGCTTACTGAAACTTTTTTACCATTAACATTTAATGGGAAGCTGATCTGGCAGGTTAAAAAATAAAATAAATTACAAATGTATATTCCACATGTAATGAAAGCTAAAATAAAACAAATAAATTTATTTAGGAAAATACTTTGATGCACAAGCTGTGTAAACTTTAGTTTACACAAGCCCTTTAATTTTAGGGTTTAGGGTTTAGTGTTTTATGTTAGGGTTTAAGGGTTTAGTATGTAGGGTATATAATTTAAGGTTTATGGTTAGAATTTAGAGTTTAGAGTTTAGGGCATAGGGTTTAGGGTTTAGGTTGCTAGGGTTTGTGATTTAGATTTTAAATTTTATAAAAGGATTGTGTAAAAAAAATTTACACAGCTTGTGCATCAAAATAAAACCCATTTATTTATTAATTAACCTTAGGGTAAAATACCATAATTATCGAAGGTTAATGAGGGGTTCATTGTACTTTAAAAAAAAGGTTTAGGGAAAATCAAGGGTTTTCTCTTCGAAATATCCTCATTGCGGAACAATTTTTTTTAATTTTGGGCAAAATCAAAAGGGGTTGTTGATTATAGTTACTACCGGTGTTCTAGTGACCCTTGCGAAACGATTTCCGTCGATTTCACAAAGTATTTAAAGGGTAAGTGTCTACTCTAGGTTTATGTTTTGGTTTGATTTTTATATTTTGAATTGTGTTTTTCATTTTCATGTTCTTGCTTTGGGTTTTTTAAATTTTAGATTAGGCTATTGAAAGGTTACAACTTTTTATATGAAGATTTTATATTTTTGGCCTTATTTTGATCATTGTGTTTTTGTTTCTGATAAAACGTGTTTTAAGTTTTTTAGAGTTAGAGTTAGCAAAAATAATTGGACTGAGGCTTCGCGAAAAAGGGGATAATGCAGTGGATTATCGTAAATGTCATCAATTTTTGGGTATTTTATTTGCAATAGAGTTAATGAGATATTTTGCACATGTTATGTTAGTTTATTAAGACTTTTTTTATTCGATGTTTATTTTTACATTTAGTTTTGCTTTCAACAGTATGTTTGTCTTTCATTCTCCAATGTTTTGTATGATTCAATAATTGAATGAAAGACCTTGTAGAGGGCAACATGGCAACTGCACCAAATGTGACAAAAATGGTCACAACAGACGAACTTGTAGAAGTGTGGTTGGTGCAAATCAGCCTGTAAAAAGACCTACTTCATCATCTCACCCTCGTGCAAATCAGCATCCTCCATCCAATCAGCACCAAGCTTCATCATCCCACCAACGCCAAGCTTCATCATCCTACCAGCAGCAACCTCGAAGGCAAAAACTACCAACAAAGAAAAAATCGATGGCTCCACCAACTACTGTTAGATTGATGCCTAACATGCCTTCAAGTCAGCAATCAACTGTCTCCAACCCTCCAACTCAAGAATCACAAGCTTCAACTAGGGATTGAAGCTGCACAACTAAACCCTACTTATATTTTGTGAATGGCCTAATTTTATGATGTCCATTCCATTGCAATATCTTTTGTGAACTGTGTTGAATCTGTCTATGATGTTCATTGCATTATAATTTCTTTTGTGAACTTATTTTGAATTAGGCCATTACTTTTGTAGCTGATTTCAAGGTTTATCACTTTACAAACTTATTTTCTAAACTTATTTTGAAACTTATATATTGAATTAGCTTACATACTTGTGCTTATACTTAATGGTGTTCAAAAGGTTAATTCGGTCGGTGGCCGAACCGAATTACCTAAAACTGAATTAATCGAACTTTTTAAATCTTTAACCGTTAACCGAACTAAACTTTTTCGAAATATATTAACCGAACCGAATAAATTTCGGTTAATTCGGTCGATTTTCGAATTAACCAAAATTTATTAGTTTTCTTAATCAAAATTATTACACAATAAAAATTATTAAAAATAAATAAATCAGTGTAAGACAGTGTTGATTGTTTAGTAAATTAAAGAACTGACTTACACCAGTGTAAGACAGTGTTTGTTTAGTAAATTAAAAAACTGACTTACACTGGTCTAAGTTACCTTTCTTTCAATTTCTATTCTTTTTCTTTTTTCAAATCATGAGTTCCATTTATTTCAAATCTTAGAAATCAAAATCAAATTAAAATCTGGATTTTCATTAGTCCAAGCAGTGACTAGTTCCGTTTGCTAACTACAACAACAAATGGGTACTTTATCGTCTACTTTCATTTTTTTCTTTTCTTCTTCTTTTTCTTCTTCTTCAAAAAAAAATATTTTAAGGTTAAAAAAAAAGTCTTTAAACGTTTTGTTTTGTGAAATATTTTAAGGTTAAAGAAAAGGAGAAGAGTGAGTCTTTATAAGAATTAGATTTATTTGTTTTATTTTATCTGTCATTACACGTGGAATATACATATGTAATTTGTTTTATTTTTTAACTTGTCAGATCAATTTTTTGTTAAATGTTAACGGTGAAAAACATTTCAGTGAGTATAAGTTTACACCCTAAAAACGTACATGAGCATAAAATTCAATTTTTAAAATCGGTGAGCAAAAGTGTACACAACCCAAACGTAAGTGAGTATTACGGTGGTTTACCCAATTTTTTATTTAGAATCTGAATTATTTTTGGGTAAACTATATAAATAGTCATCGAACTTTTAGGAAAGAATATTTAGTCATCGTATTTTTAAAATATTTGATAATATCACCCATCTTTTAATTCTATTTTAATATAGTCACCGAACTTTTAGTTAGCTTTCAATATGGTCCCTCCTGTTATCTTCTGTTAGAAGCTAACGATACTTTTTATTTTTCCTTAATAAAAAATAGGTAAACTACATTAATCATCACTCAACTTTCTTCTTACTTTTATTTTGGTCATTGGAGTTTAATTTTTTTTAATTTAATAACTTAACTTTTCGAATTGTTCATATTTTGGCCACTCTCAAATGACATGTTTATACAAATAGAAGAATTCGATTAATCTTTATAAAATTATTTTGGTTAATTGGTAAATTCATATTATTCAATTCTCGTTTTTATATTATACCAATTAAATCAGATAATCGATTAACCAATTAACCGAAATATTTGACTATGTAAATGATTTTTATTACTTTGTTTATTAAAATATTGAATATGATAATATGATAAATTTAATAATTGCTCGGTTGTGATAAAAGTGTAAAAACAACTAGAAAGTCAAAATTTGAAAGTTTACACCTATTAATCTTACTCATAGTCAAAACTTTTAAAAAGAATCAGAAGGTTGTCAAAATCATTAGGCTATAAGATATTGCAATGCATAAAATTTAGAAATGTTGTATATAATAGATTAGATGGTTAATCAATTTTGCTTAAAAACTGTGAACCGTAGCCGAATCGAAATAATTTATTTTAAAAATTTGTACTGAAATTGGGTTCAATTAATCTTTAAAAAATTATTTTGGCTAATTGCTAAAGTTAGATTATTCAATTCTCTATCTTATATTATACCAATTAAATCGGATATTCGATCGACCGGTTAATTAGAATATTTGATTTGAGTAATATTTTTTTACTTTGCTTATTAAAATATAAAATATGGTAATATTATAAATTTAATAAGCAACACAACTCTTTTTACTTTGTACCAATTAAATCAGATATTTGATCGGCTGGTTAATTGAAATATTTGATTCGAGTAATATTTTTTTACTTTGCCATTCCGTTTCTCTAATATTTAAAACAGGCCACAAATCCTTCCTGTTAGTCTGGATAAATATGCTGAACGTGATCTAATGGTGTTTCTTTTTCTAATTATTGGGATGGGAATAGTTAAATCATGTAATGAAAGAAACAAAAGCAAGACAGCTTTCTTTTTGGGGTTGCAGAAGAGCTAAAAATGTCTTTTTAGGACAAGAAAGACCCTCTTGTCCTAATTTAGAGCCCCATAACATCAGATGCTGACATTTCAGTCCACCGCTAGCCTGCATATCTATTATCTAACCCCATTCCAAAAGTTTTCGACCACATTTCTGGGGATTTTTTAATGAAAAAGAAGAGGTGTACGTGTGGCATTTTATCAAACATTTGCGAAAGAGAATCCGATTGACAAATCTGGGTCTGGATTAACATAAAGAGAGGCCATTATTCAACTACTTCCGGTGGCAAAACATGGGAGCTAATGCACCAAAAAGTATAACCGTAATCCAACTTCCCAAAATTAACAACCAAAATGAATTGCCTTACAAAAACTGTACAAGCTATTCTGTATTCAGCGATACTTATAATACGTTATAGAATTTTCCTTTAACTAATTATAACCCAAAGATAAATTACTTCTACTGCGGTGGGAAATGGGAATTAATTATACGTCCCTACTTCGGTGGGAATTAGTGATATGTCCTTATCTTTCCCATTTAAAAAAAAAAAAGAGACATGTCCTTATCTATTAATTAATACTTATATCCTCACTTAGCAAAGAGAAACAAGATCCACGTGCTCAAATAAACGATTGGAGTATATTTTTATATGATATATAAATAATAAAATTAATGTTATTTAAACCAACAATAAATTAATTCAATGAGATGACGCAATATATCCCTTATACAATGTTAAATGTTTGAACACCAATGATGTAATTAAAATATTTGATTTGAGGTGATCGTTTTCATAATAAATCTGTATAGTACTTTATTCGAATTAATTAACTAATAAATTGAATAACACCAGTTAAAACAAAAAAAATTACGTTACAGTGTTTTGTCGTTGCATGTGACCCAAATATCACATTTCAAATTTGTATTGAACTGAACAGATTTGTTAGGTGGAAGGTGTATCTTGAGATTAGCTTTATTTAGTGCCATCATCCATGTTTTAATTACTCACCCAAAGAGCGGGAAATAAGAAAGAAAAACGAGCTACTCGAATTTAATTTTATTAAAATTTAATTTAATTAAACTTAAACTAAAACTAAAATTTAACTCGAATCTTTAATAAGTAGATTGAACTCAATATTAGTGAGCTCGAGTCGGCTCCGAAGGTGTTGAAGATAAAATTTTACCGACAAATGTATGATCGTAAGGACGAGGATGGAGGCGGTTCTTTATGACCATCCATGTTCGACCACGTTCCTTGAACTTCCATGCTCGACATAAATAACAGACAGAGACAGCGCCTTGTCCTTTCTTTTTCCAGAAGAAAAACCTGACAAAACAACAAAAAACACCGACAGAGAAAGAGTATCAAAACGACATAAAAGCAATCAAAGATTGGCCGAAAAAGATCCCAAAAGGCACTGCGAAAATGGCTCTCTTTTGCAACATCACCATATTCCCAAAACCCTTGGTTCCCTCTTGTTCTTCTCAGAAAACCCATTTCCCTAAGTCCACACAAAACACCAAGCTTGACCCCATTTTCAAAATCAAAGGACCTGCAACTCTCTCGGGCCACGTTACCATAAGTGGCTCCAAGAACTCTTCTTTGGCTCTCTTAGCAGCCACCCTCTGCTGTTCAGGCACTTCACTTCTGCACAACGTTCCCAATATCTCGGATATCGAAGCCATGGCTTCCATCTTGAGCTCTTTGGGTGCTAAAGTTGAATCCTTTGATGGGAAAATGATGGTTAACAGTGATGGAGTTGGGAAAGTGGAAATGGATTTGGAGGAAATGAGGAAGATCAGAGGTGGGTTTTTTGTTATAGGGCCATTGGTGGCCAGGTTTGGTGAAGCTGTTGTAGCCTTGCCTGGTGGCTGTAATATTGGAAACAGACCTGTCGACCTCCATCTTCGTGGGTTAAGAGCTCTTGGTGCTGTTGTTGAGCTGAGGCAAGTAGTAACAGTAAATTCCCTTCTATTTTCTTAGTTAGATCTTTGCTGATTGACTATGGCAAACTGTTTGCCGGTAATATGAGCTTTTGTTTTGCAATGTTGCAGGGATGGGAAAGTGTGGGCACATACTGCAAATGGCAAAGGATTGGTTGGGGGCAGATTCCGACTTGATTACCCCAGTGTTGGAGCAACTGAAACTCTTATGATGGCAGCATCCATGGCCGATGGAATAACTCTGCTTTCAAATGTGGCCAAAGTAATGATTTGAAGCATATCAGTGAGGTTTTGATTCCTGGTTATGATATGGCATGATACCTAGAATTTGGGACCTTCTTTATTTTATGCCCTATCACTATGTTTGAACACAGGAACCAGAGGTGGTCGATCTTGCTCGTTTTCTGAATGACAGTGGGGCATCGATCGAAGGAGCAGGGGGTGACACACTAGTTATCCAGGGGAAGAGCCAGCTCTATGGTTCAGAATGTGTTATAAAACCGGATCGTATCGAAGCCGGCACCTTCATGATTGCTGCAGCAATTACTCGCTCATGCATCTCAATGTCACCTGTCATTCCTTCCCGCATTTCATGTTTGACAGACAAACTCTCGGAAGCTGGCTGCAAAATTTCACAGGTTGATCCGCACACATTGCAGGTATGAAAATCTTACACAGTAACATGTTTTCCTTTTGGCAATTTAGTTTATTGTTTGCATGACTAGAAAAGCATTGGCACAGGTTTCAGCTCTCCCTGCATTATGCCTGGGCGATGATTTAAAAAGTTTTGACATTAAGACGAGTCCGTTTCCGGGGTTTCCAACAGATATGCAACCACAAATAATGGCACTTCTCACTACATGCACTGGTTCAAGCTTGGTGGAAGAGTCTGTGTTTGAGAACCGTATGAGTCATGGTATGTATAAACCAAGCCATAATGTCATCAATGAGATGTTGGCCCATTGTATGCTTGTTTCCTTCTTCCATGAAATCAGCAATAATCATCATCTCATTTTCACTTCTCCTTTGGATAGCAAGGGAACTGCAGAAGCTCGGAGCGAGAATTCATCCTAACGGGAGCAGTGCAATAGTTTACGGGAAAGACAAAGGAAGGTAAGGTGCTTCTTTTGGTACAAGGTTTTGAATGTTGGTTTAACCATTGGATGGTTTTTGGCAGTTCATTGCGTGGCTCTCGTGTTATTGCAAGGGACTTGAGAGGTGGAGCTTCACTTATATTAGCGGGACTGGCTGCAAAAGGAACCACCGAGATCCATAAAATTGAACATATTGAGCGAGGCTATGAGAATATAGTTACCAAGCTTCAAAATCTAGGAGCTGATATCGAAAGATCCACACGCCCATCATTCTCCTCTCTAGTATAGCTTCTTACATCTCAAATCATGCTACCATTACAGGGATTTGCAGGCAAATTTACCCATTTTCCTTCTAATCCCCCGGCTTGCAAGCCTGTATTAAAATGATAATAATATGATGTTAATCAAAACTCAATTTCATTTTCCTGATTTAACCTCAGTATTGTGGAGTTCTTTCATTGTAATACTCGTGGTATAAAGAATCACATAACTTGCCACATCCAAACCAGGAAAATAATGGTGAGTCTACACACCAGGTCTGCTTGGAACCCAAAAATGGGAAATGAAAGTGCTGTAAAACCATTAACTGAACAAACCAAGAAACAAGAGCACTTAATCAGCAAATTGACAAACACAGCATAAAACCTATACGAAGCAACAACAGCTACAGCTACAAAATCGTCTAATCACTGGGATCAATGTATGTCAGTGTTATAAATTTTCCTTTTCCTTTTTTCCCGCTTGGAAGTTGGAATAACATGAAAAATGCAGAAAAATACCGTTCTAAGCAGTCAATGGGCACGATACTTCTGAAAGAAACAACTAACATGTCATTCATCATTCTTGCTTTGATACCCTCTTCAGAAGTTTGTACATGCCAAAGACATTCTTCTCCTGCCACAAGTAGGGGATGAAAAATGACCGATATTTGGCAGGTGAGAGCTCCCTGTCCAAGTATGGTAGTGCTGCAATAGGCTGAAATAGGAGGCCATTTCATTAAATTATATGAGAAGAGCAATATATCAGGAATAGGAGGCCATTTCATTAAAGACATTCTTGCTTTACCTCCCATGTTGATAGGTCATTTCCACGATAAGGGTAAGGTCGGTTCAGCTGCAGCTCAACCAGGAATGTACAAGCTCGAACATCTTGGAGCTGCAATTTATAGTGAAACAATATATAATAACAGTAAAGCATAAAGATTAAAGTTATTCTCATATGAACTAGGTCATATAAAGGGTTTAATTACGTATTGCTCATCTGATGCCTTGTTTTTATTGTTGAAATATGGTGGTGCTGCCGCAGTCCCTCCCAGTGTATCATTGAAAGGGAATGGAAGAAGACCTCGGAATCCGTCGTCAATCCATCTCACTTCACCAATATAAGCAGGCACAAAAAATGACGATGGGTAACGGTGCCACTCACTTCCAACACAAAGTACAGAACCTACAATGAAGCATTTGCTCTTGTTGGTAACCACATTCTTCAGCATAAATGATTAAGAAAATCTAGCAAGATAATGCATCTTCGAAACTTTTACTAGAACTACAAGGCAATTGTAAAGGAAGGCTAGCCATTAGAAACAAAAAAAGCTACATGTAAGGAAAATTATGTTATGCAATCTCGATAAAGTTCCCAAAAAATAAATGTCAATGCTACATGACTGTCAAAAAGAAAATTCATTCTCAGTAGATCCAATAATAACAAAAAGAAAAAGGTATAATATTAGTGCCTCATATAAGAGATTATTCATTACCAGTTCCTGCATCATCATGGTGCTCCAAGATCTTGTAAACCTCCAACGGAGCAGCATAACCATTGATCAACGAAAATGTGCGTGCATGTGAGGCACATAATATGAGGCTTAGGGCCACAGGTCTAAGAAATTTGGCCATCTGCAAAAACATGCCGAGAACATTTGAATGAGAGCTTAGTGTTGTGCATATGGAAAATTAACGAGCTGTAGAAGATGCCCACCATTACTATAATAGAATTATCGTAGGGATTATATTTGTCTCGGAAAATATCAGGAAAGCTCTCAATGACCGCTGAAGCAGCAACACAAACAAGCGGGTATACGGGATAAAGGAATCTGCATGACAATCAAATATAATTTACTGTTACAGCTCAAAGCAGGCAAGATGGATATTAAAGATTGTTCAGGACATGTAAAGAGACAATAACGAGTATGCTCTGTTTTGTTTCCTAGCAGAAAATGTCATGCAAGGTTAGCCTAAAGCTTTGGACCAAAGCAATTCCTAACCCTCCTTGAAACTTCTAAAAGTCGTATATCAGAATATTCTTCATCTGTTTATCTATTTTATACAAGGGAAAAGAAACAAGAAATAAAAATCTAAACAAAATTAGGCATGGACATTTAAGAAAAAGATCAATCATACCTTTCTTCTTTGTGTGGCTGCAGAGACATAAAAGACAACCATATATAAAGAGGAGAGATTATAATAAGCAGGTCAGGGGCATATTTTTTCCTTGCAATTGGCAGAATTCCCAGGAAAAGCAAAGCAAGGATGAAACAGAAGTTGAAGTTATTAAACCCATTCCTTAAATAAAAAAGTGGCCCCTCGGTCCCATACAAATGACTCTCACCACCTCCTAGTACATTATACACTAAGAGATTTAAAACAGATGACGTCCAGCGTTGGTAATAGCAGTAATCGACGAGTACGGAGAGTGCCTGGGGAAAGAACTTCAATCATTCACAATTGATCAAAAGGAAAAACTAAATATTAACCAATTACAAATATGTTAATGTCAATCACTATGTTAAGATAGTAAAATCATATATCCAGAAGTTTACAGCTAATAACCAATTTAATGAATAAAATTTACTTACAAGAAGAGCTATAGAGGTGACAGCACCAGAAAGAAATACTCGTTTGAATTGTTTAGCTAAAGAGTACAATGTGACTGGAAGAAATGCCAAGATTGAAAATGGCCAACCTAGGATTACCCCCACAGCTGCAGCAGCAACAGCCCATGCAGGTTTCTCAAGAAGAAATAACCCTGATGAAAGGCTCATGGCATACATAGAGAATGAACTAGGAAGAAAACCTGGGGGGGATCACGGTAATAAAAATAGCAATCTTAGAGAAAAACATAATTTGCTAGAGAATAGATGGGAAATTGACAAAAATAGATGGAAAAAACCACTCACTTGTGCTGGCAAAGAAACAACCACTAGCCAAGCAAAGCATTGCAAGTGCATACGAAGCAAGACGCTTTCCATATTTTCTGGAAACTGCTACCACTAGAGTAGCATCTGAAATAACAGATAAAAGACCAAGAAAGAGTCTCACCGCATAGAAAACTCTCACCTAAAAGATAAAAAAGACAAATATAAGAAATGTTACCAAAAAAACACCAAAAAAACCCAGAAACTTAA
Source organism: Hibiscus tridactylites (assembly GCA_958450335.1). Classification (NCBI taxonomy): domain Eukaryota; kingdom Viridiplantae; phylum Streptophyta; class Magnoliopsida; order Malvales; family Malvaceae; genus Hibiscus; species Hibiscus tridactylites. Next base: position 63,442,800 of record OY288286.1, on the reverse strand, counting down.
ACATTTTTTAAACTTGAAACTTACTTTTTCTTCGGCAAACAGCCAGGAAATTGGTCGGCCAATTAATTCATGGAAAATAATGTATAGATAAGACCGGAGTGCAAACTCAGAACTGCAATGGACATATAAATGAGACAACTGCCTCAGTAAAACGGTTATTGACAAAATGATAAAAATCTGCTCCCCATGACAAATTATTTACCAAGTAGCAGTAAGAATGCAAGATGAGGATTTTTAGCCAAAGACGTTTTTATAACTCCAATGATTCTTGCTCCCAGAAAATACAAGAATGCATCTAAAGATGGAGGATATAAATCAAATGCAACATGATAACCAAATGTAACTACTTTGCAAGAAGAAATAAAACTCTTCATTCACTTATAAGTTACAACCCTAATTCCAGCCTATCATACATTTAGACAGTATCTGAAAACTTCAATCAGAATCCATTTAAAATACATGCACACCAGCACACAAACAATACCAACTAAAAGTTAATCAATGAACTCTATCCAAACTTAAAGAAAATCTACCCCAATCCTTACCAATGATCGCAAGCACCATCTATGAGCATGAAATTTATGCATCACCTAGCAGCAGCTGACTTCATTTCTTACTTCAATTAAGTCAGCTTACGGATAATAAAAGCGAAATATTTCCCAAAGAACTCCATTCCAATTTCTCACTTTCCAGTTCTCACTCACTAAATAAAGCTTTAAATACCTCTAATAAACTCAAAGCACCCTTTAATTGTTACTTTTACTACTACTACTACTTTATAAGTATATTTTTTTTTTCACCACTAAAGTCATGTTTTACTTGAAAAGGGAACAAATGCTCAAATAAATAACCAAACTTGACACACAAAAAGTTCATTTTTTTACTTGAAAAATAGTATTTATGTTTTTTCTTTTTTAATCCAGAATTACATTTTTAGATCCGCTTACTTTGTTTTTTTAAGAACAACCAAAGTATAATTTTACGGAGAAGTACGTTTATAAAATAAGACTGAATTCGTATGGAGAGGCGTTTACCTATACTCCCAAGTTTGGAAGCCGGATTTATAGAGAAGATAATGAAGAGGCTCCCAATAATTGAAGACTTCATCGCAGTCGTGAATTATATTTGATGTGGCGCTCATGTACCGTAGCATTCCCAAAGCAAACAACACCGTGAACCACCCCAATCCACGGTCTTCGCCCACGGCGTCCGATGATGATCGTCCTGGCTTGTGCTCTTTCGAGTATGATTCTGGCTCCGACGACGATGCCGGAAGATCCGACACCGTCGCTCGCCTCTGTCGAGTCGAGAGAGACATATTTTGGGGAAATTTACCTTCGTTTTTTCAAGGGTTTGAGAGTAGAATTGACCGTGACTGTTGCTTTCGGCGAGTGGGGGGAGTGGGTTCGAGAAATTTATGCTTTTCTTCTTAACCAAGTCTGTTCTTTCTTTCTTTTTTTCTTTTATAACATTTCCATACTAAACTTTACAAAATGTATCAATTTAGTTCCTATACTAATCAAAACAATTAAAAAACCATTTTTATAATATTAGAAGGACCCAAATATGTGAAAATAGTGAAAACATATTTTTATGTTTTCAAATTTTCACTCTTTTTATTTTATTTTTAATTTTAAAATTAAAATAATTTTTTTTCAAAGTTTTTAATTTTTCGAAAAAAATATAACATTTCCATACTAAAGTTTACAAAATGTATCAATTTAGTTCTTATACTAGTCAAAACAATAAAAATTTTACTTTTTATGACATTAAAAAGACAAAAACTTCTATAGCTCAATTGGTTGGTCACTAGGCTTAAATGCTTCTAGTTGTGGGTTTAATTCTATTATGTAGCAATCTCTCCTTTATATAATAGTATATATATTTTTCTTTTATATTTACGCATTCAATTAAAAAAAATTTATCAATTTAGTCACTATACTAGTCAAAACAATTAAAAATTATTTTTTATAACATTAGAAGGACCCAATTATGTGAAAACATATTTTTATGTTTTCAAATTTTCACTCATTTTTGTTATCATTTTTTAAAAATCATTTTCTAATTTTAGAACCAAGATGTTTTCTTTAAAATTTTCTATTTTCCAAAAAAATGAAAACGAACTATATACTCTGAACCAAACGGACCCTAATATTTATTAGGGTAAAGTTCACAAATGATCATGAACTTTGTTAAAAAAATGACAATCAAACTTTCAAATGTTACAAAATGACAATTAAACTTTATGTTTTATAACGAAATGGTAATTTGGCGGTTAAGTACCTAACGTGGATGTTATAAAACTTTGTACAATAACATATTTAATCTTCTATATTTACACATTAAATCAATTTAGTCATAATTTAAAAAATTTACTAAACTTAAACCTTATTATTTACACATTATTTTAATTTGCCCCTTAAAGCAAAACTCCAAAGAGAGGAGCAGCAGGTTCGAGAAAATTATGCTTTTCTTCTTAACCGAGTCTTTTTTTTCTTTTATAACATTTTCATACTAAAGTTTACAAAATATATCAATTTAGTCCCTATACTAGTCAAAACAATTAAAAAACTATTTTTATAACATTAGAAGGACCCAAAAATGTGAAAAATAGTGAAAATATATTTTTATGTTTTCAAATTTTCACTCATTTTTATTTTTTATAAATTATTTTCTAATTTTAGAATCAAAATGTTTTCTTCAAAGTTTTTCATTTTCCGAAAAAAATAAAACGAACTCTATACTCTAGAACTAAACAGACCCTAGTATTTATTAAGGTAAAGTTCACAAATGGTCAGTGAACTTTGTTAAAAAAATGGTAATCAAACTTTCAAATGTTACAAAATAACAATTAAATTTTATATTTTATAACAAAATGGTAACTCAGCTGTTAAATACCTAACGTAGATGTTATAAAACTTTGTATAATAGCATATTTAAGCTTCTATATTTACACATTCAATCAATTTAATCCTAATTTGAAAAAAATCACTGAACTTAAACCTCGTTATTTACACATTCTTTCAATTTAGTCCTTAAATCAAAACTCTAAAGTTGTTCCACTTAGGCAAGAACCGAATTTGCTGAAACCCTGCAACAAATCCCTGTTGTGATTGTTCAATGCTTTAATTATTTACACTGAATGAAGCTAATGCTTTTACACCCTTCGGTGCAAGTGGGACAGTTAAAAACCCAAGTACAATGACTGAACAACACAACATGACAACTGCAGCAGTAAAATCTGGCTGCGAGTTTATGTTTATGTAGCAGAGATTCTTCTCACAAGACTATTCCTTGCTCACAATTTTCCAATGGAAGAAGATTAAGCAAAAATTGTACCAACAATGCAGTACTGAATCTGATCAATCTCTCACTCACACTGGCACATTACTTCAAATAGTGCAACCAGAAATGCCAAAATCAACCAACTAAAACATGAGTGTTGAGCCGGGACCTAATTTGATCATGTTATGTGTTTCTCAACAGCTATTCATATACAAACTTTAAAGAGAGTGTTACTAACTTACTATTAATGAAAGCTGCCAACACAGTGAAAACATTTCCGTCCCAGATTCTCAATTCTGTGTAAATAATTTTAGAATTTTTCTTTAAGGACCAAATTAAAAGAATGTGTAAATTATGATGGTTAAATTTAGTGAATATTTTTCGAATTACGACTAAATTGATTGAATGTATAAATATAGAGGATAAATATACTATTATACAAAGTTTTATAACAACCACGTTAAGTACTTAACGACCAACATACCATTTTGTTATAAAACATAAAGTTTATTTGCCATTTTGTAATACTAAAAAATTTTAGTTACCGTTTTATTTTTTTAACAAAGTTCAGTAACCATTTGTAAATTTTACCCTATTTATTATTAAGAAAATGCATGTTACTAATTAGCAAAGTTTAAAATCTTTATTTGGATGAGTTGACTTATGAATTAAAAATAATAAATATTAACTTTATACAAAGTTAGCCTTCTTTGATTTTTTGCTAGTCTTTGTAGTAGGATTACATTGATTCATTTAATAGTAATTGGACTGATTTCAACTACTCTCTTTAAAATACTAAATTAATACATTGTCGATAATAGAGGGACCTAGTAAGTAATTTCCCCAAATATCATACATAAGTATGTATGTATATGCATATAGAAGCTCGTATTAGCAACATAAGGTTTACTTTCATTAACCATTAACCCAAAAGTAGTCATACTTATAGAGCTCCAATCCATTTTATGACAATATTAAGCACTTGCCAATGGTAAACAAAAATGTTTAAGCACACTAACATAATCATAAGTTCACAAGGGTTAGTAAACCTTTGATCTTATGGCAGATAATCTAAATGGTACCCCTGCTTTTATTTTTAACTTTCTTAAGCTAAAAACGCAACCGTCTTCGATGTATGCTTATTGTTTTCTGGACTATGTTTATATAAATATCGAGTCCTAAGTTGGTTTAGCCCGTGTTTTACATGCCGACAACAATACTTGTAACGCCCGTGTCATAGGCCTAGGAGTTAACCGGGTTTTAGTCGGGTTAAATAAATAGTTAATTAAAACAACTCAACTTCAAATGGTGACCTAATTAAGTTAATTTAAAAAGAGGAGGACTCATAAGGTAATTTACCCAAGCTGTTTGAAAAAAGGATGACAACTTTTCCATATTGTCATCTTTTTCCCCTTTCTTCCCCAAAACCCATGTAAAACTTCCCTCATCCCTTTCAAAACCTCCCAAATAGCAAATCACTATTCCATTCATTTTCAACTTCAATCCAAGGGCTTTTTGAAAGGTAAAGTCATTTTCTTAATCTCCTCTTTACCCTCTATTTAACCATTGTCTTAGATTTCAAAAATAAGAAGATTTGGAAATTAGGGTTTATGTTGAAATTTGGGTTTTGATGGGGGTTTTCAAATTGTTTTGAGAAATTGTGTTGGGATTTTTGTTAATCATGCTAAAGTACACAACATATATTAATTTGGTTAATTTTAGATGAATTTTCGTAGTGGGTCTCTAGGGCAAATTTTAGGGTATTAAAATTTGGGTTTTTGGTAAGTTTAGTGTTGGAATTGAAGGGCTAATGGTTTACCTATGTTAGGAGGGTGTTTTGGGATGTTTTGGAAGCCATTTGGGTGCTTGGAATTGGGTATTTCAGTCATTGGTTGTGGGAGTCCGAAAATTGGGTTTTTGGAGATGTTATGTGGTTTGGAAAATTGTGAAAATGGGTTGTGAGTTGCAAAGTAGATTGATGATTGAATTAGCATTGGGTTGAGAAGTAATGTGTGTGTTTTGTTTGATTAGAATCAAGTTTGGGCATCGGTGAAGCATCGGAAGTGAATCCGGGAAATTGAAGGTTGTGCTTGCTTGGTCTTTGGGCTTGGAAGCTTAGGTGAGTGGTTAATTGTTTTAAACGGTTTTAATTTGGTTGGTTCGAGTATACGGACTAGGTTGGGCTTGGTAGACCCACCTAGAGTTAGGATTAGGGTGGTAGCCTAATCCTAAGCTTGATCTAGAGCCCTTGGTTGAACTCACTTTATGGTTGAGTATGTCTTGCATAAATTGCGATATGGATGTCTATGTATATTGCTTTATACATGTGAAATGAGATTGGACTTATGATGCTTGAGACATGCATAATGATGGTTGTTGATGAGTATGTGCTAAGCACAAGGTTTATGAAATGAGTAATGTGATGTGAGTAAATATTGGCACTAGTAAACTTGGATACAAATGATCGATCATTAGGATGTTAGTGTGTACACATGAGTCTAAAGTCACGCTTGGCCTTGGTGGCGTTGAGTCACCAAGGAGGAGTACGGGTTCGCCCGAAATTGTAATTGAATATAGTCGGTGATGAGTGGAATCCCATCGACGGGGCGTGAGGATGAGTGGAATCCCCTCCGCAAGACCGGTGATGAGTGGAATCCCACCGAGGTAATGTGGTTGTTGGATTTGAGTTTCCAACATGTTTATCCGCGTATTCGAGTCTTATCTAGGTGCCAATGTTGATTGATATGTGTATCAATGTGTTGGGATTTATGAGCTGTTTGGATGTTTAAATGTGATTACATGTATGGTAGTGTTGAGCTCATGATTATGGCTTACATGTGATATTGCTCATGCATCTATATCTTGTGGACTCTTGATATATGTATGTTGCCTTGGCTAGATCGTGCTCGGACCCTGCAATGTTGAGGTTTGTTTTTAGAGCTTACCCTCACTAAGCATCATTGCTTACGCTCTCTTTGTTCAACATTGCAGATCCTTAGTTCGTGGGTTGCTCGGGCAAGTGGAGGGCCTCCAAGTGTGTGGTTTTGGACTTGAGTTCATCAAGTATGGTTTTAATGCTAAGACATGTAATAGTTTAAGCAATGGGATGTGTAAGACTTGTTGGTTGTTGTTGGTTGCTAGGAGCATGCTTAGACTCTATGTTATGTTGCTTTTGTGTGGCTTGGGATGCCATGTTTAAGTTGTTAACCATGCCTAAATTGCTCTCTTGTATGTTGGTTAAATGCTTTAGAAACCATGTTTAAGGTTGGATGTTGTTTGATTGGATGTATGTGTGTTGATTGTTGCCTTTGTGTTAGACATGTTTAAACCTTGTTGAAGCATGCTAGTATTGTTAGTAAGCCTTGGGTTGTTTTGCTATGAAGTTATGGGGTGCCTTGGTGGTGTTTTGGGGCATTCTTGTGCCTCAAAACAGCCCAGAAAAGTCTGCAGACAGGGGGTGTTTCGGAACGGGTCCCCGTGTTCCGAAACGGCCCCTGTGTAAATGGCCTGCCGTTTCGAAACGAATGAGGGTCGTTCCGGATCGTTTTCGCTACTGGAATTTTGAGAAATTGGCGAGATGAAGCCGTTCCGAAACGGGCCTTTGAAGTTCCGAAACGGTCAAATCTCGTTGACCACGAGATATTGACCGTCAAGGTCGTTCCGATACGGGTCACCCCTGTTTCGGAACGGTCACCTTAGGGTTGACCCTGGCCTGTTGACTAAGTCAAGGCGTTTCGGAACACCCTGTGGGCGTTTCGAAACGGCCTGCCGCAGAATGTTAAAATGAGCTGTTTAAATGTTGGGTTGGTCGATGTTTGATGATATGAATGTATCTTCCGCTGTTGTGCCACACTTAGGTCTAAATTATGCATGTAGACAAGATAAAAATAAAAAGAAAATTTCTGGGTCGTTAACCGAGGGGAAGCCTTAACGGGTTTCGCTTCGGTTTTCCCCGTGCGGTACACTCGGACCGGTCATCCGACCAGACCGGGACGAGGGGGTTACACTTGTTGGTATCAGAGCCTAAGGTTACCGAGACCTTGGGCAGGTAAGTGAGGTAAGTTTAAGTTTTAAGTTGAATTGCACGGTGTTTGCTTGTTCTGCAAGAATGGTTGCTTATGTGACAAGTATGCTGATTGTTTTACTTTTAAGCATGTGTGTGTGGGTCCCATTGCTACTATTACATTGAAAAAATGAATTTTTTTTAGTGAGGAAACATACTTGGACACTTGGAAGCCTTGCCTTGCTAACCCAACTTGTATGTTTGGTTGTTGTGGTTGTAGTTAATATCCGAGAGGGCAATGTCTAGACCGAGAGGTAGACCGAGGTTGGTTCGTCAGGAACCGCGAGTTGTGGCTCCTGATGAGCCGGTAGTTGGTGCGGGGGCTCACATAGAGGGACCGGGGGCAGCGGAAGTTGGCGCTCCTCCACCACCACCACCTCCTCCACCGAGAGTTGGGGGCGAGGATGGAACCGGAGGAGAGGGACCTCAAGGTGACCAAGGTCCAGCTGAAATTGATATGACTCCGCTTGTGCAAGCAATAGCGGGAGCGTTCCAGGCCGCAGTGGCGGGAGCCCAGGCTGCAGCTCAGCCTAGGTGTGATGATGCTAGCTTACCCTTGGAGAGGCTCCGTAGCTTAGGGGCCGAAGAGTTTAGAGGATCTACTCCGGAGAGGTCGGAGTTATGGTTGGAAAAGACGGTTCGCATCTTGGCTCAGATGGGTTGTGCGGGCGCACGTAGATTGGGTTGTGTGATCTCACTGCTTCAGGGTGATGCCTACACCTGGTGGGTCACCATTACTGCCGGGGTTCCAGAGACCGAGATAGATTGGGATTTCTTTGAGTTTGCTTTCAGGAAGAGGTACTTGGGACCGAGGTACCTAGATGAGAAGAAGAGAGAGTTCATGGCTCTCACTCAGGGAGATGCTTCAGTGACTGATTACGAGGTCCGCTTTGTTCGCTTGAGTCAGTATGCTCCAGAGTTGGTTCCTACTGAAGTGGAACGCTGCAACCGATTCCGATACGGATTGAATGAAGAGGTTAAGAGGTACACGTTGGCTTCTGACTACTCAGACTTTGATGTGTTGGTCGCGAGGGCCAAGGATTTGGAACATAGTTTGGGTTCGGCCAAACGAGCTGGTGGTTCCGGTTCTGGAAAGAGGCATAACCACTTTGATGGTAGAGATGCTAAGAGGCACAAGGGTGGCGGACATCAGTTTGATCAGAGACGTGGCGGTGGCCACCATGGTAGGGGCCATCAGGGCCATAGAGGAGGAGGGCGCTTGCCCGAGTGTGCACAGTGTGGGAGACAGCACACTGGAGAGTGCTGGGGTAACTTTCATGCTTGTTGGAACTGTGGTTCGAGGGACCACTTTAGGAGGGACTGTCCACGTCAGGCAGCTCAGGCACCGAATATTGCTCAGGCTCCTGCGAGAGGTAATGATTTTCAGAGAGGCCGTGGGCGCGGTCGTGGCTACTTCCAGCCGAGGGCTGATGCACCTAGGGTAGATGCTCAGAGGAACCTTGCACACGTTGTGGCTGTGCAGCCAGAGGCGGGAGGACCAACGAGGGTCTATGCTCAGAGAGAGGCCGGGAACGACACCGATGTGATAGCAGGTAATTTTGAGTTACAGTCTATGTCTTTGCTTTCTTTGGTTGATTCGGGTTCTACGCATTCCTACATTTTGAGTAAGCATGCACAGAAGTTAGATATTCCTGTTGAGATCTTAGATGTAGGTATGCATGTTACTAGTTATTTTGGTGAGACAGTTGTGGTTAGACGTATGTATAGGAGGTGTCCACTAAAGATTCAGGGTCATGTGTTCTCAGTTGATATGATGGAACTTCCTTTCTACGGTTTTGATATTATTTTGGGTATGGATTGGTTGGTTGAGCATCGGGCTAGTGTGGATTTTGAGACAAAGAGAATTTCCTTGAAGCTTTCTGATGACTACGAGATAGTGGTAGTGGGCGAGAACATTAAGTTCTTGTCTAATGTGGTGTCAGCTCTAGAGGCTCATAGGTTGATGGACTCTGGATGTGGGGCCTATTTAGCTTACGTTATGAATCCGGATATGAGTGAAGCTAGACCGAAAGATATCAGAACAGTGTGTGACTTTCCAGATGTGTTTCCTGAAGAGTTGTCGGGTTTGCCTCCTGACAGAGATGTTGAGTTTGTGATTGAGACAGTTTCAGGGTCTAATCCAGTTTCGATAGCTCCGTATCGTATGGCTCCGAAAGAGTTGAAAGAATTGAAGAGTCAGTTGCAAGAATTATTAGACCGTGGTTTCATTAGGCCTAGTAGTTCTCCGTGGGGTGCTCCAGTGTTGTTTGTGAAAAAGAAAGACGATAGCATGCGCATGTGTATTGACTATAGACAGCTGAATCAGTTGACCGTGAAGAACAAGTATCCGTTGCCTCGTATAGATGATTTGTTTGATCAGTTGAGAGGTGCTTCAGTATTCTCGAAGATAGATTTGAGATCCGGATACTATCAGTTGAAAGTGAAAGAGTGTGATGTTCCGAAGACAGCTTTTAGGACTAGATATGGTCACTATGAGTTTCTTGTGATGCCATTTGGGCTCACGAATGCACCAGCAGCATTCATGGACATGATGAACAGAATTTTTAGAGACTATCTAGACCGGTTTGTGGTTGTCTTCATTGATGATATACTTGTGTACTCGAAGACAGAAGAAGAGCATGATGAGCACTTGAGATTTGTTTTGCAGAGATTGTTGAGCAATCAGTTGTATGCGAAGCTCAGTAAGTGTGAGTTCTGGATTCGAGAGGTTGTATTTCTTGGCCATGTTGTTTCGGCCGAAGGCATCCGAGTTGATCCATCGAAGATTGAGGCTATTGTTGAGTGGAAACAACCTAAGTCCGTGACCGAGATTAGGAGTTTCCTAGGATTAGCTGGTTACTATAGGAGGTTTATTGATGGCTTCTCTAGAGTAGCTGCTCCCTTGACTAAGTTGTTGCAAAAGGGAGTCAAGTTTGAATGGTCAGATGCAAGACAAAAGGCCTTTGAGAAGTTGAAGGAAGCTTTGACAAATGTTCCAGTGCTAGTGCAACCTGTTTCAGGTAAGGAGTTTGTGATTTACAGTGATGCTTCCTACGTAGGCTTAGGATGTGTTTTGATGCAAGATAGGAGAGTGGTTGCTTATGCTTCTAGACAGTTGAAGATTCACGAGAAGAACTATCCTACTCATGATATAGAGTTGGCCGCAGTTGTATTTGCATTGAAAATTTGGCGTCACTATTTGTATGGTGAGAAGTGTATAGTTTACACCGATCACAAGAGCTTGAAGTACTTGATGACACAGAAAGAGTTGAACTTGAGACAGAGGAGATGGCTAGAGTTGTTAAAAGATTATGATTTGACCATTGAGTACCATCCGGGTAAAGCAAACGTAGTAGCCGATGCTTTGAGTAGAAAAGTGGCCGTTGAGCTGAGAGCTATGTTTGCTAGATTGAGTGTGTCCGATGACGGTGGTTTGATCACCGAGTTGCAAGTGAAGCCTTCTTTGATTTAGTTGATTAGAGAGAAACAGTTGCAAGATGCGAGCTTAGTTCCTCATGTTCAAGACATAGCCGAAGGGAGACCGACTGAGTATAGTTTCAGTGGTGAGAGCTTGTTGTGCTTTAGGGATAGAATTGTTGTACCGGAAGATGTTGAGCTGAGACGTCAGATTTTGAGTGAAGCACATTCGAGTCCCTTTTCTATGCATCCGGGTAGTACCAAGATGTACCGAGATTTGAAGAATGATTACTTCTGGGTTGGTTTGAAGAGAGATGTAGCCGAGTATGTGAGCCGTTGCATGGTTTGTCAGAGAGTGAAGGCAGAACATCAGGTTCCTTCAGGTTTACTACAACCTTTGAAGATTCTGGAATGGAAGTGGGAGAGAATCACCATGGATTTTGTATCGGGGTTGCCTTTGTCTCCTTCGAAGAAGAATTCAGTTTGGGTGATTGTTGATAGGTTCACTAAGTGTGCTCACTTCTTAGCAGTGAACACTACGGATTCCTTAGACAAGTTGGCAAACTTGTACATTCGTGAGATTGTGAGACTTCATGCAGTTCCGAAGTCTATAGTTTCAGATAGGGATCCTAGATTTACTTCGAGGTTCTGGAGTTGTTTGCATAGTGCTTTGGGTAGTCGTCTGCATTTCAGCACCTCTTATCATCCGCAGTCCGATGGGCAGTTAGAGCGGGTGATACAGATTCTAGAGGATATGCTTCGTTGTTGTGTGATTGATTTCCAGGGTTCTTGGGAGAAGCACTTACCGTTGGTTGAGTTTGCTTACAACAACAGTTATCAGTCTAGTATTCAGATGGCTCCTTATGAGGCTTTGTATGGTAGACAGTGTAGAACTCTGATTTGTTAGGCTGAGACAGGTCAGAGGTTGTTACCTATGCCAGACTTGCTTAAGGGAACCACAGAAAAGGTGAAGTTGATTTATGACCGTTTGAAAGCGGCTTCGGATCGTCAGAAGTCTTATGCAGATTTGAAGAGGAAAGAGATTGAGTACACAGTGGGTGAGAAAGTGTTTCTGAAGGTATCTCCGTGGAAGAAGGTAATGAAATTTGGCCGGAAAGACAAGTTGAGTCCGAGGTTCATTGGTCCATATGAGATAGTTGAGCGGATTGGCCCCGTAGCTTATCGTTTGAGGTTACCTTCTGAGTTAGAAAAGATCCATGATGTCTTTCATGTATCTATGATTAGGAGATATAGGTCAGACCCTTCTCATGTGATGCCCGTTGAGGAGATAGAGTTGAATCCGGATTTGTCCTATAATGAAGAGCCCGTTGGGATACTTGCTACGGATAGCAAGGTGTTGCGTGGCAAGACCATAGAGTTGGTCAAGGTGTTGTGGAGGCATAGAGGTGTGGAAGAGGCCACGTGGGAGAGGAAAGCGGATATGGTTGAGCAGTTTCAATATTTGTTTCCACCAGGTAATTTCGGGGACGAAATTCCTTAAGTGGGGGAGAGTTGTAACGCCCGTGTCATAGGCCTAGGAGTTAACCGGGTTTTAGTCGGGTTAAATAAATAGTTAATTAAAACAACTCAACTTCAAATGGTGACCTAATTAAGTTAATTTAAAAAGAGGAGGACTCATAAGGTAATTTACCCAAGCTGTTTGAAAAAGGATGACAACTTTTCCATATTGTCATCTTTTTCCCCTTTCTTCCCCAAAACCCATGTAAAACTTCCCTCCTCCCTTTCAAAACCTCCCAAATAGCAAATCACTATTCCATTCATTTTCAACTTCAATCCAAGGGCTTTTTGAAAGGTAAAGTCATTTTCTTAATCTCCTATTTACCCTCTATTTAACCATTGTCTTAGATTTCAAAAATAAGAAGATTTGGAAATTAGGGTTTATGTTGAAATTTGGGTTTTGATGGGGGTTTTCAAATTGTTTTGAGAAATTGTGTTGGGGTTTTTGTTAATCATGCTAAAGTACACAACATATATTAATTTGGTTAATTTTAGATGAATTTTCGTAGTGGGTCTCTAGGGCAAATTTTAGGGTATTAAAATTTGGGTTTTTGGTAAGTTTAGTGTTGGAATTGAAGGGCTAATGGTTTACCTATGTTAGGAGGGTGTTTTGGGATGTTTTGGAAGCCATTTGGGTGCTTGGAATTGGGTATTTCAGTCCTTGGTTGTGGGAGTCCGAAAATTGGGTTTTTGGAGATGTTATGTGGTTTGGAAAATTGTGAAAATGGGTTGTGAGTTGCAAAGTAGATTGATGATTGAATTAGCATTGGGTTGAGAAGTAATGTGTGTGTTTTGTTTGATTAGAATCAAGTTTGGGCATCGGTGAAGCATCGGAAGTGAATCCGGGAAATTGAAGGTTGTGCTTGCTTGGTCTTTGGGCTTGGAAGCTTAGGTGAGTGGTTAATTGTTTTAAACGGTTTTAATTTGGTTGGTTCGAGTATACGGACTAGGTTGGGCTTGGTAGACCCACCTAGAGTTAGGATTAGGGTGGTAGCCTAATCCTAAGCTTGATCTAGAGCCCTTGGTTGAACTCACTTTATGGTTGAGTATGTCTTGCATAAATTGCGATATGGATGTCTATGTATATTGCTTTATACATGTGAAATGAGATTGGACTTATGATGCTTGGGACATGCATAATGATGGTTGTTGATGAGTATGTGCTAAGCACAAGGTTTATGAAATGAGTAATGTGATGTGAGTAAATATTGGCACTAGTAAACTTGGATACAAATGATCGATCATTAGGATGTTAGTGTGTACACATGAGTCTAAAGTCGCGCGTGGCCTTGGTGGCGTTGAGTCACCAAGGAGGAGTACGGGTTCGCCCGAAATTGTAATTGAATATAGTCGGTGATGAGTGGAATCCCATCGACGGGGCGTGAGGATGAGTGGAATCCCCTCCGCGAGACCGGTGATGAGTGGAATCCCACCGAGGTAATGTGGTTGTTGGATTTGAGTTTCCAACATGTTTATCCGCGTATTCGAGTCTTATCTAGGTGCCAATGTTGATTGATATGTGTATCAATGTGTTGGGATTTATGAGCTGTTTGGATGTTTAAATGTGATTACATGTATGGTAGTGTTGAGCTCATGATTATGGCTTACATGTGATATTGCTCATGCATCTATATCTTGTGGACTCTTGATATACGTATGTTGCCTTGGCTAGATCGTGCTCGGACCCTGCAATGTTGAGGTTTGTTTTTAGAGCTTACCCTCACTAAGCATCATTGCTTACGCTCTCTTTGTTCAACATTGCAGATCCTTAGTTCGTGGGTTGCTCGGGCAAGTGGAGGGCCTCCAAGTGTGTGGTTTTGGACTTGAGTTCATCAAGTATGGTTTTAATGCTAAGACATGTAATAGTTTAAGCAATGGGATGTGTAAGACTTGTTGGTTGTTGTTGGTTGCTAGGAGCATGCTTAGACTCTATGTTATGTTGCTTTTGTGTGGCTTGGGATGCCATGTTTAAGTTGTTAACCATGCCTAAATTGCTCTCTTGTATGTTGGTTAAATGCTTTAGAAACCATGTTTAAGGTTGGATGTTGTTTGATTGGATGTATGTGTGTTGATTGTTGCCTTTGTGTTAGACATGTTTAAACCTTGTTGAAGCATGCTAGTATTGTTAGTAAGCCTTGGGTTGTTTTGCTATGAAGTTATGGGGTGCCTTGGTGGTGTTTTGGGGCATTCTTGTGCCTCAAAACAGCCCAGAAAAGTCTGCAGACAGGGGGTGTTTCGGAACGGGTCCCCGTGTTCCGAAACGGCCCCTGTGTAAATGGCCTGCCGTTTCGAAACGGATGAGGGTCGTTCCGGATCGTTTTCGCTACTGGAATTTTGAGAAATTGGCGAGATGAAGCCGTTCCGAAACGGGCCTTTGAAGTTCCGAAACGGTCAAATCTCGTTGACCACGAGATATTGACCGTCAAGGTCGTTCCGATACGGGTCACCCCTGTTTCGGAACGGTCACCTTAGGGTTGACCCTGGCCTGTTGACTAAGTCAAGGCGTTTCGGAACACCTTGTGGGCGTTCCGAAACGGCCTGCCGCAGAATGTTAAAATGAGCTGTTTAAATGTTGGGTTGGTCGATGTTTGATGATATGAATGTATCTTCCGCTGTTGTGCCACACTTAGGTCTAAATTATGCATGTAGACAAGATAAAAATAAAAAGAAAATTTCTGGGTCGTTAACCGAGGGGAAGCCTTAACGGGTTTCGCTTCGGTTTTCCCCGTGCGGTTCACTCGGACCGGTCATCCGACCAGACCGGGACGAGGGGGTTACAATACTCATCATGGTCAAGATGAGAGTATACTCCAAACTAGGGGCGTACTCGCTTATTGGGTCCAATTTTACAAATTCATATGTTAGTTTGTAGATATACGGCCGCAACTTCACGTTATAATTCGGGTCACGGATACGTTTGAGTGTGTAAGCTTGGCAAACATTTAGTGTTGTGATGTATGAATCACACGCCTTTGCTTTAAGTAAGGGTCCCCTTCAAGAAGATCTTTGTGCTCAACAATCTGAAATACAAGAAAAAAAGAGTGAATATAGGTTCAAAATATATGAGAATTTGGACTTGTCTCACAATTGTATTATATTTTTTTGAAAGAAATAAATGGTAGGAGGTATCATGCTCCAGTTATGGTACCTGAAGGAGAAGGCATTTTGTTTCTTCGTAGTTGGTTCTCAACCGCTCTCCAATGACCACAGTTCTTGAGAAACAAGGAGTTTATCTGTATTGCTACAATCTTGAGATCTTCTTTTGCGAAGACCATTTCAACTAAATCAATTGTCACCATGAAGAAACGCCATGCATTGTACATATTCTGCAGCATTTTATCACGGGGCTAGAGTCCAACTAGCTGATCTGTGCGACCTTAATCGACGATCTTAAATCGAAGACTAAGTCAACCTTCAAAATCCTAAAAAAATACTTAGAATGACGAAAATTTTATGAAAAAATTGACTAAGGCAAGGCAAGCAAGGAAAACAAAGAACAAGAAAAATGTTAAAGAAAAATATAACTCTTTACTCAAAAACTAAAAAATGAAGGAATTTTGAATGAATCACAATGTTGACAGTGAGCCTCTATTTATAGGCTTACCTCCTTGTATCTAACAATTTAAGATGGTTTGATCCAAGGGCTAAGGATTATCCCATAATTCTTGTTCTCTAACTATAAAAACATCAACTCTAGAATAAATTTATCTTTATTTTTTCACATGCTGATGTCCTTTAACTTGTAGCGCACCTGATTTATTTTTTATAAAACAAACAAAAAAAGTTAATAAAACTAATAAGAAAAATGCAATAAAAAAATAACTAACACCAAATGTCAATCCCCGACAATGACCCTAAAAATTTGTTATGTGTTTTGAGTGCAACGCAATGGTGCAAGTGTACACATCACAAGTAATAAAGTGATAAATATCGAGTATCGTTTCCTCAGGGATTGGTTTGGGCCACTATAGGGCGTGTAGGTGTTTCCTTTTTGTGAGAGTGCAAGTGCACACTCCTGCCAAGTTATAGTATAAAAAATGTCGAATCCCACGAGGATCGGACAATTAGGTTCGTTCTGTAGTCCATGAACAAGATAAAATAAAAACACAAGTGAATTGATTGTTGAGATGAAAGGTAAATGAAAACACAAGTAATAAAGGAGGTAATTCAGGTTGATAGAGCAGACATGGTTATGCCGCCACTTAGTGTGAAACTGCGTTGTAAAAGGACTGAGTTGTTTCGTGCTGCCACGATATGCTGCATCGGCGGGTATGGCGGGCGGCAGGCTACGACCCTGTCACGCGGCCGTAGCGGGTCACTGCTTTTGTAACTTTCGCTGTCTCGGCAGGAGAAATGAAAAAAAGTCTTGGCGGCAAATCTGACAGATACTCCAAGTTCGGCGTGATAGTCGACAACGATCCTCCCTATTTAAAGTTTTTAATTTAATAAAAAATAATGAAACATATATAATATTTCAGACATTTTTATTTAAATTAAAAAATAATTGGATGATTTTATATGTGAAATTAAAAAGTAAATGTAGAAAACAATAAGACATATATTAAAGTTGGTGCTTTATAACACAATGTTGTGTTTGGTGTATTGGCTAACTTTGCTCTAAAATCTCCTAGGTTCAATTCCCCTTAAGAGTCGGTGTGCTTGAATTTATTTTCCTCCTCTAAATAGGTGGTGACACGTGTTACCACATGATTGGAAGAGGAAAATAATTTTATTTATTTATTTATTTTAAATTAAGACTAATTAAAGAATATGTAAATAGCAAGAACTAAATGTGTAATTATATCCCTATTTTTTTAACCGCCACATCACCCTACCATTAACCTCTAACGGCTGGTGGTCACATTGCACTCAATTTAATAATATGATGGTTTAATTGCTTCGAAAAAAAGTAATGTGGTCAAATCGTGACTTTACTAATAGTATGGTGGTCATTTATGTAGTTTAGCATTAAAATTAACACAATTTATTGGTTTAACTTTGTTGTTAAATATTTAAAATTTTATTAATGAAGTATTGTGTTCGAATCGCTCCCTACTTTTTTTTGTGTTTTTGCTAACTTATATATGATAAATATAAATGTTAGTAGAATTGAATTAAAAATTTGGTCTAGCCCAGTTAGTTCTTGCATTGCCCCTTCATGCTATTGTTCCCAAGTTTGATTCCTATAATTTGCAAGTTGTGGTTTTGATTTTTCTTTTGGTTTTCTTTGATCAATATGATGAAGACACATGTCACCACATAATTGATTGAATAAAATTAAACAAAAATAATGTGGGGAGAAGAGAGAAATGATTAAAAAATATTTTAAAAAATGTCACGTCACCGTTCCCGTTAGTTTTTAACAGAGATGGACCAAAATAGGAAATATATCTAACGTAAGGGACAATTTTGACGAAAAAATTAGTTGAGTGACCAAAACATGAAAATGATAATAGTTGGGTGACCACCTGTGTAGTTTTTCCTTAAAATTTTTAAATATTTATTAATAAAAGTGTAAACTACCTGGGTGACCACCCAACTATTGGGTCTGACTTGTTTTGATCACCAAACTACAAAAATTCAAAATTTGACCACCAACTATTTAATTAGACCTATTTTGACCACCGGCCGTTAAAATATAACGGATTGTTAATATAACTACACATTTGATCCCTGTTAGTTACATATTCTATTAATTTGATCCTAATTTTTATTTATCCCTGAGCAATTTGAAGCTTAGCTTTGGTTCACAATAATCCCCCTAATCCCATTTACCAGTTTCATCCAAGGCAGCATTGAGAACAGTTTCACCATCCACGAAACGTTTTTGAGCTGACAGTATGCGAGCCAACAACCACCACCCCTTGATGTTAGAACTACCTTCTAGTTTTAGCAATTAGCAAACACTTTGTACAATAAAATGTAGCAAGTCAAGTTTAGGTGCTCTAAAACAAGCTTTGTAACTCTGTCGTGCATGCTTTTATTGACATACATACATACATACATACATACATACATACATACATACATACATACATACATTGAAGAAGAAGGCTTATGTGACTACTCGGAGTAATGAAGACTCCACCGACAATGAGCAAGCCAACCTTTGCCTTATGGCCATTGAAGAACACTCAATGGTACCTTCTAACTCATCTAGTTCAAATTCTTACTCTTTTGACGAGTTACAAGAAGCCTATGATTAGAGCTGAGCAACGAACCCGAGAAAACTGAAAAATCGACATGAACCAGACTATACGGTTCGGTTCTTTTTGATATTTTGCGGTTCAGTTTTTGGGTTGGTTTGAACATCCAGTTCTCATAATTCGGTTCGGATTCAGTTTTCCACGTGGAACCCATTTGTTCCAAATCAAACTGAATAAAAAATTAATTCAAATTAAACCCTTTTTAAACTTTAAACCCCATTCATTTGATCCATTTATATTATAAGAAAAATATAAATACGAAAGTAAAAACCCTAAAACTAAAAGTGGAACCATTTTTAAACCCTTTTTAAACTTTCTTCACTTTTCAGTCGTTTCTGAATATTTTATTTTTATCATTCCTCCATCGACAATGAGACAACCCACAACCCTTAGTCTTCTTGATCTATCAGTGTAACCATTGTTTACGTGCTCTTTTGTGGTTTTTTACCTTTCCCTTTTGCTCTCGTCTTCGCGTTCAAGGCTTTGCTTTGACTTATTGCAGTAAGTATTGAATCTTTGACAACATAGATGACCATCTATGCTGCACACCACTTAAAATCTCTTACTAATGCTTCTTATTTTAGTGCACAAATACAGACATGAAATTTGTGAGTATATATATAAATATACATACACATAATATGCTGCTTCTCAATTTCATTTCATCGTAATATTCTGTAACACCTACTGCAATTCAGCATGTTCTTGGATTATTGATCGATACATAATCATCGGTGTAGGAATTAAACTTCCGAGCAGAAAACATGGCACTTGTGGTTGTTCACCAGGGGATGCTTAAATTTCGAAGACACCCCAACTTATACACGTTCTTTTCCTTCCTGAATTTTGTTACAAATATGATGTTTCTTTTCTTTTAATGCTTAAACTTAACTTTTAGGCATGGCAAGCAATGGCCTTATCAGAAAAACAAAATAATTTTAGATGAAACAAAATTTTGATTAAAGAACAAAGAAGAAAAGTTTTCAATTGATAATTTAGCTATCAACTTAATACTTAGATTGTGTCACCATGGTAACAATTTTTTTTCTTCTTTCTAACACTATTTGTTCTTGTTTAATACATGCTTCATGTGCTATGAAAGTTGTGTACTCAATGCTATATCTTCTAATCACTTATTTGCTAGTGAGTAAATCCTATTCTTTTATGATTTTCGTCATTATTTTCTTATTTGATTCACCTTGTTTGTATAACTTTATTTATTTAATTATTTTAAATTTTAAAGATCTATAAAAATATAATTTTTTATATATAATCATTGATTAACATATGTTTTGGTTTCATACAACACATGCTTGGTGACAATTTTTTGTGCGCAACTGATTATGTGCCCAAACTATAGGGAATATATAACTTACGAGAACTATGAACGAAGTAGACGATTATTATAGATGAAAAAAATAATAAACAAATTATAGTGAAGAAATTAAAGTTTAAGTTTAAGCAAAAAAAAAAAATAAGTGTTCAAACTATATTTCTTTTGAATTTTAGTTGTCTAAGTTTTTTTTTTTTTTTGTTAAAAATAAGTACATGAAGTTTATACCTTACAGTTTTAAGTGTATGGTAATTAATTACCGTTAAAAAAACATGTTAACCAATCAAAACATGACACTTAGCATGTTTATTTTATTTTAATTTTTCAAAATAAAAATTTAAGACAATTTTCTACACAAATTTTTTAATTTTTTAGAAAATCTTGATTTTTTTAATTTTTACAAAACAATCCCAAAACCTTAAAATTTTCAAACCCAAACCCTCAAAATATTCTCTTAATTAACAAAAAATGTAAATTACTAGAGAGGTCACCCAAACTTGATAAGATTTAAATAAAATGCACAAATATCTTGATGGATTGAAACATTGATAATAAGATAGAAAGATATACATATGTACAGATAAATGAGAGTTAATACATATATATTTAAAAATCTTGTAAAATATCGAGATCCTTGCGGATATTTTTCGAGAATTCCCACGATTATTTATACGGTTACGGTTCGGTTTTCCCCACGGTTCAGATATGGCAATCCCCATCCCCATCCCCATTTGAGTTTCGGTGAATAAACTTCTCTCATCCCCGTCCCCGTGGGTGAAGATTTCGGTTATTCCCCATCCCTGTCGGTTCTGATCCCCACGGTTTTCGAGTATTCCCCGCCCAATTCCCACACCTAATCCCATCATTACATCCTTAATTTAGAATAGAAATCATATGTCCCTTTTCGGTTCTTCTATGTATGGCCCTACACTAAAAATTAGGTTTAGGGTTTAAGATTACGGTTTGTGGTTGGTGTTTAGGAATTTTAGGGTATAAGATGTAGAGTTTAGGATTTAAAATCATATGTCCCTTTTCGGTTCTTCTATGTATGGCCCTACACTAAAAATTAGGTTTAGGGTTTAAGATTACGGTTTGTGGTTGGTGTTTAGGAATTTTAGGGTATAAGATGTAGAGTTTAGGATTTAAAATTTAAGGTTAGAGATTAAAATTTAAATTTTTAATATTATTTTAATGTTGAAGCATAAAAAGGCATTGAAAAGGGGCAGAAGATTTTTATCCCCTTAATATAGAACAAAAATACTCTGCCCCTAACCATGCCCCCTTCTATGCCTCACACTAAAAGAATACTTAAAAATCAAATTCTAAACCATAACCTTAATTTCCACATCCTAAAACTTAAATCCCACACCCTAAAAAATACAACATACCCCTAATTCTCTAAATCTTAACCACAGCCCCAAACCGTAAATCCTAAACCCACTTTTTTAAAGTAGATTTCTATCCCTTAATTTATATTCGAGATTTATAATTTTTGCACTCAAATTTCAACAATTTCTTTTCTTTTTTTCATATTAAAACCACTGATAAAAATGGGAAACACGCTCTAACATAATTTTTACTTGATCTTGTTGGATAAAAGAAAAACAAGGAGAAACACAAAGCCGCATTGGAAATTGGTAAAATTAAAAACAAGGGAAATTAAGCGTAGCTCATCACTACTTTGGGGCCTTGATGTAAGCCACATGGGTTGAATTTGCAACTCTAGTAAGGGTTTTAAGATCATAAGCCACCCAGCACCTTGAACTTTGGTGGTGGTAAAAGTAACCCAAGCACTTGCAATCCTTGCTACATTTCTTCCCACATTCATCTTCTTTTATGGCATTCCCTCTGGTGTAACGAGTCATGAAATGATCAACCCCTTGAAGCTTGTAATAATAAAAATCCTTCTCATTGCAACTCGGTACCTTCTTCACATCGCATTCTTTACTCCAACCCATGAGCCCGTTTGGCGTCGGGCAAGCCACGCATTGACTGTCCTCGCAAAGCCCGAACTTCCCACATCGTTCCGGCAATTGGCATTCATCGTCCCCTGATGGATTTCTAGTGAAAAGAGTAAAGGTTTCTTCCCATGCACCGTTGAATACAGGGTCATAGTATGTGTATACTTTAATATTTCCATCCATTTCAAGTCGAAGAAACGATAAAGTGCTGTTGTAGTTCGGCCTTCCGATCCTCATTGTCCCTCCGTATGAGGAATTAGAATGGTACTCTAGATTTAGCCCATAGGCAGTACCCTCGAATTCTTCAGGACTGGAATCGAACTTAACATATTCTAAAGGACCTTTTCTGACATTCACCCAAAATTCAGGATTGAAATAAAGAATCGGCTTTGGGGTATTCGGGGACTTGTAATACAAAACCAAGGATTTGGATTCCATGACCAGGCTATAAGCACCGTCCGAGTTGTTGAGAGCAGAGGCTCGACTCACGAGCTTGGTTGCACCACCCAGCCGGAGGGACTGGCCGGCTAGGAGAGTATCGGTCGGATAATCAAAACTTTGCCAAATAAAATTACCTTTGGCATCATGCAGCACCATGTTCCCATTGGGGAGCAACTTGAACCCCGTCACACCTTTGTTAGCCGTATTCGTCTGCCAAGCGATCCGACCATCCACGTCAGCCAAGACAAGGTTTCCGTCACGTCCGAACGTCAACGTAGCGTTTTCCTTAACCGGATTCCCACGGTTCGCTTCCCAAACCCACCGGAACAACGATTCGGATTTCGTCAGCCCCATACGCAACGCTAGGGTGTATGCATTCGGGGTGGTGTTGTAGAAACAGAGCTCGAATGGGGCTGCGAAAGGATCTAGAACTCGATAGTTCCCGTCGTACTCAATGATATAAGGTCCCATTTCTCCTTCATTCACGTATTGAAATGTCTCCGAAGGTGGAACCGTGGCTTTAGCGACGGAAAAGATGGTAAACAAGAAGAGATAGATCGGTGGCAGCATGGTGGAGGATAATTGAAAAGCTTCGAGTTGCTTGGGGATGTGAATGGAAGCAAAGCTATTTATAATGACCCACTTGGTAATTAAAAAAAATTTAGAAAGAGGGTTAATATTATATTCATACTTTTAATTCTGCCATATGCCAAAATGGACTTTGGTCTTCTTCTAACATTTTCTCTCGAAACTTGCACATGCAACTTGTATACTGCCATAATTACGTATATACTTTAATTATGGTATATGCAACTTGCATATACTTTTAATCAATTACAACTTCTGTCGGTGCGCCAGAGAATATTATTCATCGAATTTGATCAATGAAAATATGAGATAAACATGATTTATTCGATAAATATATGCATCTGCGTATTTAAACAATAAATATTTAAGAGAAATGAATATAAAGCTAAGATGCTTATTGTTTAATTAGCAGACAAAGTGGCCATTAAGTGCTCCAAAAGCATGTAGAAATACTTTGCCAGGGTTTTGATAATAGTTTTCGTGGCTGGAAAAGGACCAGGTTTTCTTCTCGGAATCGATGAAAAATAAGAACCCATTTGCTAATTTTATAATACATTATGCATGAATTGGATCAACTTTTTTTTTGACTTTATTTGATAGTTTTTTAGTACACGACCAGAAAAGGATAGTATAATTTTGAATATAATATGATTGTATTATGAGGTGATCTCATCCAGAGGTGGCAATTGGGTCATTGGTTCGGGTTCGGTTCGGGTCGTTTCGGTTCGGGTCATTTCGGGTCTATCTAGAATCGGTTTAGATTCGGTTCGGGTCGGGTTCGGGTCTAATTCGGGTCTGTGATGAGTCGGATTCGGTTCGGGTATTGGATCGGGTCAAAATCGGATCGGTTGTTTTCGGGTCGGGTCAATATCGGATCGGTCGCTTTCGGTTCGGGTCAAAATCGGGTCGCTTTCGGTTCGGGATAAAATCGAGTCAATTTCGGGTCAATTTCGGGTCGGATCAACATTTAAATTTTCGGGTCAATTTGATTTGAGTTGGGTTAAAGGTTTAAGGTTTAGTATTTATGGTTCAGTTTAGAGTTATTGGTGTATGAGATTAATTCTGATTCAACTTGTCAATCTATGCATTTGAATTTGATTAAATATTTAAATCAAAGCTTCATGTATCCATATAATTTTTTTTGTATAATTATATTGAATCAAAGTTTATAATAATAATAATAATAATAATAATAATAATAATAATAATAATGTTTGAAATGAATTAATTTATTAAATTTAGGATTTAATTGAACTAACTAAAATCTAAAAGCATAAATCACGGACATAATTAAAATAATTTTAAAACTAAATGTGAAATTTCAATTAAATTAATCTAAATTGAAACTCAATTAAATCAAGAAAAATAGAAAGACAATTGGTAAAAATAGAGAGGGAAAAAACAAAATTTTGGAAGGAAATAAGCCACCATTTTTTTAAGCTAGATTGAAAAAAAAAAGACAATTGGAAAAAAATAGAGAGAGAAAAGACAAAATTTTGGAGGGAAATAAGGCACCAATTTTTTAAGCTAGAGATTAATTATTTTTAGGTCATGTTGCATTTAAAATGTTACATTTTAGTCAACTTTAAGTTTTAGTTTAATTTAATTTAGTCACAAGTATTCCCACGGTTTAGACTTCGGATATAGAAATCCCCTCCCCATAGTGATATTTAGTCTCTAAAAATTTATTTTTAGTTAAAATTGACTAATCTTTGTAATTTAGTCTATTAATTTAATATATTGATATTTTCGTTCATTTTAATTTCAAAGATTTAATTTTTAGCCAAAATTGACCCCTATTTATTTATATGGTATAATTACAAAATTGATCATTGGACTCTCAAATTTCTCCACTTCCAAATTGTCAATTTAGTCTACAATTTCAATTTTATGCTATATTTTATGATGAAATTATAAAATTGGTCAACAAGATCTCAAATTTCTGTACTTCATTTTATTATTTATTATATTGTTACAATAGATATTCGGGTCAAAATCGGGTTAAAATCAAGCCGATATTCAGTTCAGTTTTCGGTTTGGGTAGCATTCGGTTCGGGTCCATTCGGTTCGGGTCTATTCGGTTCGGGTCTATTTCGGTTCGGGTCCATTTCGGTTCAACAAAAAATTTCGGTTCAGTTCAATTCGATTCGATTCAGGTTTTGGGTCAACTTCGAATCATCATGTTCGGGTCAAAAATCGAGTTTCGGTTCGAATAATTCGATTCGAATTTCGGGTCTCGAGTTAAGTTTGCCAGGTCTAATCTCATCTACTTGTCTGCGGATATTATGGGCTAATTCTACTGATAATATGGGAGCTGAAAACGACGGTACTTGGAAATTAGATCTGATACTCTAGGGGATCAGGCCTGGTTCATGGTCATTGGTTTCAACGAAATTGATAATATATTTTTGAAGATGTTTATCTTCGGTCATGTTTATTTTTATATTTTTAAAGATGTTTGTTTGTTTAGTACTCACGAATCTATTCATTTAATATTCGCGAATATATTAGGTTAATGTTGTGAACATGTTTGGTTATATGTCCATCAAAATGATGAAACTACATCACTAGACTTTAAGTTCTTTAGGCTTCGCAATTTGAACTCCAAAAGTCCCCCTCTGTTCATTTTAGGGTCTGTTTGTTTCACTAAAAACTGTTTCCGGAAAATGAATTCTGGAAAATGAACTACAATTGTTGAAAAACTAATTGCAGAAATCATTTTCCGGTGTTTGGATGATGTTGTACAATTCATTTTACACTGTTTGGTAGAGTTTCCTGAAAATTTTATGAACAATCCACAAACAAACATCGATAATGGTAAAAACAAGTTACAATCAAAACATGGTTTAATGTTTAGGTTAGGGTTTAGGGTTTATGATATCATTTATGGTTTAGACTAGTATTTAGTGTTTATGGTAGCATTTAGGGATTAGTATTTAAGGTATAGATTTAGGGTTTAGATTAATGTTTATGGTTTATGTTAGTATTTAAGGTTTAGGGTTTAGGTTGGTGGTTAGGGTTTAGGGTTTATGATTTAAAGTTTTACGATAACATTTAGGGTTTAGGATTTAAGGTTTTATGATAACATTTAGGGATTAGGGTTTAGTGAATAGGGTTTATGGTAGCATTTAGAGTCTATGGTAAGTGTTTAGGGCTTATCATTTATGCTTTAGTGTTATGTTAGTGTTTATGGTTTAGTGTTTAGTTTTTTAGTGTTTAAGGTTTAGGTTATCATTTAGAGTTTAAGGTTTATGTTAGTGCTTAGTGTTAAGGTTTAGTATTTATGTTAGCATTTAGGATTTAGGGGTTAATGTTTATTGTTTAGGGTCTATGTTAGTGTTCAAGGTTTAACATTTAAAGTTTAGGGTTTATGTTAAGGTTTAGTGTTTAGGTTAGTGTTTAGGTTTTATGGTTTATTGTTTATATTAGTATTTAGGGATTATGGTTTATGTTGGTGTTTATTGTTTATGGTTTAGTGTTTATGTTAGTGTTTATTGTTTATGATTTAATGTTTATGCTAGCATTTATGTTTTATGGGTTAGTGTTGAGGGTATGGGTTTATGTTAGTGTTTGAGGTTTAATATATATGGTTTAACATTTATGATTTAAGGTTTATGTTAGTGTTTATGTTAGCATTTAGTGTTTATGGTTTAACATTCAGGGTTTAAGGTTTTGTTTTAGGGTTTTGTGTTTATGATATATCATTTAGGGTTTTGTGTTTATGGATTAGTGTTTATGGTTTAAGGTTATGTTAGTGTTTATGGTTTACCATTTAGGGGTCGTTTAGTTCACGGAATGTAAGATTACCTTTAGCAATGAGATTACCGGAATGTTACATTACTTAACATATTACCCGGAATGTTGTATTACCTTGTTTGATTTGTTTGGGAGGAATATAAGATTACATTGTTTGGTTGAAGGAATATAAGATAGGAAAAATGCATGTTTTACCAAATTGTCCTTGAAATATATTTTCTTTTTTAACCAACTGAAATTTTAAGATTAAAGTCAAAATATTTACATAAAAGTTCATAGAAAATATAAAAAAATAATATGAAAACCTTTTTTGAAATTTGATCTAAATAATAAATTAATAAAACACATACCAATAATAAAATATGAATCAAACACATATATAAAAAATTGAAATAAATTAAAAATCTGATATATTTTTATTTTATATGCATCATATTATTTTATAATAAGTATTAAAACCCTAAAACACTAAAAAATAAAATAGATTTATACTTGTGTAATTATATACAAAAAGGAAAGACCATTTTAAAATAATTATATTTTTTTAGGGGGTATTCTTGTCCAAAGGGGAGGGAATTGCCTAATACCTAAGAAAAGGGAGGGAATGACATTCCCAGGAAAAGACCCAAAAATAGCCATTGTTGGGAATATTTTATTACCCCTGAGAGGAAATGCTCTTGAACCAAACGTGGGTATGTGCTTCCGGAAAAGATTATTCCCCCTAGTAATGATCTTTTCCGCGAACCAAACGCCCCTTAGGGTTTAGAGGTTTTAATGTTTAAGGTTTAATATTTATTGGTTAATGTTTGGGGTTTATGGTTTAGGGTTTAGGATTTAATGTTTATGGTTTAAGATTTAGGGTTTAGGGTTTTTAATGTTTATGGTTTAGGGTTTAAGGTTTAGGGTTTAGGGTTTATGTTAGTATTTATGATTTAGTTTTCATGTTAGTATTTAGGGTTTAGGTTTTAAGGTTTACGGTTTAGGTTAGTATTTGTAAAGAGAATGAGAGGAAGGAAAGCGACTTACCGAAAATCAATGGGTAAGTCATTTTACACTAAAACAAGGTATGTTTTCCATTGACTGTAATTGATTTTCCGTTGACTTTTTCATTTTCCATGAACCAAACAGCGGAAAGTTATGAAAACGTTTTCAGGAAAACCAATTACAGGGAAACAAACAGACCCTTAATTCGTATCTTCACCTATATTTAAAATATAAAAAAATAAAAGGAAAATGAGAACATGATAAACGAGTCGATAAATAAGCTTGTTCGTGACCATAAACGAACATAACACGTCTCTGTTTGTGTTCAAATGAATATAAACAATTGTTTATACTTATTTATTTAACTTAATAAACAAACGTTATACGAACGGTTTATAAACAATTTATCGAACACGCTCGCTCATTTACATCTAGGGATGACAAATGGGT
The DNA here is from genome assembly GCA_958450335.1 of Hibiscus tridactylites. Taxonomy (NCBI): domain Eukaryota; kingdom Viridiplantae; phylum Streptophyta; class Magnoliopsida; order Malvales; family Malvaceae; genus Hibiscus; species Hibiscus tridactylites. The sequence goes on along the minus strand of OY288286.1, from coordinate 63,414,798 downwards.
GGGGATACCCCCTCCTCATCCCATATCCACCTAATATTTTCATATTCACCACCTACTCACCACCCATGGCGGGTACAATTTTCAAATTCGCGCCCGCCCACGCGTGTATATTCTCAAATCCTTTCCCGCACCACCACCCAATTGGATACTCATTATTCATCTTGTACTCGCCTGTACCCGCCTATTAACTCGTCTGGCAGCAACCATACACATAAATAGAAAGAGGGTTAATATTATATTCATACTTTTAATTCTGCCATATGCCAAAATGGACTTTCGTCTTCTTCTAACATTTTCTCTCGAAACTTGCACATGCAACTTGTATACTGCCATAATTACGTATATACTTTAATTATGGTATATGCAACTTGCATATACTTTTAATCAATTACAACTTCTGTCGGTGCGCCAAAGAATATTGTTCATCGAATTTGATCAATGAAAATATGAGATAAACATGATTTATTCGATAAATATATGCGTATGCATATTTAAACAATAAATATTTAAGAGAAATGAATATAAAGCTAAGATGCTTATTGTTTAATTAGCAGACAAAGTGACCATTAAGTGCTCCAAAAGCATGTAGAAATACTTTGCCAGGGTTTTGATAATGGTTTTCGTGGCTGGAAAAGGACCAGGTTTTCTTCTCGGAATCGATGAAAAATAAGAACCCATTTGCTAATTTTATAATACTCTATGCATGAATTGGATCAACTTTTTGACTTTATTTGATAGTTTTTGAATACACGACCAGAAAAGGATAGTATAATTTTGATTTAGGGATGTAAAAACAGGTAATCGGATGGGTTTCAAGTCGGGTACTGTCAGGTCGGGTAAAATCGGGTACATGTCATTTCAGGTCATTTTTCTATTTTGACTTGACTCGGGTCGGGTGCGGGTCCATTTCAGGTCGGGTTCATTTCAGGTCGGGTCAAAACGGGTCGGGTCCGAAGCAGATAATTGAGAGGTTAATTCGGGTTCGGATACACTTCAGGTCGGGTCCATTTCAGGTCGGGTTCATTTCAGGTCGGTTGCATTTCAGGTCGGGTGCATTTCAGGTCGGGTAATTTTAGGTCGGGTAGTTTCAGGTCGGGGTATTTTTAGGATTGAAATTCGTATTGAGTGAGTTCGGTACAACCGTATAAGTAGTCGATAGACTTTAGGTTGACCTTCGTCAATCCTCATTGATTTGGAGTTAATTATTTAAAGTCATATCAAATTAAAATTATAAAACATTGGAGTAATTAAAAAATAATGAAAAGGGGTCAATTTGGATTAAAAATAAAGTTTCACGGATTATAATGAACAAAAATGTCAAATTAAAATTATAAAACATTAGACAAGTTAAAAAAGAAAACAATGAAAAGTGGTCAATTTGGAATAAAAATAAAATTTTGGGGACTGTAATGAACAAAAATATCAAATTAAAAGTATAAAAATTAGAGTAATTAAAAAAACAATAAGTAGATGTCAATTTAGAATAAAAATAAAGTTTTAGGATCTAGAATGAACAAAATTTCAAATTAAAATTATAAAACATGATGACTTAAAATATATATATATAGGGGTCAATATGAAATTAAAATAAAGTTAAGGGACTAGAATGAAGAAAATATCAAATTAAAATAATAAAATATTGGACAAATTAAAAAGAATAAATGTGGGACAATTTGGAATAATAAATGTAGACAAAAATAAAATAAAGTTAAAGGATTAGAATGAAAAAATACTAACACACACATATATACATACATACATACTAAAACACATATATATGCATGTATTTAAGTTTTAATATATATATATATATATATATATACATGTATGTATGTAAGTTTTAGTATATATATATATTGTTATAATTATACATATATATATATATATATGTATGTAAGTTTTAGTATGCGTATATTGTTATATATATATTAGAACATACATATTTGTATGTATATATGTATACCCCTAAACAATACCCATAAACCTCAACCCTTAAATCTTATAATCACTGATAATTAGAGTACAAGCCTAATCCCCTAATCCTTAAACTAATCTCATAACCCCAAATAATTAAATTGACACATTTACCCCTAAACCCCAAACATGAATATCTAAATCTTACAGACACTATTTACTAATAATTAGAGTGCAAGTCTAATCACATAATCCCTAACTAATCTCATAGCCCCAAACAATCAACTTGACACACTTACCCTTAAACCCTAAACATAAACTCATAAATCTAACAAACAAAATAAACTGAAACATAAAAAAGACAAATCTAAAAATAAATTATTAATTAGAGCCCAAATCACAAATGAATAAAATTATTAAACCTAATTATTTATCAAATCTTTATACGAGGACCAAATCAAATTTAAAGCAAACCAAAAAACTTAATAATTAATTAATTTATGAAGCATGACCTAATTAAATAAAATTTAAAGAAACTAAACTAAAAGTTAAGACTAAAAAATAAACTAAAACCTAAAAGACCTAAACCCTAACCATCTAATTAATGAAGGACCTGAAGTATAATTAACCCCTAAATAATAAAAATCCCACGAAAAACTCTCAATTTGTTTCATATGGCGCCAAAAAAATTCCAATTTGTTTAACTGGCGGCAAATCCCCCCACACCCACACACAATTTTTTTTTGTTTGATATGGTGCCAAATCTCCCATAATTTCCTATCAATAAAAAAAACTTCCCCCATTAATTCAAAAGAAACTTTCCCCTAAACTAAAAAATATTTTTATATTATTTTAATAGTTATAATTAAAATTTATAATAAAATATTTCTTAAATTTAATGATCACAATTAATAAATTGATTCAAATTTTAAATAATTTGTTTTAAATTCATCCATCACAACTTATTAATTTAATAAAATTTTTAAGTTTTAAATATTTTTAATAAAATAAATTTAAGTATGTTAATTCTTATTAAACTTCACAAATAATTTATATTGAACGAGTTAGAATTAAATGCGTTTAATAAATTAATACTTTACATTTATCAACACTTTAAATTTATCAAAACGTAGACTTCTTCAACTATATATCAGGTAAATATCAAGTCAGATCAATATCAGTTCAGGTTAAAAATAGGTCAGGTTCAAAGCAGGTCGGGTCAATTAACAGGTCGGGTTCAAAACAGGCCGTGTCAATTAACAGGCCGGGTCCAAAACAGGTCGGGTAATATCGGATCTCGGGTCAATTCAGTCGGGTAAAATCGGTTATCTGCTAGGTCGGCTTCGGGTTCGGGTTCGAGTTGGTTTCAGTCGAGCGCAAGTCGGGTTTCAGGTCCACAATAACAGGTCCAATTCGGGTTCGGGTCGTTTTCAGTCGGACGCAGGTCGGGTTCGGTCACTACAGTAACAGGTCGAATTCAGGTTCGGGTCAATAACAGTTGGTTACAGATCGAGTTCGAGTCATTAAATTTTCAAGTCAAATCAAATTTTGACTCGAGCAAGTTTCAGTCAAATTCTCAGGTCGGGTCAGCTTTTTACATCCCTAATTTTGAATATAATATGATTGTATTATGAGGTGATCTCATCTACTTGTCTGCTGATATTATGGGCTAATTCTACTGATAATATGGGCGCTGAAAACGACGTTACTTGGAAATTAGATCTGATACTCTAGGGGATCAGGCCTGGTTCATGGTCATTGGTTTCAACGAAATTGATAATATATTTTTGAAGATGTTTATCTTCGGTCATGTTTATTTTTATATTTTTAAAGATGTTTGTTTGTTTAGAGCTCACAAATATATTCGCGGACATATTAGGTTAATGTTGCGAATATATTTGGTTATATGTCCATCAAAATGATAAAATTACACCACTAGATTTTAAGTTCTTTAGGCTTCGCAATTTGAACTCCAAAAGTCCCCTATGTTTATTTTAATTCGTATCTTCACCTATATTTAAAATATAAAAAAAATAGAAGGAAAATGGAGAACATGGTAAACGAGTCGATAAATAAGCTTGTTCGTGACCATAAACGAACATAACACGTCTCTGTTTGTGTTCAAATGAACGTAAAAAAATTGTTTATACTCATTTATTTAACTTAATAAACAAGCGTTATACGAACGGTTTATAAACAATTTATCGAACACGCTCGCTCATTTACATCTAGGGATGACAAACGGGTGGGGCGGGTGCGGATACCCCCTCCCCATCCCCATATCCACCTAATATTTTCATATTCACCACCTACTCACCACCCATGGCAGGTACAATTTTTAAATTCGCACCCGCCCACGCGGGTATATTCTCAAATCCTTTCCCGCACCACCACCCAATTGGATACCCATTATTCATCTTGTACTCGCCTGTACCCGCCTATTAACTCGTCTGGCAGCAACCATACACATAAAACATAAATTCAAGAACAATTATAAACATAAATTACAAGGAATATCCTATAAAATTTTAGAATTTATAGAATAGTTTGTGAAATTACATCTAAATTCATAATGATCCAAATTTATATGGCGGGTAGGATGCGGGGCGGGCCGATGCGGGCGAGCGGGTGCGGGGCGAGTAAGGTCTTAAATCCAGCACCTACCCACTACCTGCGGTGGGTATGACTTTTTACATCCACACTCGCTCACTATCCACCAAACTTATATTCATCTCCACCCCAATTAAAGCATGTGCGACACAAAATCCACAAAATTATACCCGTCTGCGATCCCTATTTACGTCCATACAGCCAGCACATAAGAAATAAAATTACCAGCCATGACCATGAGCCAACACATAACAAATAAAGCCACCCGTCATAACAAATAATGTGGGCAAGAGATGAGGCTTCTTCACTTTTGGATCGGCCTTTGTAAGGTTTATTCTGAAGGTTTATTCTCACCGGCTCTAACGTAAATCTAACCCTACTCCCACAATGCAGTTTTTATGGATTAATTTGGCGCTACTTTAAAATATACATTTTTTCCAATTATATACAAATAAAAAATTACTATTTATTTGTAGGTCATCTAATATTTCTATTTTATTCTATTCAAAAACTATATTTTCTATTTTATTGTTAATGAAATCTCTTTTGATTTTAAAATCCAATAAATTATTCTCTAAAATAGAAACAATTTGATTTATGTTAATTTTAAAAGTGACTAATTAAGGACAATTGAATATGAAGTTAATGTTTTTTTAATTTTATATAATTTTGATTGATATAATAACAAATTTAACTTGTTGTAATTTTAATAAAATAAATAAAATTTTAAGTTTTCTTTCTTCGTTTTTTCGACGGTGCCTCCTCAACAATTGTTTTGTTTTTTGTTGTCCTTTAATTTTTCTGTTTTGATTTGTGTTTTCTTCTTTTGCAGGTGCGACAAGGGTGGTGAAAAGTCTCAACGTTTCCTTGCTTTCCTTATGCTTCGTTTATATCGGCGGTGGTTAACAAAATTCTTTTATTTTTCACATGTTAGCTTAGTTACATAATAACCGTTAATCTTGTATTTTAATTTTGATTAGTATTTAATCAAGATATAGAGACCTTAATACATAGTAAGTAAAACGCTACGTTTTGTATTGTTTTTGTTTTTTACTAAATGAATAAACAATAATTTCTTTTCTATCCAAGATTCAGTTTCGTCTTTCCCAATTCCTAAACTCTCAAACCCTAGAAATTACGCTAAAATTCAAGACTTCAACATGGTATCAGTTGATTCTTTCGATACGCGTTCTTCTGCTTTGTCTCGTTTTCAGAATCTTGATCCCTCCAATGAGTTCTACATACACCCCAATGAGAATCCATCGCTCGTCTTGACTTCCGTTTTGCTTACTGGAAGAAACTACCATTCTTGGGCACGCTCGATGCGCATGGCTTTAATCTCCAAAAAAAATTCAATTTGTTAATGGTTCGCTGAAGGAGCCTCATGAAGAAGATGCAAGCTATATTGCCTGGGTAAAGTGCAATAATCTTGTGCTTTCTTGGCTACAAAGAGCTATCATTTCTGAAATCGCGCAATTTGTATTGTGGTTCGACAATGCCTATGAGCTTTGGGCGGAGTTGCGTAATCGTTTCAGCCAATGCGATCTCATGAGGGTTTCTGATCTTCAGCAGGAATTTTCTCATTAAATCAAGGTATTAACTCTGTTACTACCTTTTACACCCAATTGAAAGTGGTTTGGGATGAATTGTGCATGTTAAGTCCTTTATGTTCATGTTCTTGTGATACTGTTAAATTTCGAAAATAAGATTTCATTCTTCGGTTTCTTAGGGATCTTATTGAGCTTTTGTTGTTCCTAAATCATAAATTCTGATGATTAAGAAATTTCCTAAAATTCATGAGATATTCTCCATAATTGTCCAACATGAATAGTCTGTTTCTGTTATTGTTCCTTGTTATTCCAATATTCTTGGTATTGACAGAAATACTAATAAGTTTCAAAAGAAACCGTCAATCGCTAGTACTGGTAATCGTAGGCCTCTGTGTACTTTTTGTGGTCTTCAAGGGCATTCGACTCACAAATACTACAAGAAACATAGATACCCTCCTGGTTATAGGTCTAGGCCTTCGATTAGTAAAGCTAATCTTGTGGGTCTTCCTAGTTATGAAAATTTCGCTCTTAATGGTTCTTTAGTTAAGAATAATGTGAAGTCAGAAGAAAATTTTGCCTTTTTACTAAAGAACAATACGAAGGATTAATTTCCTTTCTTCAAGAGAAATGTGTTTCTAATCAGAATTCAGCCAGTGTTCATTAGTCCAATGTGAATGCTTTGTCTTCTAACTTTGCATATGCATCAGCTCCTAGTGATGATTCGGGTATGATTATGACCTGTTGCCAAGATGACTACCATTAAAATTCTAATTACTCTTGCTGCCTCAAAGAACTGAAAATTGCAACAATTAGATATCAATAACGTTTTTCTTCACGGCTCTTTACATAAAGAAGTTTATATGAATACGCCTCCTAAATTTTCTATTAATAATGATTCTGGTCTTGTATGTAAGTTAAACAAAAGTCTATATAGTTTAAAATAGACTAATAGACAGTGGAATGAAAAATTGACCATTACTTTATTTGAACAAGGCTTTAAACAATCTGCTGATGACACTAGTTTATTTACCAAAGGAGTGGATGAAAATTTCATTGCTTTAGTTGTATATGTGGATGGTATAGTTTTAACTAGTCCAAGTCAAGAACAAATAGATTCCATCAAAACATTCTTGCATAATACTTTCAGGATTAAGGATTTGGGTAATTTGAAGTATTTTTTAGGCCTTGAAATAACTAGGACAACTTCTGAAATTAATATCTGTCAAAGAAAGTATAGCTTGGAGCTTCTTAAAGAAACTAATTTTTTGGAGTCCAAACAAGTCTCTACTTCAATTGTGGCAACTAAAGGAACAAAAAGGTTGTCTAAAAATGTGGAATCCCTTTACAAGATGTTAAGGTTTATAGAAGATTAATTGGAAAATTTTTGTATCTGACAAATATTAGGCTTGACATTGCTTTTTCTGTTCAGCAACTTTCTCAATTTCTTTCTTGCCCCACTACCACTCACCTAGAAGCTGCTCATAAAATCTTACGATAGTTAAAAGGTACTCATAGTCAAGGTCTATTTTTTGCTGCAGATAATGATTTTAAATTTCAAGCCTTTTCTGCTTCTGATTGGGCCTCTTGCCCAAACTCTAGAAAATTCATTGCTGGATTTTGTATATTTTTAGGCTCTTCCCTTATTTTCTGGAAATCTAAAAATCAACAAACTATTTCTCGTTCTTCTAGTGAGGCTGAATACCGTGCTTTGGCCTATGTTACTTGTGAGTTGCAATGAATTTTTTATTTACTTCGAGATTTTCACATACCTTTAGCCTGCAAATCTATTTTGTGACAATCTCTCTGCTATTCAGATTGCAAAAAGCCCTGTACATCACGAACGCGTGAAACACATTGAAATCGATTGTCATTTAATACAGGAGAAGATTCATCAAGGACTTATTACGCTGCTGCTCGTCTCTACTCAACATCAGCTTGCTGATTGCCTTACCAAAGCCCTGCCTAGTTTTTCTTTACATTTCCTAATTTCCAAGTTGGGCGTACATAACATATATGCTCCAACTTGAGGGGCTAATAGAATTCTTTTATTTTTCACGTGTTAGCTTAGTTACATAATAACTTTCAATCTTGTATTTTAATATTGATTAGCATTTAATCAAGATATAGAGATCTTAATACATAATAAGTAAAACGCTATGTTTTGTATCGTTTTTTTACTAAATGAATAAACAATAATCTTTTTTCTATCCAAGATTCAGTTTCGTCTTTCCCAATTCCTAAACTCTCAAACCCTAGAAATTACGCTAGAATTCAAGACTTCAACAGTGGTCGTGGTCGTAGGCTGTGCTTTCGCCTTTTCTTCAAACATCGTCGACTCTAAATCTAACGCATTAATTTACTTGACGACTCCCTCTACATTTCTTTCAATTGATTCTACTCTTTGATGCCTCCCAGAACGACAGGCAAATGGTGACCTATGAATTTGCTAGTTTCACGATCGCCTTAGCTTTGACCGATGGTGGCTGCTTCTATTTTCCCTCGATTTTGTTGTAATTGTCTTGTTTGGTATTTGTTTCGCCTTCTGCTTTGGTCGGTTGTGTTTCGACTTGTTTCTTGTCTTTGTTTCTTTATTTGTTGCTTCAGTTGATTTGTGTCTGTTTTTCCAGTTGTTTGTGCTTTTTTGTTTTGTGTCTGTTTGTATTGTTTTCTTTGTTGAACGATCCTCGTTTGTGGTTGTTCAAAAAAATATATGTTATATTACAAATAAGAATTAAAGTATATCAATTTTTTTTATTCATGTACTTAGAGTATTTTTTTTATCAAAATAAGTACTTAAACTACACATTTTTGTCAAAATAGGTACTTAAAATTTTTTGGATCAAAATATGTACCTAAAGTATATACTTTTTCCATCTAGGTTCCTAAAAGTTGACATGTGACATTGATTAAAAAATACATTAGATACCTATTTTGACAAAAAAAAATTACTCTATGTACCCATTTTGACGAAAAATTACTTTAAATACCTATATTGACCAAAAATATACTTTATATACTTATTTCGATAAAAAAATTATATTTTAAATACCTAAATAAAAAAAATAATATACTTTAGATACTTATTTGTAATATAAGCCTTGAAAATAATTCTCTCTACATAGTTTCTCAAATAGAGACACTTCTAAACCCGGAAATCTCTTCAATTAATAGGTTTTATCTCTCTAGGTTTTCATCGGTTCATTTTAATGTTCCGGTTTAAGCAAAAACCTAGCTACTGTTTTTTCTTTATAAAGGAACAACCTTTAGTGTTATGTTAAAAAGGAGGAATTGGGGGAATTGTCGGCGAGAATTTTGATTTTCTGGGTTTTTCATAAAGTGTGTTATGTTCTCGTATCATATATAACATTATCAGGTTTTGCACCATGTTGCAGGAGTTGTAAGGGTATGTGGTTGGCAAAACTTGGTCATATTAATTAATTTGGGGACTTTTTACTGTATTGGTATGCCGATTGCTGTTTTTCTTAGATTCAAATTTAAAGTATACGTTAAGGTGAGTAAACTATGTATCCCAATTCAAAAAATATCCTCCCATATTTAAAAGTTAAAATGACAAAAACTACCTCTAACGTTTACATGTTTTATCATTTAGTCTTTTATTTTTTTAGTCTAAATATGCCCTTAATGTTTTAATTTGGTCTAAATATGCCCTCAACGTTTTAATTTGGTCTAAATGTTCCCCCAACGTTTCAATTTGATCCAAATATGCCCCCATTAGTTGAGAACTATCAGTCAACGACTGATACTAACTGGACTTGCCACGTGTTAAGATTTGCTGATGTGTCAGCATTATATTTTTCATGTATCGTCATCAGATTCAACTACATGTTAGTATGATAGTTTGTCACGTGTCACCATAAAGAAGAGTATAACGATTTTTAAAAAAAATTCTGATGTGACATATGCCACGTCAGCATATCGTAGCACGTGGCAAGTCCAGTCAGCATCAACTGTTAACTGGGACAGTTTTCATCCAACGGGGAGCATATTTGAACAAAATTAAAACGTTAAGAGTATATTTAGACCAAAAAAAGAATAGAAAACTAAATAACAAAAAATACAAACATGGGGCATCTTTCGTCATACCTATTTAAAATGTATAACAAACATATTTTCAATCATTAACTTTTTAAAATTACAACCAACTCATTTTTGTCTGCTTAAATAAATAAAAGTTTATCATTATCCTAATGTCTATCGTTTTAGTAAAGAAAGGATAAAAATTCTATGTTACTTTTCGGTACTTTTATATATGTACTAACACTAAAAAATACTAAAAAAATTAAATCTCAAGTCTTAACTTTTAATTTTAAATCCTAAACCCTACACCATATACCCAAAAAATACACTCTACCCTAAAATTTTTAAACCCTAATCTTAAACCCTAAACCTAATTTAGAGTGTGGTCGCATAAGTAGGGGTACCGAAAAGGGGCAGGAGATTTCCATCCAAAAGAAAGAACATGAGCAAGCATATTTGACAAGTTGACCAAGTTGTTCATCTCTGTTCTCTCATTTTATTTAAGTCATAAATTCAAGACCCTTTAAGAACACCATCTTCCTTTTTAATATATCATTTTTTTTAATATTTTAATTTAATTAGTAAGTCGTTATTTGCCATGATTGTGGGTTTAAACTTTATGGGTTATATTAAAAAATTAGGGTATAAATTTATAAAATTTTGAGTGTGTAGAAATAGAGTTAACAATCTCTCTTAGATATGGATTCAATACCATTAGAAGCAAATTCTTAATTGATTATTAGGCGAAATTGAGAGGTAAAAGTACGGAGTATGAAGCTACGGCTTCAACTCATGGTTCCGCTAAAGTTTTGAGTCTTAAAAGATATAGTCAGGTTCGCTGCCAATGATTATTCGTTACCCTAACAAAGTATTTTGGACCTAGTTCGTCTTAGTATTTTCCATCACAGAGTCAAGCTTCTCATGCATAAGTTAATCATCTAAAACAACAATTAATACATGAGTGTCGCAATTTTTTTTAGGAGGCTTCGACTTTTTGAAAACTTTAAAAAACGAAGTCGCCACCAATCTTTTAAAAAAATGTGATTGGATCACTTAAAATTAGGGTTATTTTAATAAAACGTTTTGTTTTAACAAAACAATAGTTTTGGTCTGCAAAAATCAGAAAAAAGGTTCGGGGGTCGGTTACGCGTGGGGAAGGGTTAGCACCCCACGACGCCCAAAATTGGTACATAATTGATGTTAAAATCGTTTTCAAAACTGGAATTTGCAAGTTCACAAAGGTTCAACTTTATTTGTCCGTTTAATGAATATTAGTCTATTTTAACGACCTTATCGCCCGGGAGATGAACTTTAATCACTGCCAACATTTCTGGCGCTAACTCGTCATTCCTGTTTGATAAGACACCACATTAAATTAATTTCACTTTTCAAGCAACAATGAAATTTAGTACGTTGAGCATTTTATATTTATTCTAGGTTCGATTATTTAAAAATCCTAAAAAGATGTCTAATTCTTTTATTCCTAATTAAAAGTTTAAGTTTGCTTGAGTGTGTTTTTATTTTTTGTGAAGTAATTGTTTTTAACAAACACGTCTCTATCTAAGCTTTAAAATCTAGCCCTAAGTTTTCACATATTTCTAATAAGAGAAAGCAACTCAAATTTTCTTTTTGTGTTTTTCCCTAATTATTTTTTTAAAAAAACATTTTATTTATTTCTCCTTTTAAAACCAAGACCCATTTTTCTTTTTTTTTTCCTTTTTTTAGCTTTTTCATTTTTATATTTTTTTCACTTTTTTATATTTTTTAAAAACAAATTTCCCTTTAAGAAAAAACTTTCTTTTTATTTTTAATCTTTAAAAGCTTTCTTTTCAAAAAAATGACATTTTTTAAAATAAACCTTTTTATTTTTCCCTAAAACCTTAAACTTTATTTTAAAACCTTTTATTTTTCCCTTTTTTTGAAAAAAAAATTTATTGCTTATTTTTTTTTCTAACTTTTTTTATTTGTTCTCTTTTAAAATCACTTAACCCATTTATTATTAAAACTAAAATTCATAAAAATTTTTTTTTTATATATTTTTTATAAAAATCAAGCCCCTTTATTATTTCCACCCATGCATTATTATTTTTCCTAATTAAATTCCTAACTTCAAGTTTTTTTTTTAATTAAACCACATTAACTCATTTTATTCTTGCATTTTAATTTAAGCACTTTTAAGAATTCATTTTTACATTTCTAAAGATCAAAACATTCTTAAGAACAATTTTTTAAAGCATGCAATTTTTTAAAGATCAAACCAAAACTAAACAGAAATTTAAAACGAAAACATTACCGGAATCATGAAACAATTTTCCAACTTCAAGAACACAACCTAAAATCCACAAAAAACACACACACAAAAATTCAACAAAGAACAAGCATGAAAAATTCTAAATAGAAAATAAAAAGGAAGGATAGAAATTTTACCGAAACGAAGAACTCGAATCCCGACTTCTCGAAATGCTCCTAATTGCCTCCGGAAAATTGCCTCCAAACTCGAACTTCAACTTCAAAATTTCCAGCAACTCTTGAGATTTTTTTGAGAATTTTTCGGATTTTTTCTAAGCCTATTTGCTTTTTTTTTCAAGTGTATTTTCTTGAAAAATGGTGTGTTGAACAATGGAAAAGAGGGGGGGGGGGTTATATACACATGCTTGAGCTTGCAAATCAAGCAAATATCCGCGTTTAATCCCTAAATTGGAGTCAAAATCAGACCAAAAACTTGATTCTCGGCAAAACCCCTCAAACTCTATCCGATTTGAAGCTGGATTTTCCCCTTGATTCGAGCCTAAGGTTTGACCATTTGTCTCAGTTTTTTACAGATTCCGCCAACCACAGACGACAGCGACGAGCGGCGTTGGTGGCCACGTGACGGCGAGGCGGTTCGGCTGGTACCAGCAATGTCACCGGCTGTGACCGGAAGACGTCGTCCAGTTGCCAACAGTGCGCCAGATAGAGGTTCTCGGGGCCGGGATTTAGGGTTGGATCGAGCGTGTGCGGCGCACGCGCTAGGCGCGTGGTTCCCTTTTTGTTCTTCTCTTTTTCATTTTCTTTTTCATTTTATTTTTTGCTGTTTTTGGCTGTTTTTCTTTACTATTTTTTATTACATTTATTATTTTTTGGTCTTCATTTTATTTCCTTTTTTTCAACATTTATTTTCACCTTTATTGTTAAAATTATTATCACATTTTCTCTTTTTTCTTTTTTAAAAGAATGAGCTTATATTTTTAAATGGACTTTGTTTTTTTCTTTTGAAATGGGCTTCAAAAATGAGTTTTTGTTATATTTTTTATTTAATTTAGAAAAGGGTGAGCCTTTTATTATTTTAAGGGAAAAATGATTTTTTTTTCATTTTTTGGATTATTTAATATCAGGGTGAAAATCTAGTGACAACAGTTGCCCCTCTTTGCTTATCTCTGTGCAACAAAAATAAAGCAAAGAACGAATAGATGAGCGGATTCCAATTGGCTCCATTCTCCTGTTGCCTGAACGAATAGGCATGTTCTATTCTCCAGACGCACGAATAGATGAGCGGATTCCATTCACCAAATGCCTGAACGGATAGGTTGGTTCTATTCTCCTTTTGCCCAAATAGATGAGCGGATTCCATTCTCCGAACGCCCGAACGAATAGGCTGATTCTATTCTCCTTATGCTCAAATAGCTAAGCTGGGTTCTATTCTCCCAAATGCCCGAATAGTTGAGCTGGGTTCCATGCTCAAACAGATAGGCTAATTCTATTCTCCTTATGCTCGAATAGTTGAGCTGTGTTTTATTCTCTCAAATGCCCAAATTGTTGAGCCGGGTTCTATTCTCCCAAATGCTCAAATAAATAGGCGGATTCTTCTGAAAAAATTCCATCCCCCTTATTCTTGGATGAATAAGCAAATAGACTTCGAAAGATTTCATCCTTCTTATGCTTGGATGAATAAGCAAAACATTAAAAGATTTCATCCTCCTTATGCTTGGATGAATAAGCAAACATTCTCTTTCCTCCCGAACGGATAGGTGAATCTTTTGAAAAATTTTATCCTCCTTATGCTTGGATGAATAAGCGAACCAACTTCAAAATATTTCATCCTCTTTATGCTTGGATGAATAAGAAAAACCTTAAAAGATTTCATCCTCCTCATGCTTGGATGAATAAGCAAACATTCTCTTTCCTCCCGAACGGATAGGTGAATCTTTTGAAAAATTTCATCCTCCTTATGCTAGGATGAATAAGCGCACTGAATTCAAAAGATTTCGTCCCCTTATGCTTGGATGAATAAGAAAACTCTTAAAAGATTTCATCCTCCTCATGCTTGGATGAATCTTCTGAAAAATTTTCATCCTCCTTATGCTTGGATGAATAAGCGAACTCCATTCTCCTTACGCATGAACGGATAAGCGAATCTTTTGGAAAAAAAATTCATCCTCCTTATGCTTGGATGAATAAGTGAGCTCCATTCTTCTTATGCCTAAACGGATAAGCAAATCTTCTGAAAAAATTCATCCTCCTTATGCTTGGATGAATAAGCGGGCTCCATTCTCCTTACGCCTGAACGAATAAGTGAATTTTCTGAAAAAAAACTTTATCCTCCTTATGCTTGGATGAATAAGCGAACTCCATTCTCCTTATGCTTGAACGGATAAGCGAATCTTCTGAAAAACTTCATCCTCCTTATGCTTGGATGAATAAGCGGGTTCTATTCTCCTTGTGCTCGAATAGATAAGCAGATTCCAAAAAGGGTTTCATCCACCTTACGCTTGGATGAATAATCGAGTTCTTTTATTGAAAGGTCCTTCATGTACTTGTAAAATGCAATATTCAACGCAATTATGATGTGCATGCCCCTAGGGATGCCTAAAACATGAATGCATGTCTCATTTCTTTTACTTTTTGAATTCTTTTTCTCAAAATTAATTTTTCCGCACGTTTGCTCACTCAATCCGGATAAACTGTTATACTTTTTCACTGTATTTCTTCGACTCATGGAAAACATCTGATCTTTGCTCACTTAATCCAGTGATCTTGTACTCTTAGCTTGAAGGGCAGACTTCTTCAATTGTCATTGTTTCGCCATTCTCATTCTTCATATCTCTTTACTTCATTGAAAACATTCAATCTTCGTAGACAAATGTCTCAAGATCTACTATCATTGTAGTTGATACATCAATGTTGAGTGAAAGGCTTCCTTGTGTGGTCTTGAATACTTCAAGTCTTCATATGCCCCTTATCAAGCATCTTCTATGCTTCTTGTGAATTCTCAAATTCTTGCCCCTGCTGGACATCTTAAATTACCTGCATGTGAAAGCTTATTTCCACCTTGAATATCTTCGAATGATGTTGGCGCTTAAATCTCTTCTTCTCGCGCCTATTAATACTGGTGCCTTTAAATCATTGGCCAACAAATAATGCCCCCAATCTGATGGCATGGTTTGCTTCTCAAGTGCAATTCTACCTCTTTTCATGCTTTTGAGCTTTTGCATCTTATATGTGGATCTTTCTTGACAACACGACTCACTTCAAACTCTTCAACACATGTGCTTCTTCTTTTTCTTTTTTACCTTCTCATGTAAGGCGTTAACCCCATTTAAACTGAGGTTCAATTGTTTTCTGAAGCGATGAAAACATTCGTTCAGGGTCTCCTACAATTGAGATCAATACCAATAAATCTTTTGCTTTTCATAAATCTACGCCAGCCTACTTGTAAGATGCAAGAAAAGGCTAGAAATGATAGTTCAAAGAAAAAAAAGTCAAGGAAGATGCAAGAAAAAGGCTAAAGAAGGGATCTTAAGAAAATAGTCATGGAACACACAAGACAAGGGCAAAGTCAGATGCCCTAAAATTCAAAGCATGAATGATTCAAGAATCCATCAACTGGATAGTGCCCCATTTTGGTGGCTCTCTTTTCCCCACACACTCCCAAATTTAAATTTTCCCACTTTTCTAATCTTAATCAGACATTAGAAGCTCGAGGTCCCTGAAGAAAGGTTAATTCAATTAGGCGGAATGTGTTCTGAAGACGAACTCCTTTTCTCAAATACTCATGTGTGATCCAAATGGTCTTTTAAGGCTTGTAATGTAGGCTAGGCTCGGGTTTCCGAAGAAAGGATATAAAGGCTCAAATTCATATTTTAAGGGTGATTAAACCAAGGATCAACTTTTCAAGATGAAATCTCTATTTTTCTTCTTTAATTCTTTGGATCAATCTAGACTTCCCATTTTGGGTTTTCACCCTAGAGTTCATTTCCTTTACATGTCTCATTTGAAGGATTTGTTTCAAATTTTCCTTCACTCTTCAACTTTCTTTTTTCTTCATTTATTTTTCTTTTTTCTTCTTCTCTTCCTCTTTCTTCTTTTTCCCTTTTTTTTCTTTCTTTTTCTTCTCTTTTCTTGTTTTTCCTTTTTGTGTCTCTCTTCATTTACAGTTTAGGACATTCAACTTGATCTAACATGTTTCTTTCAAACAACTTTTCATTTTCTTTGCCCCCGGTGTGGGGAGTGATCCTTGGTTAGGGTTAAATCACAAAAAATAATATCAGGCTCAAATGGGACAACAAATGAATTTTTCGTTTTCTTACTCGTGAAGGGAAATGAAGGAATGCCAAATGTCATTTCATACACAAATACCTTCGAGGAGAAGCAATCTTCAGTTGGTAGATGTTTTAGAGTTATCACTTCATTCAAGGACCCTAACAACAATATCTGAGAGGAAAATACACTCATAATCTGTATATGGGATTTCCCCATTAATCTTGAACTCACATTTTGCCCTTCTATCTCGGGATTAAATTCAAGAATCATTCATACGATCAATAATAGAGACTCTGTAAAGAAGATGTATACTTGAAAAGAAATGAATGAAAAATGCAAAGAAAGGAAAAGGATAAAACAAAAATGAGAAACGTTTGCCACTTGAGAAAAAAATGCATCTTTAAACAAGTAAATCGACATAGAAGCCCATTACATAAGATTTTTAATGCTCGTGGGCAAAAGCAAAAGAGTTGGTTTTAAGCATGATCCCAACTGTCTAGAGAAAATTAAGTATTATTCCATGAAAGCACGAATCCCGACTAATCTTGCCTCCAACGACTTCGTGAAAAAATGCTAAACACGCTCGTTGTCTTCTTCTCTCTCGAGTCTTCCACTTCTGATGGCTGCCAACATCAACTTTCCATTCATGACCATGCCTGCAAAACCTTCAGTGGCGTGATTTAACATGTAGTCATAGAAAGGTCCATTTAGAGTCTCTGCAAACATTGGAGTAACCTCATTTTCCGACAATGGAGATTGAACTTGGGCTGCCACATCTTGCCATCTCTGGGCATACTGGCAGAAGCTCTCATTGGGCTTTTGTTCCATATTTTGTAGCACAATCCTGCTTGGGGCCATATATATTACATACTCGTATTGCTTGAGGAAGACTTTTGACATGTCTCTTCAAGTGCGTATGTTGACTCGACTCAGTTGAGCATACCATCGGATAGCAAACCCAAATAAACCGTTGTAATCACTAATTTTGTCCGGACCTTGAACCCTTTTAGTTTATGACAAGATTGAGCTTAGAAGTATGGGCTTGACAAAAAAAAAACAAAAAAGAGAAAAAGAAAATATATATGTATATGTTTATGTTATATGCCTATTATATCTCCCTTAAAGAAATATATATATATATATACATATTTTAGTATTAGTTATAGTATTCATTTGGTTTCATCATTATTTATCATTTCTATTGTTTTTATACTTATTCATTATCATTAACAACTATTATTATCGTACATACATTATTACTATTCATAGTATTGTCATCATTATTATTCATTACCCTTATTATTATTATTATTATTATTTATTATTATTAGGTTTATTTTTATCAGTATGCGTTAGTGTTATTATTTGTTACTACATATTATTATTCACCATCGTTTGATATTGTTGTTTTCGGTTATTATTAATTACTTATATATTATATGGTATTATTACTATTAATATTATGCATTATTATTATTATTATGAAAATTAAAATAAAGTATAAAGCCCAAAATAAACATTCATTAAAAAAATAATCCATTACATAAACATAGTCCATTACATAAAATAAAAGCACAAATAAAGAAACCCTAGTTTCCCTTTCTTTTGATGCAGCTGCCCTCTCCATAGCCGTCAGATATGTTGAGATCTGACGGTCCAGATCGAGCCCTCTAAAAACCCTAGCAAGGGTTACCATCAGGCCAAGTGCCGCGCTGATTTGTACCCGTCAGATCTATTTTAGATCTGACGGTCCAGATTCCCCCACAACAGAAACCCTAGCCGAGCCACCAACTCTTCCGTGCGTCGCACACGCCTCAGCTGTCCGATCAAGAATTGATCGAGCCACTCAGACGGACCCAGAGATCCCACGCCCATCACGCATGACCTCTCGGTGACCCACACGCGGCTGTTTAGTCACCCAACGCACCCACGCGCCTGAACCCTTTGACCGTTCGCCTGCCACGAGCACGCATCTACTGTGATCACGCTGATATCCTTCCCGATCGGGCAAGTCCGGCTAAGACAGAAAAAAGTAGAAAAGTAGAGCCCCAAAGATAGCAAAAACAACGTGCAATAATCGAAATGATAAAAAAAATACAAAAAAGTCAACAACAAGACAACATAGATCAAAGAGAAAATAGATTTTTCTAAGCATTGCATGTAATTTTTTTCGTTATATAGAGAGAACTGAAAAAACACAAGAGGGGAAGGATACATTGTAAACAAAAACCCGTTTGGGATTTTTCGGAGATCTTTTTTCCTCTGTCGTTCCGAGTCGAGCCGGAAATAAGCCCTTTGGCTTCCATCTAGGAGGCCACCGGGGGTGAGCCGTTTGAATCGCAACGGGGAAGCTTCTCTTTAGGTATTTCGAACCAAGATTTTCAAAAAGGGAAGAGTTTTCGGTTTGGTAAAAAAAGGGGGGAAGAAGAGAAAGTTTTTTTTCCAAGTTTGTCTCCTTGAAAGGTCCGATGAAAGGTTGTCGATGCCGACGTTGGGCATCCGACGAATGGAGAAGCCCAGAGGACGAGTTCTGGTATTTCGGGAAAAGGGAGGAGAGTTTGATTTTTTGGGTTTCATAAATGCCTAAAAAAGGCAAAATCAGTTTAAAAGAAAACTTTTATATCATTTCTCCCCTTATTTTTATGGTTTATTCGCGCATAATCCCCTTCGTGTTTTGAAAATGTCTCCGTAAGGGCTTCCGTGTTATGAAATTACGCCTATGGTCCCTCGATGTTTTTGAAAGCTTTTAATCTTGTCATCGTTTTGGTTGAAATCAGATTTCGAGTGGGTTAATTCCCACTTTGATCCCCTTAGGTTCTCGTGTTTTGTTAATTTGGTCCTTAATCGATGATTTAATTGTTTTTTATGGTTAAATCACACACTTCGCCCCTCCCCTTTTAACACGCTTTTAATTTCCCCTCTAGTTTATTTCTATCATTTTGAGTCGGGTAAATTCCCTTTTAAGTCTTTAAGCTTTTATTTTCTATTTGATTTAGCCCTTGAAACAGTGGTAAATTACCCAAATTAACCTCATTAATTATTGTTTGTATTTCAGTTTGCTCGATGTTCATGTTCTTTTTACCCGATTTTATTATTTTTTATGCGAATACATTAGAATGTGTCTAAAATCCTTGTTGTTGCATGTCATATGTTTTTTTTATCTAGGATTAAGTGATATTGGATTTGTAAACATATATAATATATTGGTTTTCATTTAATCTTGTTCGTGTTATATGACCTTGTCCGTGTTTTTTTTAAATCGTATAATTTATGTGAATTCTTAAAATATTTTTGCATGCTTATCCTTTCTATGAATATCGTTTATGTCGTCCATATTATAATATGTCTTTTACTATATGTCTCTATCCTTTTTATTCAATCATGTAATTTAATTGTCTCGTTTATGAATTTATAAGTTGCATACGAACCTTATATATATAATGCGATGTCTTTTTATTCGGGAATGAACGAGGCCAATACCAGTCGTAGTGGAGGTGGTTTGGACGTCCTTTCTCGAGCATTGAGGCCTTTAAAATTCACTCACTTGTATAACCAAATTTCGATACGAATGGTTACTTTAATTCGCAAAATTTAATATTAACTAAGCGATAATGGTTTTGGTACCGATTTTAGGGCACGACGGGGGTGCTCATCCTTCCCCGCGTGTAACCGACTCCTGAACCCACTTTTTAGAAAAAGAAAGAATCTCTGATTTTACTCCGGTGCCTGGTCTATCATTTTTAAATGGCCGGTGGCGACTCTTCCTTTTTAAAATCTGATTAAATTTTCAAAACCAACTAAAAACTCGGTTCCTCCAAGTGACACCGATATTTTCTAAAATTTAGTCGCTACAAATGGCGACTCCGCTGGGGACAAAAATTTTGTTTTCAAAAACAAAAAAGAGAGTCAAGCCAAAAAACTTTACCGCTCAATTAATATTAGAAGTGACTGAATCGATCGATATTTGTTTATAAGTGTGAGTTTGTTTTAAACATATTTAAAAGTGACTTAAACATGTTTGTCTATGTGGGGAAAACGCTAGTGCTTTTGTGGGGATACCGTTCCTCCGTATGGGCCTAGCAAGTACCTTCGGGGCTTGAATACCATATATCTTCGTGGGAATACCGTTTCTCCGTACAGATATCGCTAAAGGGTCCCCTCAAATTGAACTCGGTTGAGAGGAGCCTATAATGGGTGATGACCGGGGGCCTTGCTACCCTTAGTAGGGGACACCAAGGAAAAATCGAGTACCTCCTAAAACCAAAATTGCATTTAGAGAACTAGAAAGCCCACCCCTTTTTAGAGCCATGCAGACACCCTAGGTTTATTAGACAACATAAATAGGACTGGTTGTGTGCTTGTGTAATTTATTAATTGTGTTTATCTGACACTAACGTTTTTTTGTGATCTTCTTGCATTTATTCTTGCATGCATTTCATGACACAAAGGTGTTGAGTCAAGAAAGACGGTTTTACCCAATTCAAGGGCTATCATTATGGAAAGGAGGTTGCTAGAAGAGATGTTGCCGATTAGCAAGTCCGACATTGATTCAAGGTGAGTCAGAAGGGTCAAGGGGACAGTTTACCGAGCGAACACATAGTGTTAGGTTATAAAAGATCTAATGCCCACCATTGAAGAAAGCACAACCCTTTCCCATCCCGAGGAATTCAAGCAAGATCGGATCTATTCCGAGTATCCAAGGTCACGAAACTACCCGACTGAGTGCAAAGAGGCGGCCAAAAAGAGCGCGGCGGCCGGAAAGGGCATGATTTTGGTCAAGAGATTGGTTCAGATTCAAGGAGATAGTTAGTTTTTATAATGCCTTCGAGAATTGATACCGATAGTGTTGGGTGTGCTTAAATTGCTAGAGAAGAAAGCAAATCTGGCCTCGGCTACCTCGGCCGAAACCTTCATTTCCTTGAGCACAGTTCGGAGATCCGAAGAGCATCCGTAGGACTTTTGCTATGACCATCTTGTAAAAAGGCACCTCCCTCGTGTTCAAATGAGAGTTGACCTAAGGGGAATCACCTATATGACCACAACCTTTGACTTGCATACATTTGCAGCATTTGTTTCATCTATCATTTCAAAGCAGCATTAAAATTGTCAGCCATGCACCCATCACATGATCATGCATCTGTCAAACCATTCCACTAGAAGTTAATTCGAGTCCAGGATACATCCATCATTAAAACTTGCTTAAGACCTTTCATCACATCATTACTAATTGGGGAAAACAGTCATGTCAGAAAAGAGAGAGAAAATGGACAAAAGGACAGTTTTCGGCCAATACCGCTTTGGGAACATGAACAACCTAGTGAGGATAATGGATGAGCTCGAACAGTTCCACAAACAGCTGATTTGAAACCAGAAGGAAACAATCGCGTGCATGAAGAAGTTTCAAGATGAAACCAAGGAACAATTTGATGAGTTGAAGGCTATGATCGCCACCCTGACCAAGAAAGGCAATGCCCCCAGCCCAAAAAGAGTACAAACGGGGATTTAGATATTGTGATGGATGAGGTCTTATCTGAAGAAAACCAAGCCGTCATCGGCCAATATGAGGTACACTGCTCCCATTCTGAGTGCCCTATTGAGCTGGCTCTAGACAAGATCGAGGATTCGCTGCGGAAAATCCTTGATGAAGAATGGGACCATAAGCAACAATGACGGGTGGAGACCGCCAAGAGTGCCACAGTTTCGAAGACCCGGGGCACGACTGAAGACCCTCGGAGCTCGAGGAAGGCCAAGGGTGCCGAGAAAGGAAAGGAAAAACACACCCCTCTACTGATGTACCCCCTGAGTTTACCACACAGATTAGGGTTGAAGATGGATTAAGGTGAGGTAATCTTTTGGAGAGGCAACTTTCGGAAGACGTTGATCTTCAACGTAGTTTAGGATTTTATGTTTCCATGCATCGTGTTCGTTTTACCTTTTTGTCGTGAGATCTTTTACTTGTTGAAGTGCATGTTTAACTTTGTACTGTTGGTCCATGATAGCTAGCGTCTCTTGTAAGGGCCTTTGACATGTCTGTTTGTTCTATTTTCAATGAAAGAGACTTTTGCAAGCGTTTTATATTCTTTGGTCCCTTTTAGATATTTCATTTATTCTACATGGTTACAACCCTATTGTTTTATTACTAGAAACATACACGTATATATATATATATTACAAAGATAACCTCAATACTTTGAGAAACTGAATGTTGTGGGAATGATACAAATGGAAGCACTGTCTGTTCTACTTAGGCCAAGGGAGGGATGGCGACGAGTGTTCAGGAGTAATGGGCCACTCCCATTGAGTGAATTTTCCTCTCGGGCATTGTTGTCTAAGATCCTTGAATGAAGTGATAACCCTAAAACTTCTACCACCTAAAGACCACTTTTGATATCCACATATGGGAGGACATTTGACATTCCTTCAATTCCATTCACATAGAAATAAAAATAAAAAATACTCGGCGTTGTCCCCGTTTGAGCCTATTAAACCTTTTTCTTCTAATCGAACCCAAACCAAGGATCACCCCTACACCGAGGGCAAAGGAGATAGAAGTCTATGGGCAATTAATTGACTTTGGTTTCTAATTATGTTATGAGGACGATGCCCTGTGAATTAAGGGGCATTAAAAGAGAACATATACATTGGATACTTTTTAGTTAGAGTAGCAAAAACATCAAAAGGAAACAACAAAAAATTTGGTGCTCAAAGAGCTACCCAAATCAAGTCAAAAAAGTGGAAAAAGTCAAAAGTGAAAGCACTAAGTGAAAAGTGTGGTTTTGTAAAAAAGGAGAGAAAGTGATAAGTAAATAAAGAAAAGGGATAAGAGAATTCCCTAGCCAAATGAATCTCTATCTAGAAGGGTTGTGAAAGATTGATCGTCTTCGAATGGAAATATGCAGGACACAATTTGATCTGAAACTACACTTGATGAAAAAAAAATGAACTCTAGGGTGAAAACCCTAAACAACAAAGAAAAAAAGAAAAAAAAGAACAAAAAGGGGGGCAGTCTAATGCGACCCAAAGAGATAAGAAAGGAAATAGCATTTCATCTGAGCATATTCGAGACTTCTAGTTGGAAAAGTTGATCCTTGGTTTCACCACCCTTAAATACTTGTTTGGACCTATTTACCCTTTCTTTCGTAGCCGTGAGCCTTAGCCTACGTTACAAGCCATAAAAGACCATTTGGACCATATATAGATGGATGAATTTGTCTTCATATCACATCCCTCCTATTAGGGTTAACTTTTCTTCAAGGATTGCCACACTTCTAATGCATGTTTGAGATCAGAAAAGAGGGAAGGATAGGGCAAGGTGAGTTAAAGAGAGCCACCTTTAAATTGGGTAGAAACAAGGTATGAGAGTCAATCCTCTCGGAAGCCTAATAGCCCAGAAAGGATTTCATATGTATATCCTCGCAACATTCGGAAAATATCACCCGGGTTGACCCTTTTTCAAAGACCCCAAACTTGATTTTCACTTGATGTGATTCTTTAAAATGTATATTTACATAATAAAATTATTTTTACCAAATCACTTGCATAAGTATCCTACATGGGAATGAACAAGCAGACTGACCGTGGCTCGAGGTAAAGCCATCAGTACCCGGAGGGGCAACCTCGGAGGTTCTAACATTGCTACTAATATCTCCAGTTGAAATTTCAAGACCGTCTTCGGTGGAATGTCAAGTTATGAAGTCGACCTTCGCTAAGAAGTGTTGAAATAGAACATGAGGGTAGAAATTTTGACGTTGAGAACCGGGGAACAGAAGTTACCTTCGGAGCCTAGGCATCTTACTGGAAAGAATGTCCTGAGAAGGACCACGTGCGCCACGTTTTAAGCACGCGCTGAATGAGACATTAAGTATCGTCTGAAATTAACTCGACAAAAGGCGATGAAGTATGCCTAAGAAAAGAAGGAAAATAGAGAAGAAGAAAAAGAGAAGCCAAGACGAAAACCCAAAAGGCTCTTTGGGGGCAATGAAACGAAGTTTAGAAGAGACGCTTCTGACCACAAATCGAGGGGAACGAGGGCCAAAAAGTTATGGCATCTTTAGAAAGAAAACACCATTTAAGGCAATCGACATTAACCGGAGGTCGGTCAAAAGGTACACAAGCCTAAAATAAGCGGGGGCAATGGATTTCTAACTAGTGTAAGTCCTCCCTTCAAGAAGAAGCGAAAGAGAAAGGTTCAAAAAAGGAAAATAGAGACAAGACTGCATGAAGAAATAAGAGAAGTACAGAAGACTTAGAGACGTGTGGACACCCTATAAGATGTGAAGAGTCAAAGATAGAAGTTGATTTTAAGGTGAAAACCCGAAGAGGTGCCTAAAGAAGGAAAGAGATAGAAAATATTCGAAGATTACTGAAGATTCTGTTAAGGGGATCCGACAGCCTTTGAGTGTGAGTCCTTTAGTTTTCAAAAAAATTCCGCCAGCTTTGGAACGGAGTCCTTTAGTTCTTAAGGGGAATTTCGGCAACCTTCAGACACGGGTTCCCCAATTTTAAGGAAAGGGATACAAAGTGAAAGCCTGAAAGTATGCTCTGAGACGAGCAATTTGAAAATATGGCGCTTTGAGAGAGAAGAAGAGCCAACCAAAGAAGAGACGCTGCTGGTGCAAAACATGAAGGATTAACAGTTAAGCCCGGATCGGATGAGTATAATACGACATCTCCTTTCAAGGAGAAACAAAGGAGGAAGATCCAGTAAAGAAAATTAAAGAAATAAGAGGGGTTCAGAAGGTTCAGAGGGCTCGTCATAAAGGACCGATGGGAAAAGATGGTGCCTAAACCCAGATTGAGTGAGGTAATGAAGGAGAACATCATGAGATAACAGATTCCAGTCGACTCGATATAAGCAAGGATAAGATAGAAGCGAAGACAGGAAATTCGTAGAATTTAAGGGTGATCGGCCAGAACGCGAGGCTTTTCCCACCGCGTCTCTAAAAAGGACTTCACTCATACATCACGAGTAGTTAGGCATCCCTAGGTTAGGAGCATGTTAACTCATACCATCATAGGAGAAAATGATAAAGCATTTCAGGCGAAGCCTTTCAAGCCGCCACTCCAAAATGTCAGGTGAAGCCTTCATGTTCGCCACTCAAGGATTTCAAATGAAATCTTTCAAGCTTGCCGACAGATTTCAAGATGAAGGATCCTACAGAGAAAAGGGTCTAAACAAGCTCTATATAGGAGGAACTTGCGACTTCAGGATCTCGAAAGAGGAGGGTCCTACGGAGAGGGGACTTGTAGATTCTTGATTTCAGAGGGGAGTTCAATAGAGAAGGAACTACTACTCGAAGAGTACACTAAATAAGAGGAGTTCTGTGGAGAAAGAGCTCAAAATCCTAAGGCTTCAGGATCTCGAAAGCGGAGGGTCATACAGAGAGAGGAATTGGAGATCTTTGATTTTAGATATACGAAGACGAGATTTCTATATAGAAGGAACTACTACTCGGAAAATACGCCAAGGAAATGAGTTCTATGGAGAGAGAACGCATGTCCTTAAAACTTCATAGAGAAAATTGCTCGGTCTAGCGCATTGCAGCTCCGGGGGAGTAAAGGGTCCAACAAAGAAGTTGGAAAAATCTAGCAATGACCAGTTTGCTTCGTGGCCATGACGGGAAGACAAAGATATTTGGAGTCTGCTCATCTATTCGGGCACATGGAGAATAGAACACGCCTATCCGTTCGGGCACTTGGAGAATGGAATCTGCTCATCTATTTGGGCACTTGAAGGATAGAACCCGCCTATCCGTTCGGGCACTTGGAGAATGGAAATATACCCCTCTATTCGAGAAATCAAAGTTAGTTAAAAAAAACTCTCTGTCTACCTGTTCGGGGAATCTGGAGGGAGAATTCATGATCTTAAGGCTTCGGGGAGGAAAATACTTGGATGTGTCCGTGACCGCTTTGAGGAGTAAACCGTGTGACATGGAAGTAGGACAAAATTAGTGTTTATGGTCTTTGCTTTATCCTTGTTCCACAAGTATAAGCAAAGAGGAGCAGCTGTAATCACTAATTTTGTCCGGACCTTGAACCCCTTTAGTTTATGACGATATTGGGCTTAGAAGTATGGGCTTGACAAAAAAAGAACAAAAAAGATAAAAAAAAGAAAAAAAGAATATATATATATATATATATATGTTATATGCCTATTATATCTCCCTTAAAGAAATATATATATATATATATATTAGTATTACTTATAGTATTCATTTGGTTTCAGCATTATTTATCATTTCTATTGTTTTTATACTTATTCATTATCATTATTAACTATTATTATTGTTGCATGTAAAATAGTCTATCGCAATAGAGTACAAGTGTACACGACGCAAGTAGTAAAATGATACACGAAGTATCGGATGTCGAATCCACAGGGACTGGAAATAGCTTTATCCTAGGATTGATGTACAAGAGAGAAAGAAAAGAGTTTAAGTTGTTGGGAATTGATAATGAAGAATATTGAATATAAAATAACGGAGTTTTCAGGGTAAAGGAATAGGTCGGTATTGATTGCTCGGTAGTGCAGGTGTTGCACTGTATAGAAATTCATGTTCTGTCATTGTCCCTGTTGCGGCAGCAACATTCTGTTGTTGTCGTGGCAGCGATCACACAACCATGTACTTCAAGCTTGGCAAGAATCTCTGATGTAACTTGTCCTATCCCTAGGCCCAAGTCTGTCGATGAACACGTCTTAGATGATACCTCCCGGTGTGAATCAAAGGATGAACACCGATGTTGTTGAATTTTTCCTTAGCCACTTAACCTCGTCCTATCCCTAGGTCCGAGATAGTTCAACCATAAACTGGAGAACCTGCACTTATTCCTTTCGTATACTTAACTCTCCCGATATTAAGTAAATGAATAGAATCACAGTGCTCTCCCGATACTCTTGTAAGATGTTGAAAACTAGAATAAGCAAACTTGAAGTTTATTTTATTGAATAGAAAAATCCTAAAACATTACAATCCTTGCAACTACTTTACAGAATCAACATTTAGCCCTAGGGGAAGTTTAGAACACGATGAGAAGGGGAAAACGACTAGTGTTTTAGGGGAAGACGACTAGAGAATGAGATGTCCTTCCCTAGGTCGAATTACATGCCTTTATATAGGCCTTGGGTTCAAGTATTCTAATAAGGTAACAATAAAAGTTTAAACTAAAGTACAACTCTAATTAAGATTAAATCTCCTGAGTAGATGCCTTTAATTCGTCCTCTTTTCTTGCTTTGGATTTCTTCCTTGAACTTTGGGCTTGACCTTCATTCTGATCTAGGGCTCAGAAAAATATATGATTGGGCCACGACAGACCGACTTAATTTCCTCTATCTGTCGAGCTCCACTTCACTTTTCCCTTCACCATTGCTATCATCATTGGCTGCCACGGCAGCGTCTTCCTTCTCGACTTCAGTTCTGTGTTCCAGCTCTGCTTCTTCACTGCTATTGAGTGTGTAAAAGTTCTATTATTTACCCCTATTTAACCCATATTTCTGCTGCATTCAAGCATAATTCATTGCATTTAGGCTAGATTACAGTTAGACATCACAAATATATTAAAAGGCACAATTTCTACTGAAATTGGTTATTTTTGCAGGTTGCTGCTGTAGCAGATGGAGAAGCAAGCATTGGGCAGTGATGCAGTAGAGCTGGAACTAGATGAGCAGTCGAGGAGGACGATGCTGCCACGGACGCCGCCGTGGCAACCAAGGACGACAACAGTTTTGAGGAGAAGAAGCAAAGTGGACCTCGACAGAAAGAGAAAATTAAGCCCATCTATCGTGGAATACCATTATATTTTTCCAAGCCCTAGATCAGAATGAAGGCCAAGCCCAAAGTTCAAGGAGAGAAATTCTAAGCAAGAGGGAAGGACGAGTTAAAGCTATATTCTCTGAAGATTTAGTCTTTATTAGAGTTGTACTTTAATTTAAACTTGTATTTTTGCCATATTAGAAAACTTGGACCCAAAGCCTATATAAAGGCATGTAATTCGACCTAGGAGAGGACATCACCTATCTCTAGCCTTCTTCCCAAAACCCTACCCGTTTTCCCCTTCTCAACATGTTCTAAATTCCCCTTAGGGCCACGGGTTGATTTGTAAAGTAGTTGCAAGGGTTGCTTTTGTTTTAGGTATTTTTAGTTCAATAAAATAAACTTCAAGTTCTCTTATTCTGGTTATTAACATCTTGCAAGAGTATCGGGAGAGCATTGCGAGGTTATCTATTTACTTAATATCGGGAGAGTTAAGAATACGAAAGGAATAAGTGCGAGTTCTCTAGTTTATAATTGAACTATCTCGGACCTAGGGATATGACGAGGTTAAGTGGCTAAAGAAGAATTCAACAACATCGGTATTCATCCTTCGCTTCACGCCGGGAGGTATCGTCAAAGACGTGTTCATCGACAAACTTGGACCTAGGGATAGGCCAAGGCACATCAGGGATTCTTGCCAAACTTGAAGTATAGAGTTGTGTGATCGATGCTGCGGCAAACAACGGACTGCCGTCGTGACGGGTGCTGCCGCGACGGGGACATCGAGAGAGCAGATTTTCCTATACTTAGTAATACCTACACTACTGAGCAATTCAATACCAGCCCATTCTCTCTATATTGATTCTATCACTCTTTTATTTAAGTATTCTTTATTATTTTCGTGACAATATCTTAAACTATTCGTTTTACTCTCGTGCAGTAATTCAAGGTGAAGCTATTAGCCCAGTCCCTGTGGAGACGATATTCGATACTTCTGTATCACTTTACTACTTGCGTCGTGTACACTTGCACTACATTTGCGATAGACACTTTTACACGCAATAAGTTTTTGGCGCCGTTGCTGGGGACTGGCAACATAACTTTACCCTACTTTTTACTGCATTTGTTTTATTTTTCTATTTTACTTGGATTGTCAACCTATACCTTTCACAAGGTCTTTTGTTTGCGTATGCCCAGGTCTCAACGGGGGAAGGAAACTGAGTACCAGTTAGATCCTGAACCCGAACGAACGTTCAATCTCAAGAAAAGAGTCCGTTACCTCGTTGAAAGGAACGAATATCTAGAGGAACAACTTGAAGCAATGGTGAACGAAAGACACGATGGAAGAAGGAACAACCCAGGGAATCTCCAGGATAACAACAATCCTGTCGGAGATAGAGGGATCGATCCTCCTGTCGTCGACCCTCCTGTCGCTGCCGCACTCCGGTCATGCCGAGACTACAAGCTCAATGATCATGTAGAACTAGAAACCACCTTGTCGAATGTAGATGTTGAGAACTTTGAGCTGAAACCTGTTATGTTCAGCATGATCAAAAACGCCGGTCAATTTAGTGGTGCTGCTACAGAGGATGCTAGGGAACATCTAAAAACGTTCTAGGAAATCTGTTGTTCGTTTAGACTACCAGGAGTTAATCCAAAGATACTGAGGCTTCGGTTATTTCCTCATTCATTGAGGGACAGGGAAAAGACTTTGTGGAATAAACTTACGCCGGGTTCAATTAGAACTTGGGCAAATTTAACTCGTGAATTATTATCTCGTTTTAATCCTTCACACTTATCTGAGCGATTACGTAATGAAATTGCTACTTTTCAACAGAAAGATGACGAGCCAATGCATGAGGCCTGGGACATATTTACCACTCTTCTAAGGAACTGCTCGATGCATGGATTCCCCGTTTGGAACCAGGTAACAAAATTTTATAATGCTGTCAATTTACAAACTCAAATTAGAATTGATTCAGCAGCAAACGGGTTACTGCTGAACAAAGACCCAGATGAGGCAATGGCAGTATTGAAAAATCTGGCGAAGAATGAGGAGCAGTTTCCGACAACAAGAAAAGGGGGTAAACGGGTCCTAGCTATAAAGGATTATGAGGCCGACAGCACAATGAAATCACATGTAGCATATCTCACTAAGGCAATGAAAAAGCTCTTGAACGATGATTCACAGCATGTATACGCTGCTGAAGTGGTATGCGAAATTTGTGAAGGAAATCACAGTTCAGAGGAATGTCCAATACAGTTAGAAGAGGGAAAGTATGTTGGAAACTACAATAAGCAGAATTATAACTCCAACAACTATAATCCCAGCTAGAGAAAGGATCCCAAGTTCTCTTGGAGTAATCCTAATAATGCTCTGAATCCTCAAGCACAAAATAATCAGAACCAGGGAGGACCTAGATTGCTGACTCGGCAGCAACCGCAGCAGCAGCAGCAACAGCCACCAGCTGCCACAAACAGTATACTGGAATAGACTCTGGCTAGGTTTATGTTTCAAATAGGAACTTACATTGAGAACATGAATCACTTTGTCAAGAAGATGGAGACATTCATGGATAAAACAGAGATGCGGATGACAAATCATGAAGCTACTCTGAAATCGGTTGAGACACAGATGGTTCAGGTTTCCCAACATATCAAACCAAGGAAGAATGGCGGATTTCCTAGCGATACTAAAAACGCTAGACAACCCACACATGAGTAGTGTAAAGCCATCACTACTAGGAGTGGGAAGAAACTACCAGGGCCAGAGAAGAAAGCTGAATCAGTTAAGAACCCAGCCTTGGAATCACCTGTCGAGGAAGCTACCCCGACAGGTAATGAACAGCCTACTGCCGAAGAGCCTGTCACGACAGCAGAAGGGACATAAGAGAGAGATGATGAACCCAAACCTTCTCAGATCCATATGCAGTGGGAATGACGTATTGCTGATTATCATCCCCCACCTCCTTTTCCTCAACGGTTACAGAAATTGAAACAAGAATCACAGCTTAAAAAGATTTACGATATTTTTAAGCATGTTCACATTAACA
Source organism: Hibiscus tridactylites (assembly GCA_958450335.1). Classification (NCBI taxonomy): domain Eukaryota; kingdom Viridiplantae; phylum Streptophyta; class Magnoliopsida; order Malvales; family Malvaceae; genus Hibiscus; species Hibiscus tridactylites. The sequence goes on along the minus strand of OY288286.1, from coordinate 63,383,364 downwards.
TTCCGATGTTAGATGTCGTTAGCGAGATGCCCGGTTATGCCAAATTTCTCAAGGATGCCATGTCAAAGAAATCCAGACTTGGAGAATTTGAAACGGTTAAGATGACAGAAGGATGCATGAGTATTTTACACAAGCATCCACCCCCGAAGAAGAAGGATCCTGGGAGCTTCATCATACCATGTGTAATCGGAGACAAATATGTGGGTAAGGCACTTTGTGATCTTGGTGCTAGTATAAATATAATGCCTAAATCTTTTTTTTTTCAGAAATTAGGTATTGGAAAAGCTCGACCCACAACAGTAATTCTGCAGCTGGCAGACCGCTCTTACGTTCATCCAGAAGGGAAAATTGAAGAATGCTGGTAAGGGTGGATAAGTTTATTTTTCCTGCTGACTTTCTTGTCTTAGATTTTGAAGCAGATGAAAATGCACCAATCATCCTGGGGCGACCCTTCTTAGCCACAGGAAGATCACTGATTGATGTGGAAAAAGGAGAACTCACCATGAGAGTGAACGATCAAGAAATAAAGTTGAATGTTCTCCAAGAAATGAAGCATGCTGATGCAGAAGAAGAATGCAAGGTTATCACTGAAGTTACCCTTGACCAACCCTGCATCAGGTCGGGCTGCCACGATGTGAAAATTGGTCACTGCCTCGGCAGCCACTTAGAAGACTGTCACGACAGCACCGACGACAGCAACTCCTCAGAATCTGATACATATGATACTGAAGATCAGGAGGAGGTAAACTGGATAGGCAATCGTCCAGGTAAGTTATTCGAGCCTTTAAATTATACCTCGAATAACCATGTAATTCAAAAGCCATCAACTGTTGAGCCCCCTGTTCTAGATCTTAAGCCCCTACCATGGCAGCTAAAATATGTTTCCTTGGTTTAAATGATACGTTGTCCGTAATCATCTCTTCCAAGTTGATGCAGGAACAGGAACAACAGTTAATAGGGATGCTGCAGCAGAACAAAAAGGCTATTGGATGAACGATAGTTGATATTCAAGGCATTAGTCCGGCATTATGTATGCACAAAATTCTTCTAGAGGATGATCATAAGCTGACTATTGATGCACAAAGCCGTCTGAACCATGCCATGAAAGAAGTGGTGCGAAAAGAGATAATAAAATGGCTAGATGCTGGAATAATCTATGCCATATTGGACAGAAAATGGGTAAGCCGGGTGCAATGCGTTCCCAAGAAAGGAGGAATGACTGTGGTAACCAATGAAGACAATGAGCTAATCCCAACCAGGACTGTGACCGGTTGGAGGGTTTGTATGGACTACTGGAAGCTTAACAAAGCTACCCGGAAGGACCACTTTCCTTTACCCTTTATTGATCAAATGCTTGATAGATTAGCGGGTAAACCTTACTATTGTTTTCTTGATGGTTACTCAGGTTACAATCAAATAGCCATCGCATCGGAAGATCAAGAAAAGACGACATTCACATGTTCTTACGGAACTTACGCTTTTAGGAGAATGCCTTTCGGACTCTGCAATGCACCAGCCACCTTTCAAAGGTGCATGATGGCAATATTCTCCGATATGGTGGAGGATTTCCTAGAGATCTTTATGGTTGATTTTTCAGTCTTTGGAGACAACTTTGAAAGGTGCCTAGGCAACCTACAGAAGGTGCTCGAGAGATGTGAAAAAGCAAACTTAGTATTGAACTGGGAAAAGTGCCACTTCATGGTGGATGAAGGGATAGTCCTTGGCCATAAGATTAGCTGCCGTGGCATAGAAGTCGACAGAGCTAAGATAGAAGTGATCGAAAAGCTGCCGCCACCCACCACAGTCAAGGGAATCAAAAGTTTCTTAGGACATACTGGTTTTTATTGGAGGTTTATTGCGAACTTTTCAAAAATCACCAAGCCCTTATGCCATCTTCTGGAGCAGAACCGACCCTTCGACTTTAACGATGAATGTACTGAGGCATTCAAGGTTCTGAAAGAAAAGCTGGTAACAGCCCCAATAGTACAACCACCAGATTGGACACTGCCGTTTGAGATCATGTGTAATGCTAGTGACTATGCTATCGGGGCAGCACTTGGGCAACGGAGAGACAAACTCTTTCATGTCATATACTATGCCAGCAAAACACTGAATGATGCCCAAGTGAACTACACCACAACATAGAAGGAATTATTAGATGTGGTATTCCCCATTTACAAGTTTCATTCTTATATACTTGGAACGAAGGTCATTGTACACACAAACCACTCTGCATTGAAATATCTGTTCACAAAAAAGGATGCAAAGCCTCGACTAATACGTTGGATCATGCTATTGCAAGAATTCGACCTTGAAATCAAGGACAAAAAGGGGACAGAGAATCAAGTGGCAGATCACTTGTCAAGGTTGGAGAAAGGAAATAGTCTACTGACGGATGAGACAAACATATTGGAGACCTTCCCTGATGAGCAGCTATTTGCTGCCACAGTCACTGCCGCAACAGCTATGGCGGCAGGTAAGTCTTCTGAACTCCCTTGGTATGCTGATTTCATTAATTTTTTAGTTAGCAGAATAATTCCTCCTGACCTTAATTATCAAGCCAAGAAGAGGTTCCAAAATGATGTTAAGAGTTATTATTGGGACGAACATCTTCTTTTCAAAATCTGTGCATATCAGGTTATAAGGAGATGCGTACCACATGATGAACAAGAAGATATACTTCATCACTGTCATGCTTCACAATATGGATGACACTTAGAAGGCAACAAAACTGCTGCCAAGGTTCTACAGTCAGGATTCTATTAGCTGTCACTATATAAAGATGCTCAAATCTTCTACAAGAATTGTGACAAGTGTCAATGGACGGGAAACATCTCAAGGTGACACGAGATGCCACTGCAGAACATTCTTGAAGTCGAGATCTTCGACGTGTGGGGGATTGATTTTATGGGACCTTTCCCATCATCATGTGGGAATTTATATATCCTCATATCAGTAGATTATGTGTCTAAGTGGGTTGAAGCAATCACCACGCAAAAGAATGATGCCAAGACGGTTCAAAGGTTTTTACATAAAAACATCTTTTCCAGATTCGGCATCCCCAAGGCGATCATCAGTGACGAAGAGAGGCATTTTGACAACAGGGTTATAGCTGTTGCCTTGAAAAAGTATGGTGTCAAACATCAGATTGCAACAACATACCACCCTCAGACCAATGGACAAGCTGAAATATCCAACAGAGAGGTCAAGAACATTCTTGAAAAGATGGTCAAGCCAACTCAGAAAGATTGGTCTTTACACCTTAATGACGCGTTATGGGCATACATGACAACATTCAAAACTCCATTGGGAATGTCTCCTTATCGGCTGATTTATGAAAAACGTGCCATTTACCTGTCGAGATAGATCATAGAGCATACTGGGCAATCAAGGCAGTTAATATGGACTTGGAAAAGGCATGGCAGAAAAGGCTACTTGATCTAAACGAAATTGAAGAAATTCAGATAATGGCCTATGACAACGCAATAATCTACAAGGATAAAACCAAGAAGTGGCATGACAAGAAGTTGCTGCCACGACAGTTCTGCCTAGGGCAGTTTGTGTTGCTTTTTAACTCTAGGTTGAAACTCTTCCCAGGGAAGCTGAAATCTAGATGGTTTGGCCCATTCCAAGTAGTGCAGGTTTTTCCCTATGGTGCCATCACGAACAGATCTCTAAAAGACGTGCACCAATTCAAAGTCAATGGACAGCGCTTGAAGCATTATCAGGGGACTGAAGCCCCAAAAATGTAGGAAGTGGTTACCTTAGGAGACGCCCCACCTGGCATCCCTAATTTAACCTAAATTTTATTTTTTAGTTTTATTATTATTTATTATATATTAGGAAATTAGATTTATTTTATTTTTAAAATAATGTTTCTATTTGTTTTTTTAGGAAATAAAGAAGACAAGAAAAAAAGGAGAAGTGAATTCAGCCTAACACCCTTCCATCAGCCCAAAAAGCCCAAATTTTGGAGCCTGTCGTTACAACTGCCGCGACAGACGCGGAAAATACAGGTTGTCGACATGCTGTCGCGACAGACACGCAAACGCGTAGCAGACATGGAAACGCGTGACAGACGCGTCAGAAACCGTGTAACAGCTGGCCCCGTTATTCGCACATACCGTTACAGCTCCAACGGGCAACAAACTCTTCTCTATATAAACCCCGTTTTACTATTCATTTTTCACTCACTTCTACTCTTCTTACTTGTGCTCTCTAGAATTCTTTTACTTGCTTTCATTTTTCTTTTTACACAACCCTTGCAACCATGTCTTCCAGAAACACCCGCAGGAGTGCTGCCTCAGGCTCCACCCCGACAGCATCAACCCCACGATCTTTCCAGATACGAGACATGTGGGAGGAAAGGGGATTTATCTACACTTCCAAGGAGGGGAATTTGGGTCTGCAGCCGTTCATTGCTAGGAAAATCAAGGCCCTGCAATGGTAGATCTTTGTAGAATAACCAGAGGAGATGAACGTCTCTCTGGTATGAGATTTCTATGTTGCCATCAACAGCAGAACTGCGACAACAGTCACTGTGAGAGGGAGAGATGTGCCCTTCGAGCCAGAATACATCAACACTCTCTATGACTTTTACGTGGGTAGCAACGAGGACGGTCACCAGCAATTTCTGAACAACTTAGATCCTGCTGCCTACGATACTTTCATGGCTGAGCTCACGGATGAAGGTACTCAGTGGAATACAAATCCAAAGAACCCGAGGACGGTGAAGAGAACTCAACTTCTCCCGGAGGCTAAACTGTGGAACGCTTTTATCAAAAAGCGAATCATGCCATCCTCACACAATACCACTGTTGATCCACCCAAGTTAGCCCTCATTCATTCCATTTTGCATGAGAGACCTATTAATGTGGGCAGCTTCATCCGGGAAAGCATTTTGGAGTGTGCACACCGGCCGACAGGACCACTCTACCTCCCCTACCTCATCACAACCCTTTGTCGCGGCCATCATGTACCTGAAACTGCCACCGATATCAGAGTCCAAGGGAAGGGATGAACCGACAAAAATATACTCAGCTTGATAGAGCTGACCGCTGCCACCCCGCTGTCATCGTTCGACCCCGCTGCCACGGAAACAGAGACGACAGAACCAACGGACACTGAACCTGCTGCCACAGAAGCCAGGCAGCAAACAGCAGCAACAGCCCCGACCGACTCCTCCTCCCAGATCCTTGCTGCCATACAAAAGATGGAGGAACGACAGCTAGGTCTTATGAGCTTCATCAGGGATTTCACCGCAGCTACGATACCATTCATTCAAACTTCTTTAAATTTCCCTGATGTTGTATTTCCTGCCTTCCCATCCCATTATTTTGCTGCACCCACCCCTGCCCCATACCCCTACACCTGCTGCCACACCCAAGACACCGTCTGCAGCATCCACACCAACCCCTGCCACGATAGTCGCCGGCAACAACCGTACAGCTGATACCTCTGCCCGTGGAACCAAGAGAAGAATGCCCTCGGAAGAACTTAATGCATTCATCGCCGGTTTCTCTTCCTCTTCGATTTCGGAGGAAAGTGACAACGAACCCTCTGTTAATAGGAATCTATCCAAAGAGTTCACACCGATCAAACGACATAAGACGATGGCAGATAAGAATAACAAGGATAGCGTCAGTATTAGCGGCATCAGCAGTGATGGCGGCGACAGTGATAGCAACAGCAGCTTAGAGGTACAGGTAGTGGAGAAACCCCCTCACATCTCTCATACCAGAATTCAACCTCCAAGGGAGGCTAAAACGAAGAACACATCTGCCTCCCCCATTCGCCAGCTAGGTAAGAAGGCCCATGCTTGCCGATAGATCTGAGTCAGCAGCAGCAGTGACGACAGCGCATAAAATTTGAGTTTCTTAACTTATTTTGTTGTCTACCTTTATATATTTTGTGATGTACTTTTCTTTTCTTTTATTTTGTCATTTGCATTGAGGGCAATGCAACCCTTGAGTTTGGGGGTGACATCCCTCCATTAATGGAGTCTTATTTAGTTTTAAAATTATGTCTTTTAATTAGTTTATTTTTGCTTAAAAAAATGAAATGTTGAAAATTTTGGCTTAAGTCTTTGAACTGAACTTACTTGCCGTGACAACTCTGTTGTGGCAGTGCCTTTAGGATAGTTTTAGGAGCAGTTTAGATCCTTTCTATAGTTCTGAAACTTAAACACTATTTGTGACTATTATACTGCCTAGAACTCTACAAGTTAACTAGAATAGGAAGCTTAGCACTTGAATAGCCCCTAGAGGTTCTTAACAATGGCTCTAGGAAAGAAGTTTAGCAAAATAGACTCCATAGCCCTAGAGGTGCCCGAAACCGGCTCTAGGAAGTTAGCTAGAGGTGCCCGAAACCAGCTCTAGTGAAACTTAAGCTTAAATAATAATAATAATAATAATAATAATAATAATAATAATAATAATAATAATAATAATAATAATAATAATAATAATAATAATAATAATAATAAAATCGAGTCAAAACAAAAAAAAATCAAAGGAGCATAAGAAATGCCTTCAAAAAGATAAACTTTGGCATAAAAATTAAAGTTAGAGGCTGAAATATTCTAGTGAAACTAAGGGAGTCTTGGCATATAATTATTCACAAGCATGCACACACTGCATGAGGACTGTAGCAAGATTTCGGGCGAACCCTAAATTAACCGACAAGGTGCTGCTGTCAATAGAGAACGAATGGAGGGTAAGGGAAAGTCATTGTTTTAAGCCAAAACAAAAAAAAAATATTTATTTTTCTTTTAAGTCTGAATTGCTTGAGGGCAAGAAAAAACTTGAGTTTGGAGGTGTGTTGAGTGTGTAAAAGTTCTATTATTTACCCCCTATTTAACCCATTTTTCTACTGCATTCAAGCATAATTCATTGCATTTAGGCTAGATTACAGTTAGACATCACAAATATATTAAAAGGCACAGTTTCTACTGAAATTGGTTATTTTTGCAGGTTGCTGTTGTAGCAGATGGAGAAGCAGGCGCTGGCAGTGATGCAGCAGAGCTGGAACTAGATGAGCAGTCGAGGAGGACGATGTTGCCATGGACGCTGCCGTGGCAGCCAAGGATGACAACATTTTTGAGGAGAAGAAGCAAAGTGGACCTCGACAGAAAGAGAAAATTAAGCCTGTCTGTCGTGGAATACCATTATATTTTACCAAGCCCTAGATCAGAATGAAGGCCAAGCCCAAAGTTCAAGGAGAGAATTTCTAAGCAAGAAGGAAGGAAAAGTTAAAGCTATATTCTCTGAAGATTTAGTCTTTATTAGAGTTGTACTTTAATTTAAACTTGTATTCTTGCCATATTAGAAAACTTGGACCCAAAGCCTGTATGAAGGCATGTAATTCGACCTAGGAGAGGACATCACCTATCTCTAGCCTTCTTCCCAAAACCCTACCCGTTTTCCCCTTCTCAACATGTTCTAAATTCCCCTTAGGGCCACGAGTTGATTTGTAAAGTAGTTGCAAGGGTTGCTTTTGTTTTAGGAATTTTCAGTTCAATAAAATAAACTTCAAGTTCTCTTATTCTGGTTATTGACATATTGCAAGAGTATTGGGAGAGCATTGCGAGGTTATCTATTTACTTAATATCAGGAGAGTTAAGTATACGAAAGGAATAAGTGTGAGTTCTCTAGTTTATAGTTAAACTATCTCGGACCTAGGGATAGGACAAGGTTAAGTGGCTAAAGAAGAATTCAACAACATCGCTATTCATCCTTCGATTCATGCCGGGAGGTATCATCAAAGACGTGTTCATCGACAGACTTGGACCTAGGGATAGGCCAAGGCACAACAAGGATTCTTGCCAAACTTGAAGTATAGAGTTGTGTGATCGCTGCCGCGACAAACAATGGACTGCCGCCGCGACGGGTGCTGCCGCGACGGGGACATCAACAGAGCAGATTTTCCTAAACTTAACAATACCGACACTACTGAGCAATTCAATACCAGCCCATTCTCTCTATCTTGATTCTATCACTCTTTTATTTAAGTATTCTTTATTATTTTCGTGACAATATCTTAAACTATTCGTTTTACTCTCGTGCAGTAATTCAAGGTGAAGCTATTAGCCCAGTCCCTGTGGAGACGATATTCGATACTTCCGTATCACTTTACTACTTGCGTCGTGTACACTTGCACTAAATTTGCTACAGACACTTTTACACGCAACAACTGCCCTGAGTCTGCCACAGCAGCTACCTGCAAAATCAGTAGCAACTGTGCCATTTTATATAATTGTGATGTATATGTGAAATCTATCCTAGATGCAATGAATTATGCTTGAATGCAGCATAACTTTTGTTTTGCTCAACACACCCCCAAACTCAAGTTCTTACTTGTCCTCAAGCAATTAAGACCTAAAAATTAAAAAAAAAAACTTTTTGTTTGGCTTAAAACTGTGAACTTTTCCTTACCTACCATTCATGCCCTATTGCGAACAACACCTTGTTGGACATTTCAGGATTCATTCGGAACCTTGCTATAATTCTCGTGTAGTGTGTGCATGTTTTGTGATCAATTATATGCCTAAACTCTTTTAGTTTACTAGAATAGCTAAGCCACTCACTTGAATTTTTATGCCAACTTTCATTTTCTTGGAGGCAATTCTTAGGCTTCTTTAGTTTTTTTCTTAGACTCGATTTTCTTTTCTTAATTTAAGTTTGACTAGAGCCTGTTTTGGGCACCTCTAGCTAACTTCCTAGAGCCGGTTTTGGGCACCTCTAGGTGTATTGAGTCTATCTTTTCTTAACTTCTTTTCCTAGAGCCAGTGTTAGGCACCTCTAGGGGAAACTCAAGTGTTTAAGCTTTTTCCTATTCTAGTTTACCAGTAGAAGTCTAGACAGTATAAGAGTCACAAAGGGTGTTCAAAGATCAGAACTATAGTAAGGCTCTAAAATGTTCCTAAAAATATCCTAAAGGCACTGCCACGACAGAGGCTGTCACGGCAGGTAAGTTCAGTTCAAAGACTTAAGCCAATATATTTTTTTGACAAAAATAAACTTAATTAATAATTAACACTTAGAAAAAAAATTTAAAACCTAAAACACTTCATATTACTAGAGGGATGCCACCCCCAAACTCGAGGGTTGCATTGCTCTCAATGCATGATAATAGAAAAAATAGAAAATAAAACAAAATACATCACAATAATAATAAAATAACAAAACAACAAAAATAAGATAGAAACTTAATTTCAGGAGATGTCATCACTGTTGGTGCTGCTAATCTGTAGCTGTCGGCGGGCAATGACCTTCATTGTGGGTGTCGGTAGAGTGTTAGGAGAGGCAGAGGCAATTTTCTTCTTGGCTTCCCTTGGGGGCTGGATACGAGTGGGTGAGATCTGGGGTGGCTTTTCCAGCACTTGTACCTCATCTGATGAGCTGCTACTGCTGCTGTTGCTGCAGGCAGACTTGCCCTGGCCGGATGATCCTTCACCTGTGTTGGGCTTCTGCCTTTTCATAGGAGTGAACTCCTTGGAAAGGTTTCTCGTAACAGATGACTCCCCATCAGATTCTTTCCAAATAGAAGAAGAGGAGAACCATGCGAAGTAGTCGTCGTCGAGTTCTGGCAGCGGTTCCTTTCGTTTTTCTCCTCTGGCAGAGGCAGTGGCAGTGTGGCTACCGCCTTCAGCTGTCGCGGCCGGGGTTGGAGTGGATGCAGCAGACGGTGTTTTTGGTGTGGCAGCAGGAGTGGGAGTATGGGCAGGTGTAGGGGCAGCAAAGTATTGCTCTGGGAAAGCAAGAAATTGTACATTTGCAAAATTTAAATTATTTTGAATGAAATGTACTGTGGCTGTCGTGAAGTCTCTGACGAAACTCATCAGGCCAAGTTGTCGTTCCTCCATCTATTTCAGTGTGGCCAGAATTTGAGTGGAGGAGTCTGCTGGAGGGGCTACTGCCGTTGGCTGCTGCTGCTCTACGGCGGCAGGTTCTGGCTGAGTGGGCTCTGCTAGCTCTTCTGCTGCGGCAGACGGGTTGAAGAAGGAGAGGAGTGTGGCTGCTTTCAGTTCCATTAAGCTGAATATGTTGTGCTTCGTCCATCCCTTCCCTCGGATCTTGAAATCTTTAGTGATTTCTGGAACGTTGTGGCCGCGGCTAATCTTATGATGAGGTATGGGAAGATAATGGGTCCCGATGGTCGAAGGACACACTCCAAAATCCCCTCCCGTATATACCGACTGACATTTATGGGTCTCTCATTTAAAATGGAATGAACGAGAGCTAACCTGGGTCGGTCAACCGTGCTATTGTGCGAAGAAGGCATTATCATCTTCTTTACGAAGTGGTTCCATAGTTTTGCCTCTAGAGTGAGTTGAGTGTGTTTCACTATCCATCGATGCTTAGGGTCTTTATTCCACTATGTTTCCTCCTCCGTTACCTCTTCCATCACAGCATCAAAGTCTGTCGGCGACAGACTCTCTACGAACCTCTTGTGTTTGTTCTCCCTTTTGCTGACATAGATGCCATAGAGAGTATTGATGTAGGCAGGCTCGAAAGTAACTTTTTTACCTCACACTGTCACGGTCTTTGTATCCTTGCTGTCGACGGCAGCGTAAAATTCTCGGAACAACGTGACATTCAGCTCTTCTGGCTGGGCAGCAAACATCTGCCATTTGAGAGCCTTGATTTTTCTTGCAATGAACGGTTCGAGCCCAAAGTCTTCGGTGCGTTTGGTGCAAAGGAACCCTATTTCTTCCCACATCTCCCTCTTCTGGAAGAAGCGATAATATTTTCTGGCAGAATCAGTGGAGGCGAAATAGTTAGGGATGGTATCGTGACTGGGTGTGCCGGCTGCTGCGGTAGAGCTGGATGCAGCACTTCGTCGTGTCTGTCTGGTACTCATAGTTGCAAGGCTGTGGAAAATGAAAGAAATTTGAGATCTAGAGAGAAATCAAGTTGAGAGAGTAAAAGTGAGATGAATAGTTTGCTGCCCGTTGGAGTTGTAACAGCAGGCGCGAATAACGGGGCCAGCTGTTACGTGGTATCTTACACGTCTGTCATGCATTTCCATGTCCGTTGCGCGTCTATTACGCGTTTGCGTGTCTACCGTGACAGCGTGGTGACATGCTGTATTTTCCGCGTCTGTCGCGACAGCTGTTGATAGGTTGTGACGACATACTCCTCCTTTGGGCTGCTGTGGAAATGGTGGGATGATTCACTTCTTCTCCTCTCGTTGTTTCCCTTATTTCCTAAAAAAATTAAAATAAAAACTTAGTTCCTAAAAATAAAATAGTTCTTGATTCCTAATAAATAAACAAAATACATAAATAATAAAATAATAATAAAAAATAAAATTAAGTTAAATTAGGGATGCCTTGCGAGGCATCTCCTAAAGTAACCACTTCCTCCATCCTTGGGGCTTCAGTCCCCTGATAATGCTTTAGTCTCTGTCCGTTGACTTTAAATTGGTGCCCGTCTTTTAAGGATTTGATCGTGATGGCACCATGAGGAAAAACCTGCAAAACTTGGAATGGGCCTTACCATCTAGATTTAAGCTTTCATGGGAAAAGTTTCAACCTAGAGTTAAACAATAACACAAGTTGCCCTGGGCAGAACTGTCGTGGCAACAACTTCTTGTCATGCCACTTCTTGGTTTTGTCCTTGTAAATCCTTGCGTTGTCGTAGGCAATTGCTCGAATTTCTTCAATTTCATTCAAGTCAAGTAACCTCTTTTGTCCTGCCTTATCTAAGTCCATGTTTACTGCCTTGATAGCCCAGTAAGCTTTGTGCTCTATCTCAACAGGTAAATGACATGTCTTTCCATATATCAGCATGTAGGGTGACATTCCCAATGGTGTCTTAAATGTTGTTATATAGGCCCATAGTGCATCATTAAGGTGTAAAGATCAGTCCTTTCGAGTAGGTTTAACCATCTTCTCAAGAATGTTCTTTACTTCCTTGTTGGATATTTCGGCATGTCCATTGGTCTGAGGGTGATATGCTGTTGCAATTCGGTGCTTTACGCCGTATTTTCTTAAAGCAACAACAATTACCCTATTGTCGAAATGTCTCCCTTCATCACTGATGATCGCCTTGGGTATGACAAACCTGGAGAAAATGTTTTTGTGCAGAAATCTCTGAACAGTCTTGGCATCGTTTTTCTATGTGGTGATCGCTTCAACCCATTTGGATACATGATCCACTGCCAGTAGGATGTAAAGATTCCCACATGATACTGGGAATGGTCCCATGAAATCAATCCACCATACATCGAAGATTTCGACTTCTAGGATGTTTTGCAATGGCATCCCGTGTCTTCTTGAGATGTTCCCAGTCTGTTGGCACTTGTCACAGCTTTTGTAGAATGCTTGGGCATCCTTGAACAGTGAGGGCTAATAAAAACCAGACTGCAGAACCTTGGCAGCAGTTTTGTTTCCACCTAAGTGTCCTCCATATGGTGAAGCATGGCAGTGGTGAAGCACATCTTCCTGCTCATCTTGTGGTACACACCTCATGATGATTTGATATGCATAATGTTTGAAAAGAAGAGGTTCGTCCCAATAATAATGTTTTACATCATTTTGGAACCTCTTACTTGCTTTGTAATTAAGTTCAAAAGGTAATATTCTGCTAACTATGTAATTAACGAAATCATCATACCAAGGAAGTTCATAAAACTTACCTGCCGCCATGGTTGTCGCGGCAGTGCTTGTGGCAGCAAACAACTGCTCGTCAGGGAAAGTCTCCAGTATGTGAGTCTTGTCTGTCGATAGACTCTTTCCCATCTCTAGTCTTGACAAGTGGTCTGCAACTTGGTTCTCTGTCCCCTTTTTATCCTTGATTTCAATGTTGAACTCTTGCCACAGCAGAACCCAACGTATCAGTCTAGGTTTTGCATCTTTTTTGCGAACAAATACTTCAGTGCTGAGTGGTCTGTGTGGACCACCACCTCCGTTCTAAGTACGTATGAACAAAACTTGTCAATCGAGAACACCACTGCTAATAGTTCCTTTTCTATTGTGGTGTAATTCACTTGGGCATCGTTTAGTGTTTTGCTGGCGTAATAAATTACGTGGAATAGCTTGTCCTTCCTCTGCCCAAGTGCTGCCCCTACAACATAGTCACTGGCATCATACATGATTTCAAATGGCAAACTCCAGTCTGGTGGCTGTACAATTAGGGTTGTTACCAGCTTTTCTTTCAGAATTCTGAATGCCTCAGTACATCCAGTATTAAAATCAAATGGGCGATTCTGTTCCAGTAAGTGGCATAGAGGCTTGGTAATCTTCGAAAAAATTGCAATAAACCTTTGATAAAACCCAGCATGCCCTAAGAAACTCCTAATTCCCTTGATTGTTGTGGGTGGCGGCAGCTTTTCAATCACTTATATCTTTGCTCTGTCGACCTCTATGTCGCGGCAGCTTACCTTGTGGCCTAGGACTATCCCCTCATCCACCATGAAGTGACATTTTCCCAGTTTAATACCAAGTTCGCTTTCTCGCATATTTCGAGCACCTTCTTTAGGTTGCCTAAACAGCCTTCAAAACTGTCTCCAAAGACGGAAAAATCGTCCATGAATATTTCCAGGAAGTCCTCCACCATGTTAGAGAATATCGCCATCATACACCTCTGGAATGTAGCTGGTGCATTGCAGAGTCCAAATGGCATTCTCTGGGAAGCATAAGTGTCGTACGGGCAAGTGAAAGTTGTTTTCTCTTGATCCTCCGGTGCAATAGCTATCTGGTTATACCCTGAGTAACTATCAAGAAAATAATAATAAGGTTTTCCCGCTAATCTATCAAGCATTTGATTAATAAAAGGTAGGGGAAATGGTCTTTCCGGGTAGCTTTGTTAAGCTTCCTGTAATCCATACAAACCCTACAACCGGTCACAGTCCTGGTTGGGATTAGTTCGTTCTCTTCATTGGTCACCACGATTATTCCTCCCTTCTTAGGAACACACTGCACCGGGCTCACCCAGTTACTATCCGAGATGGCATAAATTATCCTAGCGTCAAGCCATTTGATAATTTCTTTTCGAACCACTTCTCGCATAGCGTCGTTTAAGCGTCTCTAAGCATCAATGGTCGGCTTATGATCATCCACTAAGAGAATTTTGTGCATACATAGTGCCAGACTGATGCCTTGGATATCAGATATTATCCATCCAATAGCCTTTTTATGTTGTTGCAGCATCCCTATTAGTTGTTGTTCATGTTTCTGTATTAACTTGGAAGAGATGATTACGAGTAACGTATCATTTAATCCAAGGAAAACATATTTGAGCTGCCCTGGCAGGGGCTTAAGGTCTAAAACAGGTGGTTCTATAGTTGAAGGCTTTTGGATTATGTGTTCATTCGAGGTATAGTTTAGGGGCTCGAATAATTTACCTGGATGATTGCCTATCCAGTTTACCTCCTCATGACCTTTAGTGTCAGATATGTCTAAATCTGAGGAGCTGCTGTCGTCGTTGCTGTCGTGGCAGTCTTCCAAATGACTGTTGTGGCAGTGATGGCCTTGCATTCTTTTTCTGCATCAACATGTTTAATTGCATGGAGAACATTGAGCTTGATCTCTTGATTATTTACTTTCATTGTAAGTTCTCTCTTTTCTACACCAATCAGTGATATGCCTGTGGCTAGGAAGGGTCGCCCCAGGATGATTGGTGCGTTCTCATCTGCTTCACAATCTAAAACAAGAAAGTCGGCAAGAAAAATGAACTTATCCACTATTACCAGAATATCTTCGATCTTCTCTTCTGGTTGTACATAAGAGCGGTCTGCAGCTGCAGCATAACTGTCGTAGGTCGTGCTCGTCCAATACCTAATTTCTGAAATATAGATTTTGGCATTAAATTAATACTAACACCTAGATCACAAAGTGCTTTACCCACGAATTTGTCACCAATTATGCACGGTATGATGAAGCTCCCAGGATCCTTCTTTTTCTGGGGTGGATACCTGTGCATGATAGTCATGCATTCTTCTGTCATTTTAACCGTCTCAAATTCCCCAAGTCTGGATCTTTTCAACATAGCATCCTTGAGAAATTTCGCATAATCGGGCATCTCTTTGATGGCCTCTAACAACGGTATATTGATGTGAACCTGTTTAAAAATATCATAGATCTTTTTGAGCTGGTACTCCTGTTTCTGCTTTTGTAGCCGCTGTGGAAAAGAAGGTGGAGGACGATAATCTTCCAGTCGTCCTTCACATGGTATTCGAATCTGAGGAGGCTTAGGTTCTTCATCCTTCTTGTCTTTCTCTTCTGCCCCTTCTGCTGTTGTGACAGATGTGACGACAACAGGTTGTTTATCTTCTGTCGGGGCAGTGTACGCGGTAGATGTTTCTAGGGCTGGTTCCTCAACCGGTACGGCTTTCATCTCTGGCCCTGGCAGTTATTTCCCACTCCTAGTTGTAATAGCTTTGCACTGCTCATGTGTGGGTTTTCTAGTGACCTCAGTATCACTAGGGAATCCTCCGTTCTGCCTTGGCTTAATATGCTGGGAAACCTGACTCATCTGTGTCTCCAATGATTTCATTGTAGCTTCATGGTTAGTCGTTCTCATCTCTGTTTTATCCATGAATGACTCAGCCTTTTTGACGAAGTGATCCATGTTTTCCATGTAAGCTCTTGTTTGTGACATAAATGTGGCCAATGTCTTCTCCAGTATACTAGGTGCGGCTGCCAGCTGCTGTTGTGGCTGCTGTTGCGATTGTTGCCGTGTCAGAATTCTTGGTGCCCCCTGGTTTTGAATGTTCTGCACTTGAGGATTCAGTGCATTGTTTGGGTTGCTCCAGGAGAACTTGGGAACTTTCCTCCAGTTGGGATTGTAATTGTTGGAATCGTAATTTCTTGGCTTGTTATAGTTTCTAACATACATCCCTTCCTCTAGCTGTAACGGGCAATCTCCCGAACTATGATTCCCACTACAAGTTTCACATACCTCTTCTGCAGAGTAGAAAGGTTTTGAATCTTTCTTTAACAAATTTTCTACTCCCTTTGTGAGGTACGCAACCTGTGTCTTTAGGGAATTGTCGGCTTCATAGTCCTTCACAGCTAGCACTCGTTTACCTCTCCTTACTGTGTGAAATTGCTCTTCATTCTTTGCTAGATTTTTCAACACTACCATGGCTTCGTATAGATCTTTATCCAACAACAGTTCATTTGCTACTGAATCTATTCTCATCCGAGTATGTGTGTTGGCAGCATTGTAAAATTTGATGACTTGATTCCAAACGAGGAATCCGTGCATCGGGCAATTCCTCAGAAGAGTGGTAAACATGTCCCATGCCTCGTGCATTGGCTCGTTATCTTCCTGTTGAAAAGTAGCAATTTCATTACGTAATCGCTCAGATAAATGGGAAGGATTAAAACGAGATAAAAATTCACGAGTGAGAACCGCCCAAGTTCGTATTGAACACGTCGTTAGTTTATTCCACCAAGTTTTCGCTCCGTCCCACAGTGAATGAGGAAATAACTGAAGCCTCAGTATCTCCGGATATACTCCTGGTAATCTAAATGATCCATAGATTTCTTGGAACGTTTTAAAGATGTTCTCTGGCATCCTCTGTAGCAACACCACTAAATTGGCTAGCGGAATTGATCATGCTGAACATCACAGGTTTCAGCTCGAAATTTTCATCTTCCACGTCTGGCAGGGTGGTCTCCAATTCCACATGATCATTGATCATGTAATCACGGCATGACCGTCGTGCGACCACGGCAGCGTCAGGTTGTCCGTTTCCTTCATCCTTGATAGGATCTTCAGGATCTTTGGGATTCCTTGGGTTGTTCCTCTCGTTATGCATAGCTTCTAACTGTTCCTCAAGATAATCGTTTCTGGCTAACAAAAGACGGACTCGATTCCTGATATTGCACGAGCGTTTGATTTCAGGGTCTAGTTTATACTCAGGTTCTTTGCCTCGTCTAGATCTGCGCATAAGCAAACAAAAAGCCTTATGAAAAGCACAGGGTGAACTGTCCCAATAAAAATAGAAAAATTAAAAAGAAAGTGCAGTAAAAGTAGGGTAAAGATATGTTGCCAGTCCCCGGCAGTGGCGCCAAAAACTTGTTGCGTGTAAAATAGTCTATCACAATAGAGTGAAAGTGTACACGACACAAGTAGTAAAGTGATACACGAAGTATCGGATGTCGAATCCATAGGGACTGTAAATAGCTTTATCCTTGGATTGATGCACAAGAGAGAAAGAAGAGAGCTTAAATTGTTGGGAATTGATAATGAAGAATATTGAATATAAAATAACAGAGTTTTCAGGGTAAAGGAATAAGCCGATATTTATTGCTTGGTAGTGCAGGTGTTGCACTGTATAGAAATTCATGTTATGTCGTTGTTCCTATAGCGGCAGCACCTGCGGCGGCAGCAGTCTATTGTTGTCGCGGCAGCGATCATACAACTTTGTACTTCAAGCTTGGCAAGAATCCCTACTGTGACTTGTCCTATCCCTAAGCCCAAGGCTGTCGATGAACACGTCTTAGATGATACCTCCCGGCGTGAATTGAAGGATGAACACCGATGTTGTTGAATTCTTCCTTAGCCATTTAACCTCGTCCTATCCCTAGGTCCGAGATAGTCAACCATAAACTGGAGAACCCACACTTATTCCTTTCGTATACTTAACTCTCCCGATATTAAGTAAATGAATAATCTCACAATGCTCTCCCGATACTCTTGTAAGATGTTGAAAACCTGAATAAGCAAACTTGAAGTTTATTTTATTGAACTGAAAAATCCTAAAACAGTACAATCCTTGCAACTACTTTACAGAATCAACTCTTAGCCATAGGGGAAGTTTAAAACATGATGAGAAGGGGAAAACGACTAGGGTTTTAGGGGAAGACGCCTAGAGAATGAGATGTCCTTCCCTAGGTCGAATTATATGCCTTTATATAGGCCTTGGGTTCAAGTATTCTAATAAGGTAAGAATAAAAGTTTAAACTGAAGTACAACTCTAATTAAGATTAAATCTCCTGAGTAGATGCCTTTAATTCGTCCTCTTTTCTTGCTTTGAGTTTCTTCCTTGAACTTTGGGCTTGGCCTTCATTCTGATCAAGGGCTCAGAAAAATATATGAATGGGCCACACAGACCGGCTTAATTTCCTCTATTTGTCGAGCTCCACTTCACTTTTCCCTTCACCATTGCTGTCGTCATTGGCTGCCACGGCAGCGTCTTCCTTCTCGACTTCAGTCCTGTGTTCCAACTCTGCTTCTTCACTGCCCTGAGTCTGCCACAGTAGCTACCTGCAAAATTAGCCAAAATCAGTAGCAACTGTGCAATTTTATATAATTATGATGTATATGTGAAATCTATCCTAGATGCAATGAATTATGCTTGAATGCAGCAGAAATATGAGTTAAATACGGGGTAAAAAGTGGAACTTTTGCACACTCAACAATTATCGTACATACATTATTACTATTCATAATATTGCCATCATTATTATTCATTTTCACCATTATTCATTACCCTTACTATTATTATTTATTATTATTAGGTTTATTTTTATCCGTATGTGTTAGTGTTATTATTTGTTACTACATATTATTATTCACCATCGTTTGATATTATTTTTTTCGGTTATTATTAATTACTTATATATTATATGGTATTATTATTATTAATATTATGCATTATTATTATTATTATTATTAAAATAAAGCATAAAGCCCAAAATAAACATTGATTAAAAAAATACATTATATAAACATAGTCCATTACTCCATTACATAAAATAAAAGCCCAAATAAAGAAACCCTAGTTTCCCTTTCTTTTGATGCAGCCGCCCCTCTCCAAAGCCATCAGATATGTTGAGATCTGACGGTCCAGATCGAGCCCTCCAAAAACCCTAGTAAGGGTTACCATCAGGCCAGGCGACGCGCTGATTTTTAGCCGTCAGATCTATTTTAGATCTGACAGTCCAGATTCCCCCACAACAAAAACCATAGCCAAGACCCCAACTCTTCCGTGCGCCGCACATGCCTCAGTCGTTCGATCGCCCTTTACGCACGACCTCTCGGTGACCCACGCGCAACAGTTTAGTCACCCAACGCGCCCACGCCCCTGAACCCTCTGACCGTTCGCCTGCCACGAGCACGCGTCTGCCGCGATCACGCCGATGTCCCTCCCGATCGGGCAAGTCCAGCCAAGACAGAAAAAAGCAGAAAATCAGAGCCCCAAAGATAGCAAAAACAACATGCAATAATAGAAACGAGACAAAAATACAAAAAAGTCAACAAGACAGCAGAGATCAAAGAAAAAATTGATTTTTCTAAGCATTGCATGTAAATTTTTTTCGGTTATATAGAGAGAACTGGAAAAACACAGGAGGGAGAGGATACATTGTAAACAAAAACCCATTTGGGATTTTTCAGAGAGAAAGTAATAAAAATCAAGAAGCATTTAGAGGTATATTTTTTCCGAATCATTGCATGCATAAAAAAGAAAGAAAAAACAAGAGTTTCATTTACCTTTCGGAAGTCTTTTTTCCTCTGTCATTCCGAGTCGAGCCGGCGATAAACCCTTTGGCTTCCATCTAGGAGGCCATCGTGGGTGAGCCGTTTGAATCGCAACGAGGAAGCTTCTTTTTAATGATTTCGAACCAAGATTTTCAAAAAGGGGAAAATTTTCGGTTTGGTAAAAAAAGGGGGGAAGAAGAGAAAGTTTGTTTTTTTCAAGTTTGTCTCCTTGAAAGGTCTGATGAAAGGTTGTCGATGCCGGCATTGGGCATCCGACGAACGGAGAAGCCCAGGGGACGGGTTCTGGTATTTCGGGAAAAAGGAGGAGAGTTTGATTTTTTTGGGTTTCAAAAATGCCTAAAAAGGCAAATTCAGTTTAAAAGAAAGCTTTTATATCATTTCTCCCCTTATTTTTATGGTTTATTCGCGCATAAGCCCCTTTTTGTTTTGAAAATGTCTCCGTAAGGGCTTCCGTGTTTTGAAATTACGCCTATGGTCCTTCGATGTTTTTGAAAGCTTTTAATCTTGTCATCATTTTGGTTGAAATCGGATTTCGAGTGGGTTAATTCCCACTTTGGTCCCTTTAGGTTTTCGTGTTTTGTTAATTTGGTCCTTAATCGATGATTTAATTGTTTTTATGGTTAAATCACACATTTCGCCCCTCCCCTTTTAACACGCTTTTAATTTTCCCTCCAGTTTATTTCTATCGCTTTGAGTCGGGTAAATTCCCTTTTAAGTCTTTAAGCTTTAATTTTCTATTTGATTTAGCCCTTGAAACAGTGGTATATTACCCAAATTAACCCCATTAATTATTGTTTGTATTTCGGTTTGCTCGATGTTCATGTTCTTTTTACCTAATTTTATTATTTTTTACGTGAATACATTAGAATGTGTCTAAAATCCTTGTTGTTGCATGTCATATGTTTTTTTATCTAGGATTAAGTGATAATGGATTTGTATACATATATAATATATTGGTTTTCATATAATCTTGTTCGTGTTATATGACCTTGTTCGTGTTTTTCTTAAAATCGTATAATTTATGTGAATTCTTAATCATTTTTGCATGCTTATCCTTTCTATGAATATCGTTTATCTCGTTCGTATTATAATATGCCTTTTACTATATGTCTCTATCCTTTTTATTCAATCATGTAATTTAATTGTCTCGTTTATGAATTTATAAGTTGCATCCGAACCTTATATATATAATGCAATGTCTTTTTATTCGGGAATGAACAAGGCCAGTACAAGTCGTAGTGGTGGTGGTTCGGATGTTCTTTCTCGAACATCGAGGCCTTTAAAATTCACTCACCCGTATAACCAAATTTCGATACAAATGGTCACTTTAATTCGCAAAATTTAATATTAACTAAGCGGTAATGGTTTTCGTACTAAATTTAGGGCACGACATGGGTGCTCATCCTTCCCCGCGTGTAACCGACTCTCGAACCCACTTTTTAGAAAAAGAAAGAATCTCTGGTTTTACTTTGGTGTCTGAGTTACCATTTTTAAATGGCAACTGGTAACTCCTCCTTTATAAAATCCGATTAAATTTTCAAAACCAATTAAAAACCCGGTTCCTCCAAGTGACACCGATATTTTCTAAAATTTAGTTGCTACAACTGTTGTAACCCCCTCGTCTCGGTCTGGCCGGATGACCGGTCCGAGTGGGCCACACGGGGAAAACCGAAGCGAAACCCGTTAAGGTTCCCCCTTGGTTAGCAACCCTATTTTTTTTCTTTCATTTTAATCATGTCTAGAGGATTGTTAAGTCCTAAGAGATCACGACAACGGAAAACAATCAAAGGAAATCACATTCGAATCACGGCCATGCACAAACAGTCCATTTTAAGCTTACAGGGCAGGTCGTATCGATACACCAATCAAGGGTATCGATACGCCTTGACTTGGTGAACCCAAACAGTCAACTCGAAGAAGACTGTATCGATACAGCCCTTGAGCGTATCGATACACCCTCTTTAGTCAACATCTCGTGGTCAACGAGATAAACCCGTACCGATACACCCCAACAATGTATCGATACTCCAAAAACTCCCCAATTTCTCAAAATTCCAGTGACCAAAAAGTGTATCGATAATCCCCTCGAGTATCGATACGCCCAGCCATATTTGGGCCCTAGAGGCAATAGCGTATCGATACGGCTCTCAGGCGTACCGATACGCCCTGCACTGCAACACTCCCAAACTCAGCAAAAACGAACAAGACTAGACCCTAATTGCATTTTAGGACTTCCCTAAACCCCAACAAGCATTCATACAACATTATCAGATCAATATTTAACCATACAAGCACCCATCAAGTACATACATTAAGGAAATTATGCAATTGATCAAAGATGACATTTAAGCATTCAAAGAAGGCAAACAAGCAATTAAGGTCTCATGCTTCAACATACATACACTTAGGCATTCTCACAAGGCACATGACCAACACACAAGGTAAGCAATTTAGACATGGTTTACAAATCCATCAACATAAGGCATTAACAACATAAATCCAACACAACAAAGTCTAGATACAAGCTCCTAACACGCGTAGCATTTCCCATTGTTAAACTACTACATTATTTGATACACCATACTTGAGCAATTACCACACGCTTGGACGCCCTTTTCATGATCCTTGCTAACTCCAAGCTAAATATCTGCATTGTCGGAAAAAGGAGAGCGTAAGCATAAAGCTTAGTGAGCGGAGCTCTAAAACATAACTACGACAATGCAGGGTTCAAAGCTTTCTTTAAAATAAAGGTCAACGCATACAAATCATCCAACGACCTAATCTTTCTACTAACATACAAGTTCAACAAAAGGTCAACAATATAGGCATTCATTGTGGCATTACACTTCATGTATGCATAAAGGCATGATCCTAACTTAAAGCAAAACCATAAAAAGGAATGATATAGTGAGATACAACATGAGCAACACATGGTATGCGCGAGCATAACCAAAACACACACGGTGGGACTACACATCACCGTTTCGAATAGTAGTTTTCCAATGGGACTACACATCAAAGTACTCTTCTACTAGTCACTACCGGTGGGACTACACACCACCGAAGTCTTATACCACTCGCTACCGGCGGGACTACACATCACCGGAGTCTTATACCACTCGCTACCGGCGGGACTACACATCACCGGAGCAACGACAACCATCACGTGAGGTTCGACACTAACCATGCAACACGATATACAATCACTATCATGCGACATGTACTCACTATATCATGCACAACCAAAACAAGATGTAACCATATCCACAATTAGGCATCACTTACTACATACAATCTGACCAATCACAAATGGTCCTACTCACCATTTTCGTGCACAACCTGCACCAACTTACACACATCTTACAAGGTATAACAACGTCACCATTATTACCATCATACATCATTAACGATATAGTAATAAGCAACATGCTTCTACTCAAAGTATTTAAATTTCATGTTTAACAAACCATCATCACAAGTAATGAAAACAAACGGAAAAAGGGGAAATTAAAGAGGCGATTCTCATCAACTTACTCTTGAATTTAAAATTGACATTTCAAGCCCAACTAAACTCTTTCAAAACCAACCTTGAACCAAAACGATTATTGAAAACATTTCCACATTCATATGCTTGAACCAATTGATCAAAGCCATTTATAATATTTTAACCACTCACCTAAGCTTCCAAGCTCCAAGCCAAGCAAGCAACCACTCCCACAAACCCGGATTTCTTCCCGAAGCTTCTCCAACACCAATTTCCGCTTTTAAACAACCTGAAACACATTTCAAACAATTCCAAATTAGCCCAACATCAAAAGACCAACTCGGAATACAATTCAATCACAATTTACCATGTTGCAAGTTATGAACAAATCCCATTTTTAACCAACTCGGACAGCCCCAAAACCATGTCCAAAAACCATGTTTCCAACCTCCATTACACCCACAAGTGATCCCAATTCAACCCCTATCCATAGTACTACCAATAGCCTATCAAAACTCACCTAAAACAACCCCCAAAACTCACCCAAAACCCTCCAAAAACCCCATGTTTACCCAAATCCGAAAATTGCTCTAAATCCTTCAAAATTCACATATGTGGTACCATTTAACCTCTATACATCATAACTAACCATATTAAATCAAAACATTTAACTTAACAACATAAAGTTTCCACTTTTAATCAAAATCTTCCAAAATTCCATTTTCCAAAACTCCCATGAAAATCAAAATAAATGGTACTTTTAAAGAGAGGGAGTTGAGGGGAAGTAAAAAACGTCATTACCTTTCAAAACGGAGTTGAAATTGATGAGAAATGAGATGAAATAGCAACAAGGAGAGGGGAGAAGCTCTTTCACGTTGGAGATGAGATGATGAAGAGAGTGAATAGTAGAAAAGGTGTTTTATTTTGTATAAATGGGGATTTAAATTAGAAAATGGGTAAATTACCAAAAGGCCATTAATGAATGGTTATTCCCTTGTTCTTAAAATAGCTCTTCAACTTGCAACTAAATCAATTTGGTCTCATTTCAAATATTTATTTTGAAACCCGAAATTTTAAAGGATCATTTTAATTATAAAACAGAGCCCAAATAACATTAAAATATTATTTTCACCTAACCTCTAAACACGGGTGTTACAACTCTCCCCCACTTAAGGTTCCCCCTCGGTTAGCAACCCTATTTTTTTTTCTTTCATTTTAATCTTGTCTAGAGGATTGTTAAGTCCTAAGAGATCACGACAGCGGAAAACAATCAAAGGAAATCACATTCGAATCACGACCATGCACAAACAGTCCATTTTAAGCTTACAGGGCAGGCTGTATCGATACACCAATCAAGGGTATCGATACGCCTTGACTTGGTCAACCCAAACAGTCAACTCGAAGAAGACCGTATCATTACAGCCCTTGAGCGTATCGATACGCCCTCTTCAGTCAACATCTCGTGGTCAACGAGATAAACTCGTACCGATACGCCCCAACACTGTATCTATAACCCCCTCGTCCCGGTCTGGCCGGATGACCGGTCCGAGTGAGCTACACGGGGAAAACCGAGTGAAAACCCCTAAGGATTCCCCCTCGGTTAGCAACCCTATCTTTTTTTTCTTTTAACTCTTGTCTAGATGGGTATTAAACCATAAGTGGTCATACAGAGGAACAACATGTACGAATCAATCGAACGAATTCAAACAATCATAATACAGCCCAATTTTTAAACTTAACTGGTCAAAGTCAACTTGTGGAGACCGTATCGATACACCTAGGAGTGTATCGATACCCTCCCCAATTGTTGACTTCCCACGGTCAACGCTAAGGGGACCGTATCGATACGCATGAAGGCCCGTACCGATACGGAACTGGACAGTAGCACCAGTAGCAAAAATAGTATCGGTACGCCCCCTCGCGTATTGAAACACGGGGCCTGAACCATGAAGGCCGTATCGATACGGGACCAACCGTATCGATACCCCTGCTACGAAAACACAGGTTTGAGCTGATTTAAGGCACCAAGTGGCCCTTAAATCCTTCTCAAACCCCAACCAACACACTAACATGTATCCTATGTCAAACCAAGAGTGTAGGCATGCTTAAACTTGAACTAAATATACACTACAACACAAGACGATGAATCAACATACAAGCAACTTAGCTTTCAAGCATGGCATTCCGACAACAGACATTTCAATCATTTTAAGTCATACAAGGAACTCAAAGCCTCTAAGGCACAAGACAAGCATATAAAGGTTTACATCCAGATCAAGACAACCTAACATAGATAGACATACTAACACACACAATATTCAACATAGCAAGTCATGCTTACAAACCATAGTCAACTTAACATCAACACATATAAATGAGTCATACAAGCTCATACACAACCCTTTCCACATTGCTAACTATTACAAAATTACCACCGTACTTGAGTCACAAACTTGGAAGCCCTCCTTGCCTTGCCTCGAGCTAACACCACGCTAATGATCTGCATTGTTGAACATTGAGAGCGTAAGCTATAAGCTTAGTGAGGGTGCTCTAAAACGGAAAAACAACAACAATGCAGGGTCCAAGCATGTTGATCCTAGTCTTACTTACATCAAGCATAGGCATAAAATCAAGTAGACCTAGCTAGTCTTTCAAGTGGCATATATGGTCTCTCGATCCTAACAAGCTTAAACATCAATATCATCAACACACAACAATACCATATATCACACTCTTACATCACCATATAGAAAACAAGTTAATTGGCCACTTTAATTACCCCGATTGTGCGGATTTAAACCTTGACAACAATTTACCTCGGTGGGATTCCACTCATCACCGGACCATGCATGTGCGGGATTTCACTCATCGCCACATGCCCTACGGATGGGATTCCACTCATCATCCCGTAGAAGTATATAGAAAGCTTCCGGTGGAATATTACATCACCGTACTCCTCATTGATGACTTAACGCCATCAAGGCCACGTACGTTTTGACTCAATTTGTGTGCACACTATCCTAATGATCGATCATTTAAAACCGGTAATTATTTAGTGCCAATTATTATAACCACAACATGTATCATCAACCACATTTCATGCTCACCACACACATACAATTCATGATATACTTGCATCAATTTAACCACAATTCACAAGAGCATAGATAGGCTAAATACACAATAGCATGCAATGAAGTTAAAGGCTAGAATTAACAACTCGAAATAAGGAAATGGCCTACCAAGCACATTTCACACATACACTCTACACACACTCGAACCAAACTTTAAAACAAGTTGAAACCACTCACCGCCCTTCCTTAGCAATTCGAACCAATCCTCCTACGAACCCGGATTCGGTCCCAAAGCCTCTTCCACGTTTCCTCTTGCTTCTAGTCAAACAAAACACATACTTTACTCCCCAATTCAATGCTAATTCAACCACCAACCTACTTTGCAAACACAACCCAAATTCCACAATTTCCCCAAATCACATAATCCCATAAAAACCCAATTTTCGTGCTTCCCTAAAGCCTTGCTGAAAATTCAATTTCCAAACATCCAAATGACTTCCAAAACATTCTAAATCACCCTCCTAACATAGGTAGACCATCAGCCTTTCAATTTCAACATAAAACTTACTAAGAACCCAAATTTTAATACCCTAAAATTTGCCTTAAAGACCCATTACGAAAATTCATCCAAAATCAACCAATTTAATATATGTTGTGTATTTCATTATGCTTAAACAAACCCCCAATACAATTTATCAAAACAAATTGAAAACCCCCTTTAAAAACCCAAATTTCAATATGAACCCTAATTCCCAAAACTCAATATTTTTGAAATCTAAGACAATAGATAAGTAGAGGATAGAGAGGAGGTTAAGAAAATATATTTACCTCTTAATTTGGAGTTGAAATCGACTAGCAAAATCAATGGAATAGTAATTAGGGTTTTTGGGAGGGTTTGAAAATGGGGGAGAGGGGTTTGAAGTTGGGAAAGGGAGAAATGAGGAGAAAGATGACAACTTTTCCTTAAAAGTTGTCTAGCTTTATTTAAAATGTGGGTAAATTACGACATTGGTCCCTCCCTTCTTATAAATGTTCAATTTGGTCATTATTTGGAGTTGGTTTATTTTAAATCAGATTTTATTCGACTCGAACAATAACCCGGCTAACTCCTAGGCCCAAGACACGGGCGTTACAACTCTCTCCCACTTAAGGAATTTCGTCCCCGAAATTACCTGACTGAAAGAGATACGGAAACTGCTTTTCCATATCCTCCCTCCTCTCCCAAGTGGCCTCGTCCTCACCTCTACGTTTCCACCGCACCTTCACTAATTTAATCGATCTACCCCTCAACACCTTACTGTCAGAAGCTAAGATCTCAACGGGCTCTTCTTCGTAAGTCAAATCCGGATTCAATTCAATTTCTTCTACGGGCATAACATGTGATGGATCGGACCTATACTTGTGAAGCATTGACACATGGAAGACATCATGTATCTTCTCAAGCTCGGATGGCAAACGCAACTGATAAGCAACGAGACCAACCCTCTTCACAATCTCATACGGTCCTATGTACCTCGGACTCAACTTCCCATTTCGGCCAAATCTCATTACCTTCTTCCACTGTGACACTTTCAGGAACACCTTCTCACCTACTGAGAACTCGACTTCCTTCCTCTTCAAATCGGCATAGGACTTCTGCCTATCCGAAGCAGTCTTCAAACGATCATAAATCAATTTCACCTTGTTCGTTGTCCCTTTAAGCAAATCCGGCATAGGTAACAACCTCTGCCCTATCTCGGCCCAACAAACTGGAGTTCTACACTTCCGGCCATACAAGGCCTCATCGGAGCCAATTGAATGCTCGACTGAAAACTGTTATTGTACGCAAACTCTACTAGAGGCAAATGTTTCTCCCAAGTACCCTGAAAGTCAATGACACAACAACGCAGCATGTCCTCTAAGATCTGAATAACCCTCTCTGACTGACCATCTGACTGAGGATGATAAGAAGTGCTGAAGTTCAAACGGGTACCCAAAGCTATATGCAGGCACTCCCAAAATCTCGAAGTAAACCGCAAATCTCTATCTGACACAATGGACTTCGGCACACCATGTAGCCTCACAATCTCACCAATGTACAAATCGGCCAATCTATCTAAGGTGTAAGTAGTGTTGACTGCCAAGAAGTGAGCACTCTTCGTAAATCGATCCATTATCACCCAAACTGAGTTCTTCTTCGTAGGAGTCAAAGGCAAACCCGAAACAAAATCCATGGTGATGTTCTCCCACTTCCATTCCGGAATTCTCAACGGCTGTAATAACCCTGAGGGAACCTGATGTTCCGCCTTCACTCTTTGACACACTAAGCACTTACTCACAAAGTCGGCTACATCTCTCTTCAAGCCAACCCAAAAGTACTCATTCTTCAAATCACGATACATCTTCGTACTTCCCGGATGCATAGCAAACGGACTACTGTGGGCTTCAGTCAAGATCGTACGTCTCAAATCACTGTCTCCTGGCACAACTATTCTATCTTTGAAACACAAAACCCCATCAGTGCTGAAACTGTAGTCTGAAGATCTACCCTCGGCTATATCTTGCACGTGAGGTGCCAAAGATCTATCTAAGAGCTGTTTCTCTCTAATCATCTGACCTAGAGTAGGCCTAACCTGAAGCTCGGCTACCAAGCCACCATCTCCAGACAAACTCAATCTAGCAAACATAGCCCTCAAGTCTACGGCCACCTTCCTACTCAGTGCATCGGCCACTACATTGGCCTTACCCGGATGGTACTCAATAGTAAGGTCATAGTCCTTTAGTAACTCTAACCATCTACGCTGTTTGAGATTCAAATCTCGCTGAGTCATAATGTACTTCAAACTCTTATGATCGGTGTATACTGTGCATTTCTCACCATACAAATAATGCCTCCAAATCTTCAAAGCAAACACAACTGCAGCTAACTCTATGTCATGGGTCGGATAGTTGCGCTCATGAGTCTTCAATTGTCTTGAGGCATAAGCCACTACTCTTCGATCTTGCATAAGGATGCATAAGGATACATCGGTGTCATGCTGATCTCCCCGCTGAGCATAAACTCTGGCCTGACCTCCGCCCTCTGGCTGGACTGCAACTACATGTGCTATGTTCCTCTGACCATCATTCCTCGGCTGGAAGTTTCCTCTACCGCGCCCGCGGCCTCTCTGAAAGTCATTGGCTCGAGCAGGAGCCTGAGCTGGTGCCTGTCCCACCTGATGTGGACAGTCACGCCTAATGTGGTCTCTGGCACCACAACTCCAACAAGAATGATAATTCCCCCAACACTCACTGGTGTGGTTCCTCCCACAAGTAGCACATGTGGGCAACTTCCCACCAGCTCTCTGACCCTGATGGCCCCTACCGTGGTTACCGCCACCACGCCTATAATCATACTGATGCCTGTTGTCCCGATGCCTCTTGGCATCACCTCTATCAAAATTGCTGAACCTCTTACCCGAACTAGATCCACCTGACCGCCTGGTCAAACTCAAACTGTGCTCTAAGTTCTTGGCCCTCGAGACCAAGACATCAAAATCAGTGTAGTCTGAAGCTAGAGTATAAGTCTTGATTTCTTCATTCAGCCCATATCGGAAACGGTTACAACGCTCCACCTCAGTAGGTACAAGCTCGGGTGCATACTGACTCAATCTGACAAACCGAACCTCGTAATCAGTCACGGACATACTCCTCTGAAGCAATGCCATAAACTCCCTCTTCCTCTCATCTAGGTATCGCGGACCCAAATACTTCTTCCGGAAAGCTGTCTCAAAGAACTCCCAAGTAATCTCTGTCTCATCCATCCCCGAAGTGACGGTGACCCACCAGGTGTAGGCATCACCCTGAAGCAGAGACTCAACACATCCCAACTTGCGCTCACCAGTACATCCCATCTGAGCAAGAATACGGACTGTTTTCTCAAACCACAACTCTGACCTCTTCGGAGTAGCATCTCTAAACTCTTCGGCCCCAAGGCCCCGAAGTCTCTCTAATGTCAATCTGGTGCCCTCACCCTAACGATGAGCTGCCTGACCTCTAGCTACTGCAGCCTGAAATGCTCCGGCTAT
Organism: Hibiscus tridactylites; assembly: GCA_958450335.1. NCBI lineage: Eukaryota > Viridiplantae > Streptophyta > Magnoliopsida > Malvales > Malvaceae > Hibiscus > Hibiscus tridactylites. The sequence goes on along the minus strand of OY288286.1, from coordinate 63,353,306 downwards.
TGCCTGAACCAAAGGAGCTAAGTCTATCCCGGTCGGTCCTTGGCCACCTTGGCCACCTTGTGGTCCCTCTCCTTCGGCCCCGGCCTCATCTCCCACTCCCGGTGGAGGTGGTGGTGGTGGTGGAGGTGGTGGAGGAGCTCCAACTCCAACCACATGCTCTCCCACTTGAGCTCCAACCCCAACTTCCAGCTCAACTCTTGGAGCCTCTGCCCGTGGTTCCGGTCGAACCATCCTACGCCTCCCACGTGGTCTCATGGTTCAATTCGCAAGGTAAAACTACAACAAGAAACAGATAAGGATTATGTTAGTCAAAGCAAGGGACCAATAGTGCTCAAGTACTCCTTTTTCCAAAAATCTTTTCAAATTAAGTAATAGTAGCAATGGGCACACACTCACACCAGACACGACAACTCATGCTTCAAAACATCATACGAACAGTCAATTATTCAAGAATTCATGGCAAAACATGCATCGAACAACACAATCACTTAATACATCAAGCTTACCTCACTTCCCTGCCCGAGGTCTCGGTAACCTCAGGCTCTGATACCAACAAATGTAACCCCCTCGTCCCGGTCTGGCCGGATGACCGGTCCGAATGAGCTACACGGGGAAAACCGAGTGAAAACCCCTAAAGATTCCCCCTCGGTTAGCAACCCTATCTTTTTTTTTCTTTTAACTCTTGTCTAGATGGGTATTCAACCCTAAGTGGTCATACAGCGGAACAACATGTACGAATCAATCGAACGAACTCAAACAATCATAATACAGCCCAATTTTTAAACTTAACTGCAGGTGGTATCGATACACCTAAGGGGTGTATCGATACCCCTTGACCAGGTCAACTGGTCAAAGTCAACTTGTGGAGACCGTATCGATACACCTAGGAGTGTATCGATACCCTCCCCAATTGTTGACTTCCCACGGTCAACGCTAAGGGGACCGTATCGATATGCATGAAGGCCCGTACCGATACGGAACTGGACAGTAGCTCCAGTAGCAAAAATAGTATCGGTACGCCCCCTCGCGTATCGAAACACGGGGCCTGAACCATGAAGGCCGTATCGATACGGGACCAACCGTATCGATACCCCTGCTACGAAAACACAGGTTTGAGCTGATTTAAGGCACCAAGTGGCCCTTAAATCCTTCTCAAACCCCAACCAACACACTAACATGTATCCTATGTCAAACCAAGAGTGTAGGCATGCTTAAACTTGAACTAAATATACACTACAACACAAGACGATGAATCAACATACAAGCAACTTAGCTTTCAAGCATGGCATTCCGACAACAGACATTTCAATCATTTTAAGTCATACAAGGAACTCAAAGCCTCTAAGGCACAAGACAAGCATATAGAGGTTTACATCCAGATCAAGACAACCTAACATAGATAGACATACTAACACACACAATATTCAACATAGCAAGTCATGCTTACAAACCATAGTCAACTTAACATCAACATATATAAATGAGTCATACAAGCTCATACACAACCCTTGCCACATTGCTAACTATTACAAAATTACCATCGTACTTGAGTCACAAACTTGGAAGCCCTTCTTGCCTTGCCTCGAGCTAACACCACGCTAATGATCTGCATTGTTGAACATTGAGAGCGTAAGCTATAAGCTTAGTGAGGGTGCTCTAAAACGGAAAAACAACAACAATGCAGGGTCCAAGCATGTTGATCCTAGTCTTACTTACATCAAGCATAGGCATAAAATCAAGTAGACCTAGCTAGTCTTTCAAGTGGCATATATGGTCTCTCGATCCTAACAAGCTTAAACATCAATATCATCAACACACAACAATACCATATATCACACTCTTACATCACCATATAGAAAACAAGTTAATTGGCCACTTTAATTACCCCGATTGTGCGAATTTAAACCTTGACAACAATTTACCTCGGTGGGATTCCACTCATCACCGGACCATACATGTGCGGGATTTCACTCATCGCCACATGCCCTACGGATGGGATTCCACTCATCATCCCGTAGAAGTATATAGAAAGCTTCCGGTGGAATATTACATCACCGTACTCCTCTTTGATGACTTAACGCCATCAAGGCCACGTACGTTTTGACTCAATTTGTGTGCACACTATCCTAATGATCGATCATTTACATCCGGTAATTATTTAGTGCCAATTATTATAACCACAACATGTATCATCAACCACATTTCATGCTCACCACACACATACAATTCATGATATACTTGCATCAATTTAACCACAATCCACAAGAGCATAGATAGGCTAAATACACAATAGCATGCAATGAAGTTAAAGGCTAGAATTAACAACTCGAAATAAGGAAATGGCCTACCAAGCACATTTCACACATACACTCTACACACACTCGAACCAAACTTTAAAACAAGTTGAAACCACTCACCGCCCTTCCTTAGCAATTCGAACCAATCCTCCTACGAACCCGGATTCGGTCCCAAAGCCTCTTCCACGTTTCCTCTTGCTTCTAGTCAAACAAAACACATACTTTACTCCCCAATTCAATGCTAATTCAACCACCAACCTACTTTGCAAACACAACCCAAATTCCACAATTTCCCCAAATCACATAATCCCATAAAAACCCAACTTTCGTGCTTCCCTAAAGCCTTGCTGAAAATTCAATTTCCAAACATCCAAATGACTTCCAAAACATTCTAAATCACCCTCCTAACATAGGTAGACCATCAACCCTTCAATTTCAACATAAAACTTACCAAGAACCCAAATTTTAATACCCTAAAATTTGCCCTAAAGACCCATTACGAAAATTCATCCAAAATCAACCAATTTAATATATGTTGTGTATTTCATTATGCTTAAACAAACACCAATACAATTTATCAAAACAAATTGAAAAACCCCTTTAAAAACCCAAATTTCAATATGAACCGTAATTCCCAAAACTCAATATTTTTGAAATCTAAGACAATAGATAAGTAGAGGATAGAGAGGAGGTTAAGAAAATATATTTACCTCTTAATTTGGAGTTGAAATCGACTAGCAAAATCAATGGAATAGTAATTAAGGTTTTTGGGAGGGTTTGAAAATGGGGGAGAGGGGTTTGAAGTTGGGAAAGGGAGAAATGAGGAGAAAGATGACAACTTTTCCTTAAAAGTTGTCTAGCTTTATTTAAAATGTGGGTAAATTACGACATTGGTCCCTCCCTTCTTATAAATGTTCAATTTGGTCATTATTTGGAGTTGGTTTATTTTAAATCAGATTTTATTCGACTCGAACAATAACCCGACTAACTCCTACGCCCAAGACACGGGCGTTACAGTTTCGATACTCCAAAACTCCCGAATTTCTCAAAATTTCAGTGACCAAAAACTGTATCGATACTCCCCCCGAGTATCGATACGCCCAGCCAAATTTGAGCTCTGGAGGCAATAGCGTATCGATACGGCCCTCAGGCGTACCGATACGCCCTGCACTGCAACACTCCCAAACTCAGCAAAAACAAACAAGACTCCACCCTAATTGCATTTTAGGACTTCCCTAGACCCCAACAAGCATTCATACAACATTATCAGATCAATATTTAACCATACAAGCACCCATCAAGTACATACATTAAGGAAATCATGCAATTGATCAAAGATGACATTTAAGCATTCAAAGAAGGCAAACAAGCAACTAAGGTCTCATGCTTCAACATACATACACTTAGGCATTCTCACAAGGCACATGACCAACACACAAGGTAAGCAACTTAGACATGGTTTACAAATCCATCAACATAAGGCATTAACAACATAAATCCAACACAACGAAGTCTAGATACAAACTCCTAAAACACGTAGCATTTCCCATTGCTAAACTACTACATTATTTGATACACCATACTTGAGCAATTACCACACGCTTGGACGCCCTTTCCATGCTCCTTACTAACTCCAAGCTAAATATCTGCATTGTCGGAAAAAAGAGAGCGTAAGCATAAAGCTTAGTGAGCGGAGCTCTAAAACATAACTACGACAATGCAAGATTCAAAGCTTTCTTTAAAATAAAGGTCGACGCATACAAATCATAGAACGACCTAATCCTTCTACTAACATACAAGTTCAACCAAAGGTCAAAAATATAGGCATTCATCGTGGCATTACACTTCATGTATGCATAAAGGCATGATCCTAACTTAAAGCAAAACCATAAAAAGGAATGATATAGTGAGATACAATATGAGCAACACATGGTATGCACGAGCATAACCAAAACACACACGGTGGGACTACACATCACCATTTCGACTAGTAGTTTTCCAATGGGACTACACATCAAAGTACTCTTCTACTAGTCACTACCGGTGGGACTACACATCACCGGAGTCTTATACCATTCGCTACAGGCAGGACTACACATCACCGGAGCAACGACAACCATCACGTGAGGTTCGACACCAACCTTGTAACACGATATACAATCACTATCATGCGACATGTACTCACTATATCATGCACAACCAAAACAACATGTAACCATATCCCCAATTAGGCATCACTTACTACTTACAATCTTACCAATAAAAAATGGTCCTACTCACCATTTTCGTACACAACCTGCACCAACTTACACACATCTTACAAGGTATAACAACGTCACCATTATTACCATCATACATCATTAACGATATAGTAATAAGCAACATGCTTCTACTCAAAGTATTTAAATTCCATGCTTAACAAACCATTATCACAAGTAATGAAAACAAACAGAAAAAGGGGAAATTAAAGAGGCGATTCTCATCAACTTACTCTTGAATTTAAAATTGACTTTTCAAGCCCAACTAAACTCTCTCAAAACCAACCTTGAACCAAAACGATTCTTGAAAACATTTCCACATTCATATGCTTGAACCAATTGATCAAAGCCATTTAAAACATTTTAAACACTCACCTAAGCTTCCAAGCTCCAATCCAAGCAAGCAACCACTCCCACAAACCCGGATTTCTTATCGAAGCTTCTCCTACACCAATTTCCGCTTTTAAACAACCTCAAACACATTTCAAACAATTCCAAATCAGCCCAACATCAAAAGACCAACCCAGAATACAATTCAATCATAATTTACCATGTTGCAAGCTATGAACAAATCCCATTTTTAACCAACTCGGACAGCCCCAAAACCATGTCCAAAAACCATGTTTCCAACCTCCATTACACCCACAAGTGATCCCAATTCAACCCCTATCCATAGTACTATCAATAGCCTATCAAAACCCACCTAAAACAACCCCAAAACTCACCCAAAACCCTCCAAAAACCCCATGTTTACCCAAATCCGAAAATTGCTCTAAATCATTCAAAATTCACATATGTGGTACCATTTAACCTCTATACATCATAACTAACCATATTAAATCAAAACATTTAACTTAACAACATAAAGTTTCCATTTTTAATCAAAATCTTCCAAAATTCCATTTTCCAAAACTTCTATGAAAATCAAAATAAATGGTGCTTTTAAAGAGAGGGAGTTGAGGGGAAGTCAAAAACGTCGTTACCTTTCAAAACGAAGTTGAAATGGATGAGAAATGAGATGAAATGGCAACAAGGAGAGGGGAGAAGCTATTTCACGTTGGAGATGAGATGAGGAAGATAGTGAATAGTAGAAAAGGTGTTTCATTTTGTATAAAGAGGGATTTAAATTAGAAAATGGGTAAATTACCAAAAGGCCATTAATGAATGGCTATTCCCTTGTTCTTAAAATAGCTCTTCAACTTGCTATTAAATCAATTTGGTCCCATTTCAAATATTTATTTTGAAACCCAAAATTTTAAAGGATCATTTTAATTATAAACCCGAGCCCAAATAACATTAAAATATTATTTTCACCTAACCCCTAAACCCGGGTATTACAACTGTCTTTGAAACAGTGGATCAACAACTTCTCGTTTTTTAAATGTGGTGACATTTTTCGACAGTACATAGTCAAATGTGCCAATGGGCATGTAGTTCCATTATACTTTTCAAAGTCAGGGGCCTTGAAGTTTGGAGGAGCCACCAAGTCAGAAACTAGACTCAAATCTCTAGCATCCCTTCCACCATAAATTCTTCCTGATTGATAAGATTTAATCATTTCCTCCAACTTCTTGTAGCGGTCTTCCCATTTATTTTTGACCTTTGCCATGTCAGTTTTTTCATCAAAGTCGGGCATCTCGTGGCTGCAAACCTCATCGGTGTTGTATTCAGTACGTGTAGAAGATTCTATAAAATGGGGTGAGATCTTGACTTTAGGTGAAGCCATTTCCTTTTGTACAAAAGCCATCCCCGGGAAAAGGTTGGTGTCTTCTCGCGCTTCTGGGTCTTTGAACCCAAACATGGCTGCGATTTGGCTGACTGTTTTCCTGTGTGATAACTCAATCTCTCTCTTCTGATTATTTACCATTTTCTCAAACTTATCATGGATGCTCTTCTGATTTACTTCCAAAGTGGTCAATCTTTCCTCAGTGTTCATGGCTCGAGTCGTGTTTGCGTGGGATCTTTACTACTTAAATGGAATTTTACAAAAATTAATCTTTTATTATAGATGTATGAATGGAATGATTGAAACATTATTTAATGCAACCAAACAAAAAAAACAAATGCATGGAACCAATTGTATGTATGCACACAACGCAAGCAAAACAGTGCAAATGCATGAATGCAGTCGAAGGGCCATCAATTCTATTAAGGTGTTGCTGTTAGACATAGCTTCCATTGGATGACGAAGGTCCTACAAATACTTCTCGGTCTGAGCACTCATTTCTTTAATCGACCTTTGAAGCCTTGGTTCCACCTTTTCGATCTGACGCGGGACAAAGAAATGTAGCTTCTTGACATCACATGCTTAGCTACGTCTTCAATTTAGGATTTGATGCTCTTATCAAACTCGTCTCGCTCCTGGGTCCTTTTGAAATTGCCCCTAAGTCGAGTAGACCAAAGATCATTTTTTTTCAAATTCTACTTGGTTGGACTGTCGAAGTGGTCCAATTGCTCTTGTGACTGTTGATATTATGTTGACGCTGATGTGAGCGTACTTCGGTGTTTCCTCTGCGTGACCATTCAACAAATTCTCATTGTTTGCACGTTGTCTTCCTCCTTTAGGTACCTTCCATCCATGGCAGAAGCTTTCTCTGATTGAGCAACATGCTTTTAGATTGACCCCTTCTAAATATGGGATGCATGCAATAAATAAATATGCTACAAAAACAAAACAAAACTCACACACAAAAGGTTAGTAATAAATATGCTACAAAAACAAAACAAGACTCACACACAAAAAATGTTAGTAATATGCTACAAAAACAAAACAAAAACTCACACACAAAAAGGTTAGTAATCTTTTAAATAAAAAAAACAGAAACAAAACTTAAAAGATCCAAAATAATTCAATTGCATAATAATTTTGGGCCAACATTCCAACATTTCAGGACATGTCTCTATAGATTATTCATGCGACTCAACACCCTAGGCTTTTTGCATGGCTCTGTTAGGGGTAAGCTCTAGATTCTCAAACTTGGTTTGGTTCTGAAAGGGTACCTGAGTTGTCCTTGATGTCCCCTACTAAGGGTAGCAAGGCCCTCGATTCTCACCCATTATAGGCTTCAAACGAATCAAGTTCAACTCAGGAGGACTCACTATCGATGTCTTCTCAAAGAATTAATATCCTTACGAAGACAAGGGAATGAGTCCCGAATGTACTTGCTAGGATCATAAGAAGAATCAATATTCTTACATGAGCAAAGCGTATTTCCCCCCACTTAAACGAATGAGACAAAGCTCAGGAATAGAGCTTGGAAATAAGTTGTTGAGTGCGTAAAAGTTCTATTATTTACACCCTTTTTAACCCATATTTCTGCTGCATTCAAGCATCATTGCATTGCATTTAGGTTAGTTTTCAGTAAAACATCATAAATGGATTAAAAGCACGGATTCTACTAAAAGATGGCTATTTTTGCAGGTATCTGCCATAGTAGACGTTGAAGGCAGGCGCAGGGCAGAGAAGCAGGAGAGCTGAACTGGACAAGCAGACGAAGAAGACGAAGCTGCCATGGACCTGTCGTGACAACATGGTGACAGCAGACTTATGAAGAGGAAAAGCAAAGTGGACCTCGATAGATAGAGAAAAATCTGCTCGTCTGTCGTGTGAATGCCACATATTTTTCCAAGCCCCGGATCAAAAGATATGTCAAGCCAAAGCTCAAGGAGAGGAAATTCCTAGAAACAAGGATGCGGCTGGAAAGTAGGAGTATTTAGAGATTTAATCTTTATTAGAATCTTACTTTTAATTAAAGTTGTAATCCTTGTTACCTTAGATAACTTGAGCCCAAAGCTTATATAAGGGCATAGATTTAACCTAGGAGGCACAACCGATTACCCCATAATCGAAACCAAAAAACCCTGTCGTCCACCCGTCACTGACATGTTCTAAATTCCCCCTAGGGCTACGGGTTGTTTTGTAAAGTAGTTGCAAGGGTTGTTTTGTTTTAGGATTTTTCAGTTCAATAAAATAAACTTCAAGTTCTCTTATTTTGGTTTTAACATCTTGCAAGAGCATCGGGAGAGCATTGTGAGGTTATCCATTTACTTAGCATCGGGAGAGTTAAGTATACGAAAGAAATAAGAGCGAGTTCTCTAGTTTATAGTTGAACTATCTTGTGCCTAGGGATAGGGCAAGGTTAAGTGGCTAAGGAAGAATTCATACACATCGGTGTTCATCCTTCGATTCACGCCGGGAGGTATCATCAAAGACGTGTTCATCGACAGACTTGGACCTAGGGATAGGACAAGGCAGATCTGGGATTCTTGCCAAGCTTGAAGTACGGAGTTGGTGTTCGCTGCCGCGACAGCCGCCGCGACAGGTGCTGTCGGCGACGGGAGCGACGACAGAACTGGAGTTCCTAAGCAATTTAATACCTGCACTATCGAGCAATTCAATACCAGCCCATTCTCTCTATCTTGATAACTCAATCTTTTATTTACGTTTTTCTTATTATTCTCGTGACAATCTTCTAAACTATTTCCTTTACTTCGTGCAGTGAACTAAGGTGAAGTCATTAGCCCAATCCCTGTGGAGACGATATCCGATACTTTGTATCACTTTACTACTTGCGTCGTGTACACTTGCACTACAATTGCGATAGACTCTTTTACACGCAACAAGTTTTTGGCGCCGTTGCCGGGGATTGGCAACATAACTACATCTTTCTTTTATTGCACTTTTTATTTTTATTTTTATTTTTATTTTTGTTTTTGTTTTTATTTTTATTTTTCTTTAATTTTTCTTTTGTGCTTTCAACTCTCGCTTTTCACGAGGTTTTCTTGTTTATGCGCAGATCCAAAAGAGGTGAAGATCCTGAGTATAAATTAGATCCGGAGAACGAACGTTCCTTCAATCTCAAGAAACAACTTCGCTGCCTTTTAGACCGGAACGAATACCTCGAGGAACAGCTAGAGCAGATGGCACGTAACCAGCCTGTTGGTGACGGTGTACCACCTGTCGATGACCCGCCGAGGGCAGATGGACGACGGTCATGTCGTGACTACATGCTGAACGATCATGTAGAGCTGGAGATCACGCTGCCGGATATTGATGCTGACAACTTCGAGCTGAAGCCTGTCATGTTTAGTATGATCAACAACGCCGGGCAGTTTAGTGGTTCTGCGACAGAAGATGCTAGGGAGCATCTCAAAACGTTCCAGGAGATCTGTGGTTCGTTTAGACTGCCAGGAGTTAGTCCGGAGATACTGAGGCTTCGGTTATTCACCCATTCATTGAGGGACAGAGCTAAAACTTGGTGGAATAAACTTACACCGGGTTCCATTATGACTTGGGCAGATCTAACTCGTGAATTTTTATCTCGTTTTAATCCTTCGCATTTATCTGAGCGATTACGTAATGAAATTGCTACTTTTCAACATGAAGATGACGAGCCGATGCACGAGGCCTGGGACAGATTTACTACTCTTCTACGGAACTGCCCAATGCATGGATTTCCCGTCTGGAATCAGGTAACTAAGTTCTATAATGTTGCTAACTTACAAACTCGCATTCGAATTGATTCTGCAGCAAATGGACTACTATTGGATTAAGATCCAGACGAGGCATTGCAAGTTTTGAAAAATCTGGCCAAGAATGAGGAGCAGTTTCCGACTGCAAGAAGAGGGGGTAAACGGGTACTTGCTGTCAAGGACTATGAGGCCGACAGCACTATGAAATCCCAGGTAGCATTCCTTACTAAAGCAATGAAACACTTATTAAATGAAGAAGAATTACGAGGATTTGCTGTTGAGGAAGTTTGTGCTATTTGTGAGGGAAATCGTAGTAGGGATGAGTGCCCAATAAATATAGAAGAGGGAAAATATGTTGGAAATTACAAGCCAAATTATAACTCCAACAACTACAACCCTAATTGGAGGAAGGATCCCAAATTTTCCTGGAGTAATCCTAATAATCCTCTGAATCCGCAAGCATATAATCAGAATCAGGGGGGTCCTAGATTGTTGACGCGACAGCAACTGCCGCCGTAGAACCTGCCGCAGCACCTGCCGCCGCAGCAGCAACAGCAGCCACCACCTGCCACGAGTAGTGTTTTGGAACAGACTCTGGCCACCTTTATGTCTCAGACCGGTACGTATATGGAGAATATAAATCAGTTTGTCAAGAAGACGGAAAATTTTATAGATAAAACCGAGATGAGGATGACAAACCATGAAGCTACCTTGAATTCTCTAGAGACACAAATGGGTCAGGTATCGCAACATATTAAGCCGAGGCAGAATGGAGGTTTCCCTAGCAATACTGAAAATGCTAGATCGCCCCCACATGAGCAATGTAAGGCGATTACTACTAGGAGTGGGAAAAAACTACCAGGGCCGGAAAAAGAAGTTGAAACAGAAAAGGAACCTGCCTTGGATAAACCTACCGAGGAAACTGCCCCGACAGGTGATAAACAGACTGCTGCCGATGAGCCTGTCACGACAGCAGAAGCGACAGAGGATAAAAAAGATGATTATCGTCCTCAGATTCGCATGCAGTGGGAAGGACGTATTGCTGATTATCGTCCTCCACCACCTTTTCCTCAACGGATACAGCAAGCTAAGCATGAATATCAACTTAAAAAGATTTATGATATTTTTAAACAGGTTCATATTAATATTCCGTTGTTAGATGCTGTTAGGGAGATGCTCGGTTATGCTAAATTTCTCAAGGATGTTATGTCGAAAAAATCTAAACTTGGGGAATTTGAAACGGTAAGGATGCAAGAAGGTTGCATGAGCATTCTTCATCGGCAGCCACCCCAGAAAAAGAAGGATCCGGGGAGCTTCATCATACCTTGCGTAATCGGCGACAAATTTGTGGGTAAGGCTCTTTGTGATCTTGGTGCCAGTGTTAATCTAATGCCCAAATCTGTTTTTCAGAAACTAGGTATTGGCAAGGCGCGGCCCACGACAGTTACCCTACAGCTAGCCGACCGCTCTTACGTTCACCCCGAGGGAAAATTTGAAGATATTTTGGTAAGAGTGGATAAGCTTATTTTTCCTGCTGACTTTCTTATTTTAGATTGTGAGGCAGATGAGAACGCACCAGTCATCCTTGGGCGACCCTTCTTAGCCACGGGAAGATCATTGATTGATGTGGAGAAAGGAGAACTCACCATGCGAGTAAACGATCAAGAGATTAAGTTGAATGTTCTCCAAGCAATGAAACATGCTGATGTGGACGAGGAATGCAAGGCCATCATTGAGGCGACCTTTGATCACCCCTGCATCAGGTCGAGCTGCCGTGATATAAAATTTGGTCACTGCCGCGACAGCCACCTACTGACCTATCACGACAGCAACGATGACAGCAACGACGACAGCATCGACGACAGCATCGACGACAGCGACTCCTCTGAATCCGATACATCTGATACTGAAGGTCAGGAGGAGGTAAACTGGTTAGGCCATCGTCCAGGTAAGTTATTCGAACCTTTGAATTACACTTCGGATAACCATTTAATCCAAAAGCCATCTACTATTGAACCACCTGTCTTAGAACTTAAGCCCATTCCAGGGCAGTTAAAATATGCTTATCTTGGTTCAAATGACACATTGCCCGTAATCATCTCTGCTAAGCTGCCGCAGGAACAGGAACGGCAGCTGATCGACATGTTAAGGCAGCACAAGAAGGTGATTGGATGGACGATAGCAGACATACAAGGCATTAGTCCGGCGATATGTATGCACAAAATCCTCCTAGAGGAAGATCATAAGCCGACGATTGATGCCCAAAGGCGGTTAAACCTTGCGATGAAGGAGGTAGTGCGTAAAGAGATAATTAAATGGTTAGATGCTGGTATTATTTACGCCATCTCCGACAGCAAATGGGTGAGCCCGGTGCAATGTGTTCCCAAGAAAGGAGGAATGATTGTGATAACCAATGAAAACAACGAGTTAATCCCAACCAGGACTGTGACCGGTTGGAGGGTTTGTATGGACTATCGGAAGCTTAATAAAGCTACCCGAAAAGACCACTTTCTTTTACCCTTTATTGATCAAATGCTTGATAGATTAGCGGGTAAACCTTACTATTGTTTTCTTGATGGTTATTCAGGATACAATCAAATTGCTATTGCACCGGAGGATCAAGAGAAAACGACTTTCACATGCCCCTACGGAACATACGCATTTAGGAGGATGCCGTTCGGCCTCTGCAACGCACCTGCCACCTTCCAAAGATGTATGATGGCTATATTCTCCGACATGGTAGAGGACTTCCTTGAGATTTTCATGGATGATTTTTCCGTCTTTGGAGACGATTTTGAGAGCTGCCTCGACAACCTTCAAAAGGTACTTGAAAGATGTGAAAAAGCTAATCTTGTACTAAATTGGGAAAAATGCCACTTTATGGTGGATGAGGGGATAGTCCTAGGCCATAAGATTAGCTTCCGTGGGATAGAAGTCGACAGGGCCAAGATAGAAGTCATAGAGAAGCTGCCGCCGCCAACCACAGTCAAGGGTATTAGAAGTTTTTTAGGGCATGCTCGTTTTTATAGGAGATTCATTGCAAATTTCTCAAAAATCACGAAGCCCCTATGCCATCTCTTAGAGCAGAACCAACCCTTTGACTTTAATGAGGAATGTACTGAAGCATTCAAGGTTCTGAAGGAAAAGCTAGTGACAGCCCCCATAGTACAGCCACCAGACTGGACACAGCCATTCGAGATCATGTGTGATGCTAGTGACTATGCTGTCGGGGCAGCGCTTGGGCAGCACAGAGATAAGCTGTTTCACGTCATATACTATGCCAGCAAGACGTTAAATGACGCCCAAGTGAATTACACCACCACTGAAAAGGAGTTGTTAGCTGTGGTGTTCTCCATCGACAAGTTTCGTTCTTACATACTTGGAACGAAAGTAATAATACACACCGACCATTCTGCCCTAAAGTATTTGTTCGCAAAGAAGGATGCAAAGCCTAGGTTAATACGATGGATCTTGCTATTACAAGAGTTCGACCTTGAGATCAAGGACAAAAAGGGGACAGAAAATCAGGTGGCAGACCACTTGTCGAGCTTGGAGAAGGGACAGAGTCTACCAATCGATGAGACAAACATACTGGAGACCTTCCCAGATGAGCAGCTCTTTGCTGCCGCAATCGCTGTCGCGACAGCCATAGCGGCAGGTAAGTCTTCTAACCTTCCCTGGTATGTTGATTTCGTTAATTTTATAGTTAGCGGAATATTACCTTCTGATCTTAATTATCAAGCCAGGAAGAGGTTCCAAAATGATGTTAAGCATTATTATTGGGACGAACCTCTTCTTTTTAAAATGTGCGCAGATCAGGTTATAAGGAGGTGTATACCACAAGAAGAGCAAGAAGACATTCTCCATCACTGCCATGCTTCACAATATGGAGGACACTTAGGAGGAAATAAGACTGCTGCCAAGGTGCTGCAGTCAGGGTTCTACTGGCCAACATTATATAAAGATGCAAAGGAATTTTACAAAAACTGTGACAGGTGCCAGCGAACAGGTAACATCTCGAGGAGAAACGAGATGCCACTGCAGAACATTTTAGAAGTCGAGATCTTCGACGTTTGGGGGATTGATTTTATGGGACCTTTTCCATCTTCGTGTGGAAATCTTTACATCCTCCTAGCAGTGGATTATGTCTCCAAGTGGGTAGAAGCAATCGCAACTCAAAAGAATGATGCCAAAACGGTCCAAAAGTTTTTTCACAAAAACATTTTTTCTAGATTTGGCATCCCTAGAGCGATTATCAGTGATGAAGGGAGACATTTTGATAATAGGGTAATTGCTGCCGCCTTGAAGAAATATGGTGTCAAGCACAGGATCGCGACAGCATACCACCCACAGACCAATGGACAGGCTGAGATATCCAATAGGGAAGTGAAGAACATTCTTGAAAAGATGGTTAAACCAACTAGGAAAGACTGGTCTTTACTTCTAAATGATGCATTATGGGCATACAGGACAGCTTTCAAGACTCCATTGGGCATGTCTCCATACCGACTGATTTATGGGAAAACCTGTCACCTGCCTGTCGAGATCGAGCACAAAGCATATTGGGCAATTAAGGCAGTGAATTTGGACTTGGACAAGGCAGGCCAGAAAAGGTTATTAGATTTGAACGAGATTGAAGAATTACGGACAATGGCCTACGACAACGCAAGGATTTACAAAGAAAAGACTAAGAAGTGACACGACAAGAAACTGCTGCCACGACAGTTCTGCCCAGGGCAGCTTGTGTTGTTATTTAATTCTAGACTTAAACTCTTCCCAGGAAAGCTAAAGTCTAGATGGTCTGGCCCATTCCAAGTGATACAAGTTTTTCCCCATGGTGCCATCACAATTCAATCATTAAAAGACGAGCACCAATTCAAAGTCAATGGACAGCGCCTCAAGCATTATCAGGGGACTGAAGCCCCAGGAATACATGAAGTGGTTACTTTAGGAGATGCCCCACAAGGCATCCCTAATTTAACCTAATTTTTATTTTTATTTATTATTATTTATTAGGAAATTAGGTTTATTTTATTCGAATAATGTTTTGTTTTTCTAATTTCAGTTTTTAGGAAATAAAGGAGTCAAGAAGAGAAGGAGAAGTGACCCAAGCCCACCGCCCATCCATCAGCCCAATAAAGCCCATTTATGGAAACCTGTCGTTTCGGCTGCCGCCGCGGACGGATATGACAGGCTGTCAACAGACTGACATGGCAGACGCAGAAGCGTGCGGTAGACGCGTAACAGACGCATAAATGCGTGTCAGACGCGTCAGACACGCTAACTCCAATCTGCCGCTCCGTTCTTCACGCCTGCCGTTGCGGCATTAAATGGGCAGCTACTCGACCGCTATAAAACCCCATTCTCATTTTCATTTTTTCTCACTTCTGCTTATTCTTCTTTGCTTTCTCCTCTAGTTTTATTTGCTTTCTTCAGATTTCACAACCCTTGCAACCAACATGTCTACTAGACAGACCCGCCGTAGTGCTGCCTCAGCATCCTCCTCAGCAGCAGCGACGCCCTTTGCCAACAAGGAGTTATGGGAGGAACGTGGTTTCGTGTACATCCGACGGGCACCCCACATGGGACTCCGGCCGTTCATTGTAAGGGCTATCACGGCTCAACTATGGGAGCACTTCGCGGAACAACCGGCAGAGCTCAATGACACATTAGTCCGGGAATTCTATGCTGCCATAGACAGCAAAACAGCGACATCTGTCACTGTTAGAGGTGTCAAGGTGCCCTTCACTGCCGACAGCATCAACCACATGTTTGGCCTCTTCTTTGGCCCCGATGATGATGCTCACCAGAAATTTCTCGACTCCCTCGATGTTGCCGCTTATGATGCTGTCATGGTGGAGTTGACAGAGGAGGGAACATCATGGACAACCAGTAAGAAGAACCCCCACTCCGTCAACAGGGGGAAGCTCCTCCCGGAAGCCAAACTTTGGAACGCTTTCATCAAAAAGCGTATCTTGCCGTCTTCCCACCACACGATAGTCAACCGGCAGCGGCTCGCCCTTATTCACTCCATCATACACGACAGGCCTATCAATGTGGGCCGATATATGAGGGACAACATCCTGGACTGTGCCTTCCGCTCCGACTCTCGCCTCTGTCTGCCGTTCACTATAACCTCCCTCTGCCGATGTGCTGCTGTTCCCGAGGAACCCTCCGACAAACTAAGGAAGGGCAGAGGCTGGACAGACAACAACATCAACAGCGTCATGGAGCTGGTCGTGGCTACACATGTCTCATCTTTCAACCCAGCCGGCTCACCAGCAGAATCATCAGAGGAGCCTGCCCCGGAACCTGCTGCCGCCACTGCTCCGACAGACCAGACCACCCTCCTCCTTGCTACGCTACAACGGGTAGAGGAGCGACAAATGGGATTGATGACGTTCATTCGGGACTTCGCAAACTCGACGGTAAATTTTATTACCCAAACTTTAAATTTTCCCGATGTTCAATTCCCTAGTTTTCCTGCCCATTATTTCCGTATCCCCACCCCTGTCCATACCCCTGTTCACACACCCACACCACCTGCCTCTCCGCATTCCCACTCGACTGCTTCCACCACATCACCTGCCCCGACGGCAGCAGGCAGCCCACCGACAGACACCTCTCCTAGATGAACAAAGCGGCCTGCCTCTGATAACAGCCCTCTAACCCGGAGAAATTTGGCGAGGGAATTTACGCCGGTCAAGCGGATAAAACACATGGCAGACAAGAAAAGGCTGCCCAAGGCTAGCACCACCACCAGCAGCTCTTGGGACAGTGGCAGCAGTTCCGATGTCCAGCTTGTAGAGCAGCCTGCCCCTACACCTGCCCCTAAACCTGCCCAGCCTCCTCCACAGCCCAGACGCTGCCGTCAGATCCGTGTCAGCAGCAGCAGCGAGGACAACGACTAAAAATTTAAGTTTTTATTTTCCTCTTATTGCTGCCTGCCTTTATCTTTTGTGATGTATTTTTTTTATATATTTTTGCTTTTTCTGTCATTTTGCATTGAGGGCAATGCAACCCTCGAGTTTGGGGGTGGCAACCCTCCATCATTAATGGAGTCTTAAGTACATCTTTTTATTAATTGTTGAGTCTTTTATTTGTTTAATTTCTTTTTAAAAAAAATCAGAAAATTTAAACTGTTGGCTTAAAAACTGTGAAGTTAACTTACCTGTCATGACAACTCTGTCGTGGCAGCATCTTTAGGACAGTTTAAGGAGAAGTTTAGAGCCTTTCTATAGTTCTGAAAACTTAAACACCTTTGTGACTGTTATTTTGCTTAGATTTCTTTTAGCCAAACTAGAATAGGAAGCTTAGAACTTGAATAGCCCCTAGAGGTGCCCGAAACTGGCTCTAGGAAAGAAGTTTAGCAAAAGAAAATCAAAAACCTAGAGGTGCCCGAAACCGGCTCTTGGAAGCTAACTAGAGGTGCCCGAAACTGGCTCTAGAAAAACTTAGCTTGAAAATAGAAGAAAAGAAGCATGAAAATGTGCTTTCTAAAAAAAATAAACTTTGGCATAAAAATTCGAGTTAAGAAGTTGAATATTCTAGTGAAACTGATATCGCGGGTTAAGAAGTTGAATATTCTAGTGAAACTAAGAGAGTCTTAGCATATAACTGTTCACAAGCATGCACACACTACACGAGAGCTATAGGGAGATTCCGAACAGATCCTAACCTTTTCGACAGGTTGTTGCCGCCATAGAGAATGAACGGCGGGTAAGGGACAGTTCACTGTTTGATGGCCAACACAAAAAATTTTCATTTTTCTTTTAATTTTAATTGCTTGAGGGCAAGAAAAAACTTGAGTTTGGGGGTGTGTTGAGTGCGTAAAAGTTCTATTATTTACACCCTTTTTAACCCATATTTCTGCTGCATTCAAGCATCATTGCATTGCATTTAAGTTAGTTTTCAGTAAAACATCATAAATGGATTAAAAGCACGGATTCTACTAAAAGATGGCTATTTTCGCAGGTATCTGCCATAGTAGACGTTGAAGGCAGGCGCAGGGCAGAGAAGCAGGAGAGCTGAACTGGACAAGCAGACGAAGAAGACGAAGCTGCCATGGACCTGTCGTGACAACAGACTTATGAAGAGGAAAAGCAAAGTGGACCTCGATAGATAGAGAAAAATATGCTCGTCTGTCGTGTGAATGCCACATATTTTTCCAAGCCCCGGATCAAAAGATATGTCAAGCCAAAGCTCAAGGAGAGGAAATTCCTAGAAACAAGGATGCGGCTGGAAAGTAGGAGTCTTTAGAGATTTAATCTTTATTAGAATCTTACTTTTAATTAAAGTTGTAATCCTTGTTACCTTAGATAACTTAAGCCCAAAGCTTATATAAGGGCATAGATTTAACCTAGGAGGCACAACCGATTACCCCATAATCGAAACCAAAAACCCCTGTCGTCCACCCATCACCGACATGTTCTAAATTCCCCCTAGGGCTACGGGTTGTTTTGTAAAGTAGTTGCAAGGGTTGTTTTGTTTTAGGATTTTTCAGTTCAATAAAATAAACTTCAAGTTCTCTTATTTTGGTTTTAACATCTTGCAAGAGCATCGGGAGAGCATTGTGAGGTTATCCATTTACTTAGCATCGGGAGAGTTAAGTATACGAAAGAAATAACAGCGAGTTCTCTAGTTTATAGTTGAACTATCTTGTGCCTAGGGATAGGGCAAGGTTAAGTGGCTAAGGAAGAATTCATACACATCGGTGTTCATCCTTCGATTCACGCCGGGAGGTATCATCAAAGACGTGTTCATCGACAGACTTGGACCTAGGGATAGGACAAGGCAGATCTGGGATTCTTGCCAAGCTTGAAGTACGGAGTTGGTGTTCGCTGCCGCGACAGCCAACGGACAGCCGCCGCGACAGGTGCTGTCGGCGACGGGAGCGACGACAGAACTGGAGTTCCTAAGCAATTTAATACATGCACTACCGAGCAATTCAATACCAGCCCATTCTCTCTATCTTGATAACTCAATCTTTTATTTACGTTTTTCTTATTATTCTCGTGACAATCTTCTAAACTATTTCCTTTACTTCGTGCAGTGAACTAAGGTGAAGTCATTAGCCCAATCCCTGTGGAGACAATATCCAATACTTTGTATCACTTTACTACTTGCGTCGTGTACACTTGCACTACAATTGCGATAGACTCTTTTACACGCAACATAAGTCTTAGATGCGTAAAATAGAATTATATTCATTTAAACGGACAAATAAATAGAACCTATCGTGAACTTGCAAATTCCATATTTAAAAAAAACTTTTTTTTGAAAATCATTTAAAATCAATTTGTGGCCTTACCCTCTTTTGTTTTTATTAAAAAAACACATCCCCAACAAAGTCGCCAAGTTGTCGCAACCCTTTTTTAGGAGGCTTTGACTTTTTGAAAACTTTAAAAAAATGGAGTCGCCACCAATCTTTTTGAAAAGTGTGATTGGATCACTTTAAATCAGGGTTATTTTAATAAAACGTTTTGTTTTAATAAAACAACGGTTTTGGTCTGCGAAAATCAGAAAATAGGTTCGGGGGTCGGTTACGCGTGGGGAAGGTAGAGATGGGCACGGGTCGGGTCGGGCCGGGTTTTTGGCCCACCCGAACCCGACCCGAAAATAAATACCTTAAACCCGACTCCGACCCGACCCGACCCAACCTATATAAAAAAAATTAATTTTAGGGACTAAATTGTAAAAAAACAATTTTAAGAGACTTAATTGTAAAAAATAATAAATTTAAGGACTAAATTGTAAATAAAAAATCAATTTTAAGGACCTAATTATAAAAAAATATATAAAAAAGGGGTATTATTACAAATATCCCTAAAAAATTTAAGGGAAAATTACACAATTAGTCCCGGGTCGGGTCGGGTAGGATTTTTTCACCCTAAAACCCGAACCCGACCCGACCCGACCTCACCCTACACAAAAACCCGACTCGAACCCGATTTTTTCATAAAAATACCCGACCCGATCGGGCCGGGTCGGGTCGGAACCCGCCGGGTCCGGGTTCCGTGCCCATCCCTAGGGGAAGGGTTAACACCCCATGACGCCTAAAATTGGTACCTAATTGATTTTAAAATCATTTTCAAAACTTGGAATTTGCAAGTTCACAAAGGTTCGCCTTTATTTGTCCGTTTAATGAATATTATTCTATTTTAACGGCCTTATCTCTCGGGAGATGAACTTTAATCACCGCTAACATATCTGGCGCTAACCCGTCATTCTCGTTTGATAAGACATTGCATTAAATTAATTTCACTTTTCAAGCAACAAAAAAATTTGGTGCGTTGAGCATTTTATATTTAATCTAGGTTCGATTATTTAAAAATTCTAAAAATATGTCTGAGTTTTTTATTCCTAATTAAAAGTTTAAGTTTTCTTAAGTGTGTTTTTATTTTTTGTGAAGTAATTTTTTTCAACAAACACGTCTCTATCTAAGCTTTAGAACCTAGCCCTATGTTTTCACCTATTTCTAAAAAAACAAGCAACTCAAATTTTCTTTTTGTGTTTTTCCCCTTCTTATTATTTCTTTTTAAAAAAACTTTTTTATTTCTTTCTTTCCTTTTTTAAAACCAAGACCCATTTTTTCTTTTTTTTACATTTTTTAGCTTTTTTTCATTTTTATGTTTTTTCAGCCTTTTTTAATTTTTTTTAAAATGAATTTCCCTTTAAAGAAAACTTTCTTTTCATTTTTAATTCTTTAAGGATTAATATCCTATACGCCGGCGGTGGAAAGTTTTTATTTCCACAAGCGCCTCAATTATAGGGTTTAGGGTTAGTGTTTAGGGTTTAAAGTTTAAGAGGTTTAATGTAAAGGTTTAGAATTTAGGGTTCATGTTTAGAATTTAGGAATTAGGGTTAGAATTTAGGGTTTAGGGTTAGGGTTTAGTTTTATGGTAATATGGGTGGGGATTTAGGTTTTAACCTATAAACCCTAAATTTTAACCCTAAACCCAAAATTCTATCAACAATCCCTAAATTCAAAACTACTACACTTATACCCCTAAATTTTAAACCCTAAACGAAGTCCCTAACTCCTAAAACTAAGGCGCTTGTGTAAAAAAGTTTCCACAAGCGCTTGTGTATAGAACAATTACCCATTCTTTAAAAGCTTTCATTTTAAAAAAATGACTTTTTTTAAAATAAACCTTTTTATTTTTCCCTAAAACCTTAAACTTTATTTTAAAATCTTTTATTTTTTCCTTTTCTTGAAAAAAAAAACTTTGTTTCTTATTTCACTTTTCTAAAAAATCTTTATTATTTTTTCTCTTTTAAAACCACTTAACCCATTTATTATTAAAACTAAAATCCATAAAAAACCTTTTTATATTTCTTTTATAAAAATCAAGCCCCTTTATTATTTCCACTCATGCATTATTTTTTTCCTTTTATTTTTTGCTATTTTTGCTCTTTTCTTTGTTGTTTTTTATTACATTTATTATTTTTTTGTCTTCATTTTATTTCCTTTTTCTTTGAACATTTATTTCCACATTTATTATTAAAATTATTATCAGATTTTTCTCTTTTTTTCTTTTTTAAAAGAATGGGTTTATATTTCTAAATGGGCTTTGTTTTTTCTTCTTCTTCAAAAATGGGTTTTTAAAGATGGGTTTTTGTTGTATTTTTTATTTAATTTATATAAGAGTGAGCCTTTTATTATTTTAAGGGAGAAAATATTTTTTTTTTATTTTTTTAGATTATTTAATATCGGGGTGAAAATCTAGTGACAACAAGGAGGATGCAAAATTTTCTCAATTTAATGCCGAAGCATAAGCAAAAGAATCAAAGAGAGAAGCGAGAGAAGCATAGAAAGAAACAACATATCAGAAACTCCAAAATCAACTTCAAAAAATGATGACGGTGATAAAACATAACCAACCACAGAATCCGCCATCTTAGTTGATTTTTAAGTTCATATTTTGTTTATTAATTCTACTGAACAACGTTGAACTACATTTCACTTTAATGTTAGAATTTGATTTATTTTTGTTGTTAAGTATTTCTACTTGATTGTCGTAATTAGTTTTTAAATTTGATGTTATTGGATAGTGTTACGGGTTAAATTAGAGTAATATATATTTGAAAATGATGTTTGCGAAAGGCAGTTAAGCTTAGCGGCGTTTGTGGTTACGAGCACCACTAAATGCCACTACATATATTGGTCATTTGCGGTGTTTGTGGTAAAAAAACACCATTAGAAATCACACCATACAACAGAGTTTACCAACAAAGACACCACTAAAGCTAAGGTAATTAAATACATTTGTGGCGAAAAATTCCACAAAAAATCACATCAAACAGCGACATTTGCAAATAAAACGCCACTAAAAATCACAATATACTGCGGAGTACAAACATCGCAAATGTTTGCGGTCCTAGTTCCAGTGGCATTTTTATTAGCGCCAGGAAAATTTTTAGCGGCGCTAAAAAATTCACTATATGGCTAAAAATGTCGTTAAAAACTTGTTTTGATGTAGCGGTGAAGTTAGATCATTAATAGAAAATTTTTAAAAAATATAAACTATACAGAATCGACCATATTTTTTTGTTAAGTACATATCCATTTTATAGTCTAAGCTCGGGATTCGTGGCTCTCCCTTCTAACAATATTGTCTCCAAAATTTGAACCCGTATTATCTCATTAAAAGAGTAATATGCCTTGTCATTCCACTAATGACACACGTCGTTTTCGCGTCAAAAATAATTCCTTCTTCCCTGATAATAAATAAAGGAAGTTAAATGTGGTAAGAGATAAGTAAGGGTCGATCTCACAGGGACTCAGAAAACTTCCTGATTAATGTATGTTCAACCGTTGAGCCAAGAAGAGAATTGAATGATATTTCAGTAAAAATGAGGGTTTGTGAAATAACAAGAACACAAATAAATTAAAGTGGGGATTGAAAAGAAATAGATACATTATTTATTAATAAGTCTTGGGCATTGGCTCTCACTCAGTTTCCTCGAATCATTGGAAAATAATTTTTACTTCAGGATTCACGTCGGTTAATTGCCTACAAGGGTCAATCCTTGAGACTACGCTTTTGTAACCGAATACCCAAGTTTTATCTTTGATATCGATTTACGAGGTTGATCTAGTCAACAACAATGTTGTAGATCAAAATCGTTTAAGTTCAGTAAAAACCGACTCCAATTATGTTGTTTCAATAACAACAGTTTCGATCTCAATTTTCTTCTTAGTAATCAATTTATTAAGTGTGTTTTCAAGAAGTCGAAAGTGCTTCAATAGCCGATCCTTCTTTCCACATATTTAACCAAAAACATCATTCTGACCAAAGTTAATCTTTAGTTTCGAAATCGTTTTAGTTTAGAAATCAAACCTTAGAAAACTGAAAGAGATTCCCGAAATTTTGAAAGCGTTTTTCAATCTTCCGGTTAGAATTGAGTCATTACTGTAGCCCTCAACTTTTATTAAAATTAGCTATAAGCATGATTATGAAAGAAATCATTCTTAGCATATTTTAAAATAAATAAAAAAAACTTTAAAAAGAAAGTAAGAACGAAGAAGAAGAGAAATGAATTTAATAAAATCAAAGTAAAACGAAACAATGAACAAGAGATGATTTGAGTCTCACCCCGAAAGGGAAATTTATAGCATCCTAAAACGCTAAAAATACTCTTAAAATGATAAGAGATCCTTCTAAAATATTTAAAATACAAAAGATAAATGCTAAGGGATCATAATTAAATCCTAAAATGTTTAAAATTCAAAAATAAAAGATAAATACCAAGCTTTGATCCTAATCCCGTCTGATAAGTGCTTGGACGTGGTTGATAGTTTATCACACGTTGTTGACGTCATCTTCTAGAAGTCTGCTGACCAGCGCATTCATGCCCCAATTCATGCCCACTAATCCAGCCATGAATCTAGAAAACTTGCAAAATTTAGCCTTTTTTAATCAATTTTCCAGCCATGAAATCTTGCACAGAAAAGCACATAATAAACCACGATTCAGCACCACAAAGAAACTATCTAAGTGTAATTAGCACTAAAATATTGACCAAACTAGATACTCATCAAATCCCCCTCACTTATCCGATTCTTGTCCTCAAGTATCTCAAAATTAAACAAATCTAAGCTCAAGTTATCATCCTTAATTTCACAAAGTCTCAAAGTTTATGGTATGACTAAGTATCTAAACATGAAAGAAAATAAAAGGAGCAAAAGAGAAGTGACAAGACTTAGAAATAATTTAAGCAAAAATAACATTCCAATACCCTGTTAACAACAATGATGCAAACCAAGTACCCTCACAAGGAATCGCTCATGTCACTCAAAGTGTTTAATGGTGGAGAAAATCACTCGAGCCAAAACTAATTAGAGCATTACCATAGGCTTGTGGTTAAATCTAATCTCCACTACTTAGTATGAACATAATGCAAAAATCAAGAGGTCTTAAAAGGGTTGTAACGGGGCTAAGGTTAGAGTAGGATAAAGGCCGAAAAAATATGGGTTAAAATTTAAGACAAAAATCATCCCAAAATTCTTATTTTAAACTGTTTTTTTCATTCGAATAAAAAATGTGAAACTGCACTGCTTATTCTTTTTTTCTGCTGTGCAGATTTGAATAAATTCTACATTGTATTTTCCTGCAGTTTATTTTCTGCACTGCTGGACTGCATCGTTCGAAACTATTTTTTTTCTGCACTACTCAATTCGAATCTGATTTTTTCTGTAGTGTTAATTCAAATTTATTTTTTATTTTTTATTTTTTTTCTTTGAGACAATTTTGTCTTTAAAAAGATGACAAAAAAATAGTAAGAATAAAAGAAATGTTTTAGACCAAAAATACGGTGAAGCAAGGAAAAGGTCAAGGCTCAAAATTGGCTATCTATGGGATAAATATATAAAGGGTAGGCTAATTTTTTGGAAGAGAATATGGTTTATATCCTAGTGCCTCTATCATATTTAAGCATCATACTAAAAAATATAATCTAAAAAAGTAATTAAACCACAAGTTCTAGAATGCAACTAATTGGTTAGGCACACTCAAAGAAACAAAGATAAAAAAATAAGTATACATGCTCATTAGGCTCAAAAACTCACATGAATTGTGAGTTGTACATAGGTAAGCACCATGTCAATTAACAAAGTAAGGAAAGTCATAAAAAATTATAAAAATGCTAATCAAGCCATAATCAATCATGCAACCTAAAATTTCTAACATGAAAGATACCAAATTGTATGAAAAGCGAAGAGAGCGAAATTAAGGATAACAATAAATAGCTTAAAATGAAATAAAATCAAGAGAGCATGAGATAATCAATCGGATAAGAAAAAAAATTAACACAAATTCTACTCCCCTTCACGTAAATCATATTGTCCCAATATGTAAAAATAAAAAGACAATTAAAAAAATAGAGATACTCTCCGTATGTAACAGCGATCGCCGGCATCGATTGAGATGAGCAAGATAGTGATTATGCAACCTAGGGTATACGTGGTTGGTTGGCGTGTCGAGGAGGGAGGGCCGACTGTTGCCTTTGATCATGGCGAGCAAGAAGCGGTGGTGTGCCGGTGAGTGTAAAGGTGCGATTGTGATGATGGTTTCGGCTGATAAAAAAACATGGGGGAAATGTGGGTTTAAGTTTAGTCACGTGGGAGTGATATGTTTAGGAAAATTTTTTTTTGCTCAAGGGTGTAAGAAGCCCTTGAACTTTTGAAAAATAATCAATTAAGCCTTTAAACTTTTTTTACACCTAATTAAGCCCTTGAACAAAGAAATTTAATCAATTAAGCCATTGAACCAAGAAATTGAATCAATTAAGTCCTTTGACCAATTTTGACCATTAAATCTTGACCTTTTTTTTCTTCAGATATTACCGGCACATAATACACTACAGTTCCATCATTTTGCATTTACAAAAGAAATTCAAAAAGTATTTTTTATAAATTTTATAAGTTTTTTAGAATTTTTAGAACCTTTAAAGAATTTTTTAAATAAAATAAAAAATTCTGAAAACTGTCAAGTGGAAACATTGTGACATATTGCACTGCAACAATGAATCGAACAAAACTATTAAGATTTAATGGTCAAAGTTGGTCAAATGGCTAAATTGATTCAATTTATTGGTTTAAGGGCTTAATTGATTAAATTTTGTGGTTCAAGGGCTTAATTGGGTGTAAAAAAAATTTAGAGGCTTAATTGATTTTTTTTCAAAAGTTCAAGGGCTTCTTACACCCTTAAGCCTTTTAATTCAATAAAGGTATTGATAAGGAGAGGTGGGGAAAAAACGGCTGAAGCTATGGTGATAAGGGAGAGATGGGACCCACAGATATGAGTTGAAAGAAATCACGTGTGGTCCACAGACAAGTGAGGGGATAATCTCTGGGTTTTGCTATCATAAGCCGAGATTCATGGGGTTGGCTAATGTGCACCGGCCAACAAATGAACAAGGGTGTAAGGCCATTGGACGGTTGATTAGCAGGCGAACATTTTATATTCGGTTCGGTTGGATTTTTCCGGTGTACATGAAAAATAAAAATAAAATTAAAATTAAAACATGAAAAAAATAAAAATAAAATTAAGCGAGTAAAAATTTGAAAAATGGAAACAAATTGCAGAGAAATAAAATTAAAATGAATTGTCTCTCATTCAGTGCTTTATTTAACGTCGTTAGCTCGACGACCTTATTTATGCAATTGGCGTTTCTAAGCGAACTTCTTCAATTAAACCAACTGGGGCACTCTCATAAAAATGTTTTAACCGTTGCCCGTTTACTTTGAAGCAATTCCCCGAGTCATCTTGAATTTCGACTGCGCCATGTAGAAATACTTGAGTCACCTTATAAGGTCCGAGCCATTTTGACTTCAAATTTCCTGTAAAAAGTTTTAGCTTCAAATTAAATAAAAAAACTTTTTGACCAATAAAAAAAGACTTAAATGAAATGTGAAAACGCTTTTTTTTCTTGAAAGATCTGTGCGCCATCGTAAGCATTTTTACGAATTTCTTCCTGCTCTTGGATGTGCAACCGTCGTGCTTCCCCTACCGCAGCCATTTCCATGTTATACTCTTTAACGGCGCAGTACGCCTTGTGCTCTAGCTCAATTGGCAAGTGGCATGGCTTGTCGTACACAAGTCGATACGACGACATTCCTATAGGTCCTTTGTAAGTTGTGCGGTATGCCCACAATGCATCGACTAACTTCAAGTTCCAATCTTTTCGATTTGGTTTGACAATTTTTTCAAGGATGTATTTAATCTCTCGATTCGACACTTATGCTTGTCCTTTTGTTTGCGGATGATAGGATGTGGTTATCCGCTGAGTAACACCATATTTTTTTCATTAACCCTTCCACAACTCGATTGATGAAGTGTTTCCCTCTATCGCATATGATCGCTCTCGAAATGCCGAACCTAGAAAAAATAAAATCATGAAGGAAATTAGTTGTTGTTTTAGCATCATTATTTTGGGTCGCCATTTCTTCTACCCATTTAGAGACGTAATTGACCGAAAGTATAATATAAAAATTTCCAAAAGAAGAGGTAAACAATCCCATGTAATCAAGTCCCCAAACGTCGAAGATTTCACAAACATGGATTGAATTGAACGATATTTCACTCATTCGGCTTAAATTTCCAACACGTTGGCACCTGTCACATGCTTTACAAAAAACATAAGTATCTTTAAATAAATTAGGCCAATAAAATCTGCACTCAAGAATTTTGTGCGCAGTCCGTTTAGGCCTAAAATGACCTCCGCGTGAATAAGAATGATAGAATTTTAAAATCGAATTTACCTCGCCCTCGTCGTTGCATCACCTAATTACCTGATTTGAATATTTTTTCCAAAGATACGGATCGTCCCAAATATAAAATCGGGACTCTTGCTTTAGTCGATTGATTTCAGCTCTAGGCAAATAGTGAGGTAACTTACCTGTTGCCAAATAGTTCACCATATCAGCGTACCATGGTGTCAATCCTTGCGCCAACATCAATCGTTCTTCTAAGAACTCATCATTAATCGGCGGATCGGATGTAGAAAGGGGTATGCGACTCAAATGGTCTGCGACGAGGTTTTCGCATCCCTTTTTATCTTTAATTTCTAGATCGAACTCTTGGAGGAGTAAAATCCACTGGATAAGCCTCGACTTTGTTTCCTTTTTGCTCATAAGGTACTTTAAATCTATGTGATCATGAAACACAACAATTTTAGTACCGAGTAAATATGATCGAAATTTTTCTAAAGAAAAAATAATAGCGAAAAGCTCTTTTTCTGTTGTTGAGTAATTCTTTTGAGCTGGATCCAAAGTGCGAGATGCATAAGCTATAACGTGAAATTCTTTTCCGATCTTTTGGCCAATGACTGCTCCAACGGTCGTGTCCGACGCGTCGCACATAAGTTCGAACGGATAATCCCAGTTCGGTGGTTGAACGATTGGTGCTGTCACGAGCTTCTCTTTAAGTAAATCGAAGGAAGTCTTGCATTTCTCATCAAAATCAAATGCTTGATCTTTCTGGACCAACTTGCACAACGACTGCGCTATCTTTGAAAAATCTTTAATGAACCTGCGGTAAAATCCTGCATGACCCAGAAAAGAACGAATATCCCTCACAGTTGTGGGGTAAGGAAGTGAGCGTATGATATCAATTTTACCTTATCTACAACAATTCCATTAGATGAAACGATATGTCCTAATATTAAACTTGTATCAACCATAAAATTACATTTCTCATAATTTAATACAAGATTAAACTCAAGGCAACGTCGCAAAACATTTGTTAAATTTAACAAACACTCACCAAATGAATTACTGTAAACAGTAAAATCGTCCATAAATACCTCAATTACCTTCTCAACATAGTCGTAGAATATGCTTACCATACACCGCTGAAAAGTTGTCGGTGCGTTGCAAAGCCCAAATGGCATTCGTTGATAGGTGAATGTTTTGAATGGACATGTGAAAGTTGTTTTTTCTTGATCCTCAAGCGCCACATGGATTTGGAAGAATCTTGAAAAGCCATCAAGACAACAATAATGAGTTTTACAGACTAAACATTCTATCATTTGATCTACAAACGATAATGGAAAATGATCTTTTCAGGTTAAGGAGTTCAACTTCCTGTAGTCGATACAAACCCGCCAACCATTCTGAACTCGCGTCGGAACTAACTCACCTTCCGAGTTTTTTATTACTGTTACTCCAGTCTTTTAGGGACCACGTGGATGTGACTTACCCAATCATTGTCATAAATCGAATAAATTATATCCGCATCAAGGAGTTTTTGTGTCTTCTTTTGGACTACCTCCATCATAGGTTCGTTTAGTATGTGTTTCCCTTGTCATTAAGGACTCGCCCCTTCTTCGATCTTGATCTTGTGCATACAGGTAGAGGGACTTAATCCCTTTATATTGGCTATTATCCATCTAATGGCCTCCTTATGAACACACAACACAGTCACAAGATCAGCTTCCTCCTCTTTTGAGAGTTTATTCGATATCATCACAGGCAAGGTTTCGTTATCTCCCAAGAACACATATTTGATATGTTTTGGCAACTCTTTGATTTAGATAATTGGTGCCTGCAAAACCGATGGTAACATTTTAGTTTTTGTGGGAAGTAAAGGAAAACTAGAATTAATTGAATTTTTTTTCTAACTATCTTATCTCCTATTTGCGGCAAAGTTCAAAATCCCTGTAAAAATTATCGAAAAAGTTTGTTTTAATGAAATCATTAACTAAGGGATCAATAATATCAATGGAATTAACTCTTTCTACTTGGTTTGGGCATTTCATCGCTTTATACACATCAAATTATACTACCTCACCATCAAATTCCATCGTTAAAATACCGCTTCTTACATCGATTTTGGTATGGGCGGTGCTTAGGAAAGGTCGACCCAACAGTATTTCTGAGCACGTGTTTGTTCTATCGTTCTCCATGTCAATGACATGGAAATTGACAAGAAAAATTAAAACATCAACTTTCACCAAGACATTCTCGAGCACTCCTTCCAGATAGATGATTGAACGATCAGCTAACTGAATAGTAACGTGTGTTTCCTTCAAAAGTTCTTTAGTAATCATTTTATAAACGGAAAGAGCCATAACATTAATTGAAGCTCCCAAGTCACGCATTGCTCGGTTAATGAAAACGTTATATATTTTGCATGGTATAACGAATATACCTTGGTCTTTCATTTTTTGTGGTAGTTTTCTTTGAAATACTGCAGATACATTCTCTCCCAAATTAACCTTCTCATGTCCTGTCAGCTTTCTCTTCGCTGTACAAAGTTCTTTTAAAAATCTAGCATACCTTGGTACTTGCCGAATTATTTCTATGAGAGGTATGTTGACTTGAACTTTTTGGAATACCTTTATTATTTCCTTTTCTTCGGCTCGTTTATCTCGCCTCACCAATCTTGATGGAAAAGGTGGTGCGATTTCATGAGAAGAAGGTAGAGGAAGAGTATGTGATGAAGTTGTACCTTCGAAGTTTGAAGGTGGCATTTCATCGTCTTCCTTGGTTTGTTCGGTTTCCTTCGCCGGAACTTCAAGGTTGACTTCCGCTTCTGATGGTGATAGAATTGACGTTCTCCTTTGGATTTGGTTTCGTTTGAGATGGAAGTCTTCCTTGTGACTCCAATCTTCCCACTGCTTGAGCTAACTGGCTCACTTGTTTATTGTTGTGTGTGTAAAAGTTCTATTATTTACACCCTTTTTAACCCATATTTCTGCTGCATACAAGCATCATTGCATTGCATTTAGGTTAGTTTTCAGTAAAACATCACAAATGGATTAAAAGCACGGATTCTACTAAAAGATGGCTATTTTTGCAGGTATCTGCCATAGTAGACGTTGAAGGCAGGCGCAGGGCAGAGAAGCAGGAGAGCTGAACTGGACAAGCAGACGAAGAAGACGAAGCTGCCATGGACCTGTCGTGACAGCATGGTGACAGCAGACTTATGAAGAGGAAAAGCAAAGTGGACCTCGATAGATAGAGAAAAATCTGCTCGTCTGTCGTGTGAAAGCCACATATTTTTCCAAGCCCCGGATCAAAAGATATGTCAAGCCAAAGCTCAAGGAGAGGAAATTCCTAGAAACAAGGATGCGGCTGGAAAGTAGGAGTCTTTAGAGATTTAGTCTTTATTAGAATCTTACTTTTAATTAAAGTTGTAATCCTTGTTACCTTAGAAGACTTGAGCCCAAAGCTTATATAAGGGCATAGATTTAACCTAGGAGGCACAACCGATTACCCCATAATCGAAACCAAAAACCCATGTTGTCCACCTGTCACCGACATGTTCTAAATTCCCCCTAGGGCTACGGGTTGTTTTGTAAAGTAGTTGCAAGGGTTGTTTTGTTTTAGGATTTTTCAGTTCAATAAAATAAACTTCAAGTTCTCTTATTTTGGTTTTAACATCTTGCAAGAGCATCGGGAGAGCATTGTGAGGTTATCCATTTACTTAGCATCGGGAGAGTTAAGTATACGAAAGAAATAAGAGCGAGTTCTCTAGTTTATAGTTGAACTATCTTGTGCCTAGGGATAGGGCAAGGTTAAGTGGCTAAGGAAGAATTCATACACATCGGTGTTCATCCTTCGATTCACGCCGGGAGGTATCATCAAAGACGTGTTCATCGACAGACTTGGACCTAGGGATAGGACAAGGCAGATCTGGGATTCTTGCCAAGCTTGAAGTACGGAGTTGGTGTTCGCTGCCGCGACAACCAACGGACAGCCGCCGCGACAGGTGCTGTCGGCGACGGGAGCGACGACAGAACTGGAGTTCCTAAGCAATTTAATACCTGCACTACCGAGCAATTTAATACCAGCCCATTCTCTCTATCTTGATAACTCAATCTTTTATTTACGTTTTTCTTATTATTCTCGTGACAATCTTCTAAACTATTTCCTTTACTTCGTGCAGTGAACTTAGGTGAAGTCATTAGCCCAATCCCTGTGGAGACGATATCCGATACTTTGTATCACTTTACTACTTGCGTCGTGTACACTTGCACTACAATTGCGATAGACTCTTTTACACGCAACAAGTTTTTGGCGCCGTTGCCGGGGATTGGCAACATAACTACATCTTTCTTTTATTGCACTTTTTACTTTTATTTTTATTTTTATTTTTGTTTTTGTTTTTATTTTTATTTTTCTTTAATTTTTCTTTTGTGCTTTCAACTCTCGCTTTTCACGAGGTTTTCTTGTTTATGCGCAGATCCAAAAGAGGTGAAGATCCTGAGTATAAATTAGATCCGGAGAACGAACGTTCCTTCAATCTCAAGAAACAACTTCGCTGCCTTTTAGACCGGAACGAATACCTCGAGGAACAGCTAGAGCAGATGGCACGTAACCAGCCTGTTGGTGACGGTGTACCACCTGTCGATGACCCGCCGAGGGCAGATGGACGACGGTCATGTCGTGACTACATGCTGAACGATCATGTAGAGCTGGAGACCACGCTGCCGGATATTGATGTTGACAACTTTGAGCTGAAGCCTGTCATGTTTAGTATGATCAACAACGCCGGGCAGTTTAGTGGTTCTGCGACAGAAGATGCCAGGGAGCATCTCAAAACGTTCCAGGAGATCTGTGGTTCGTTTAGACTGCCAGGAGTTAGTCCGGAGATACTGAGGCTTCGGTTATTCCCCCATTCATTGAGGGACAGAGCTAAAACTTGGTGGAATAAACTTACACCGGGTTCCATTATGACTTGGGCAGATCTAACTCGTGAATTTTTATCTCGTTTTAATCCTTCGCATTTATCTGAGCGATTACGTAATGAAATTGCTACTTTTCAACAGGAAGATGACGAGCCGATGCACGAGGCCTGGGAAAGATTTACTATTCTTCTACGGAACTGCCCAATGCATGGATTTCCCGTCTGGAATCAGGTAACTAAGTTCTATAATGCTGCTAACTTACAAACCCGCATTCGAATTGATTCTGCAGCAAATGGACTACTATTGGATAAAGATCCAGACGAGGCATTGCAAGTTTTGAAAAATCTGGCCAAGAATGAGGAGCAGTTTCCGACTGCAAGAAGAGGGGGTAAACAGGTACTTGATGTCAAGGACTATGAGGCCGACAGCACTATGAAATCCCAGGTAGCATTCCTTACTAAATCAATGAAACACTTATTAAATGAAGAAGAATTACGAGGATTTGCTGTTGAGGAAGTTTGTGCTATTTGTGAGGGAAATCATAGTAGGGATGAGTGCCCAATAAATATAGAAGAGGGAAAATATGTTGGAAATTACAAGCCAAATTATAACTCCAACAACTACAACCCTAATTGGAGGAAGGATCCCAAATTTTCCTGGAGTAATCCTAATAATGCTCTGAATCCGCAAGCATATAATCAGAATCAGGGGGTCCTAGATTGTTGACGCGACAGCAACTGCCGCCGCAGAACCTGCCGCAGCACCTGCCGCCGCAGCAGCAACAGCAGCCACCACCTGCCACGAGTAGTGTTTTGGAACAGACTCTGGCCACCTTTATGTCTCAGACCGGTACATATATGGAGAATATAAATCAGTTTGTCAAGAAGACGGAAAATTTTATAGATAAAACCGAGATGAGGATGACAAACCATGAAGCTACCTTGAAATCTCTAGAGACACAAATGGGTCAGGTGTCGCAACATATTAAACCGAGGCAGAATGGAGGTTTCCCTAGCAATACTGAAAATGCTAGACCGCCCCCACATGAGCAATGTAAGGCGATTACTACTAGGAGTGGGAAAAAACTACCAGGGCCGGAAAAAGAAGTTGAAACAGAAAAGGAACCTGCCTTGGATAAACCTGCCGAGGAAATTGCCCCGACAAGTGATAAACAGACTGCTGCCGATGAGCCTGTCACGACAGCAGAAGCGACAGAGGATAAAAAAGATGATTATCGTCCTCAGATTCGCATGCAGTGGGAAGGACGTATTGCTGATTATCGTCCTCCACCACCTTTTCCTCAACGGATACAGCAAGCTAAGCATGAATCTCAACTTAAAAAGATTTATGATATTTTTAAACAGGTTCATATTAATATTCCGTTGTTAGATGCTGTTAGGGAGATGCCCGGTTATGCTAAATTTCTCAAGGATGTTATGTCGAAAAAATCTAAACTTGGGGAATTTGAAACGGTAAGGATGCAAGAAGGTTGCATGAGCATTCTTTATCGGCAGCCACCCCAGAAAAAGAAGGATCCGGGGAGCTTCATCATACCTTGCGTAATCGACGACAAATTTGTGGGTAAGGCTCTTTGTGATCTTGGTGCCAGTGTTAATCTAATGCCCAAATCTATTTTTCAGAAACTAGGTATTGGCAAGGCGCGGCCCACGAAAGTTACCCTACAGCTAGCCGACCGCTCTTACGTTCACCCCGAGGGAAAAATTGAAGATATTTTGGTAAGAGTGGATAAGCTTATTTTTCCTGCTGACATTCTTATTTTAGATTGTGAGGCAGATGAGAACGCACCAGTCATCCTTGGGCGACCCTTCTTAGCCACGGGAAGATCATTGATTGATGTGGAGAAAGAAGAACTCACCATGCGAGTAAACGATCAAGAGATTAAGTTGAATGTTCTCCAAGCAATGAAACATGCTGATGTGGACGAGGAATGCAAAGCCATCATTGAGGCGACCTTTGATCACCCCTGCATCAGGTCGAGCTGCCGTGATATAAAATTTGGTCACTGCCGCGACAGCCACCTACTGACCTATCACGACAGCAACGATGACAGCAACGACGACAGCATCGACGACAGCGACTCCTCTGAATCCGATACATCTGATACTGAAGGTCAGGAGGAGGTAAACTGGTTAGGCCATCGTCCAGGTAAGTTATTCAAACCTTTGAATTACACTTCGGATAACCATTTAATCCAAAAGCCATCTACTATTGAACCACCTGTCTTAGAACTTAAGCCCCTGCCAGGGCAGTTAAAATATGCTTATCTTGGTTCAAATGACACACTGCCCGTAATCATCTCTGCTAAGCTGCCGAAGGAACAGGAACGGCAGCTGATCGACATGTTAAGGCAGCACAAGAAGGCGATTGGATGGACGATAGCAGACATACAAGGCATAAGTCCGGCGATATGTATGCACAAAATCCTCCTAGAGGAAGATCATAAGCCGACGATTGATGCCCAAAGGCGGTTAAACCTTGCGATGAAGGAGGTAGTGCGTAAAGAGATAATTAAATGGTTAGATGCTGGTATTATTTACGCCATCTCCGACAGCAAATGGGTGAGCCCGGTGCAATGTGTTCCCAAGAAAGGAGGAATGACTGTGATAACCAACGAAAACAACGAGTTAATCCCAACCAGGACTGTGACCGGTTGGAGGGTTTGTATGGACTATCGGAAGCTTAATAAAGCTACCCGAAAAGACCACTTTCCTTTACCCTTTATTGATCAAATGCTTGATAGATTAGTGGGTAAACCTTACTATTGTTTTCTTGATGGTTATTCAGGATACAATCAAATTGCTATTGCACCGGAGGATCAAGAGAAAACGACTTTCACATGCCCCTACGGAACATACGCATTTAGGAGGATGCCGTTCGGCCTCTGCAACGCACCTGCCACCTTCCAAAGATGTATGATGGCTATATTCTCCGACATGGTAGAGGACTTCCTTGAGATTTTCATGGATGATTTTCCGTCTTTGGAGACGATTTTGAGAGCTGCCTCGACAACCTTCAAAAGGTACTTGAAAGATGTGAAAAAGCTAATCTTGTACTAAATTGGGAAAAATGCCACTTTATGGTGGATGAGGGGGTAGTCCTAGGCCATAAGATTAGCTGCCGTGGGATAGAAGTCGACAGGGCCAAGATAGAAGTCATAGAGAAGCTGCCGCTGCCAACCACAGTCAAGGGTATTAGAAGTTTTTTAGGGCATGCTGGTTTTTATATTAGATTCATTGCAAATTTCTCAAAAATCACGAAGCCCCTATGCCATCTCTTAGAGCAGAACCGACCCTTTGACTTTAATGAGGAATGTACTGAAGCATTCAAGGTTCTGAAGGAAAAGCTAGTGACAGCCCCCATAGTACAGCCACCAGACTGGACACAGCCATTCGAGATCATGTGTGATGCTAGTGACTATGCTGTCGGGGCAGCGCTTGGGCAGCGCAGAGATAAGCTGTTTCACGTCATATACTATGCCAGCAAGACGTTAAATGACGCCCAAGTGAATTACACCACCACTGAAAAGGAGCTGTTAGCTGTGGTGTTCTCCATCGACAAGTTTCGTTCTTACATACTTGGAACGAAAGTAATAATACACACCGACCATTCTGCCCTAAAGTATTTGTTCGCAAAGAAGGATGCAAAGCCTAGGTTAATACGATGGATCTTGCTATTACAAGAGTTCGACCTTGAGATCAAGGACAAAAAGGGGACAAAAAATTAGGTGGCAGACCACTTGTCGAGGTTGCAGAAGGGACAGAGTCTACCAATCGATGAGACAAACATACTGGAGACCTTCCCAGATGAGCAGCTCTTTGCTGCCGCAATCGCTGTCGCAACAGCCATAGCGGCAAGTAAGTCTTCTAACCTTCCCTGGTATGCTGATTTCGTTAATTTTATAGTTAGCGGAATATTACCTTCTGATCTTTATTATCAAGCCAGGAAGAGGTTCCAAAATGATGTTACGCATTATTATTGGGACGAACCTCTTCTTTTCAAAATGTGCGCAGATCAGGTTATAAGGAGGTGTATACCACAAGAAGAGCAAGAAGACATTCTCCATCACTGCCATGCTTCACAATATGGAGGACACTTAGGAGGAAATAAGACTGCTGCCAAGGTGCTGCAGTCAGGGTTCTACTGGCCAACATTATATAAAGATGCACAGGAATTTTACAAAAACTGTGACAGGTGCTAGCGGACAGGTAACATCTCGAGGAGAAACGAGATGCCACTGCAGAACATTTTAGAAGTCGAGATCTTCGATGTTTGGGGGATTGATTTTATGGGACCTTTTCCATCTTCGTGTGGAAATGTTTACATCCTCCTAGCAGTGGATTATGTCTCCAAGTGGGTAGAAGCAATCGCAACTCAAAAGAATGATGCCAAAACGGTCCAAAAGTTTTTGCACAAAAACATTTTTTTCTAGATTTGGCATCCCTAGAGCGATTATCAGTGATGAAGGGAGACATTTTGATAATAGGGTAATTGCTACCGCCTTGAAGAAATATGGTGTCAAGCACAAGATCGCGACAGCATACCACCCACAGACCAATGGACAGGCTGAGATATCCAATAGGGAAGTGAAGAACATTCTTGAAAAGATGGTTAAACCAACTAGGAAAGACTGGTCTTTACTTCTAAATGATGCATTATGGGCATACAGGACAACTTTCAAGACTCCATTGGGCATGTCTCCATACCGACTGATTTATGGGAAAACCTGTCACCTGCCTGTCGAGATCGAGCACAAAGCATATTGGGCAATTAAGGCAGTGAATATGGACTTGGACAAGGCAGGCCAGAAAAGGTTATTAGATCTGAACGAGATTGAAGAATTACGGACAATGGCCTACGACAACACAAGGATTTACAAAGAAAAGACTAAGAAGTGGCACGACAAGAAACTGCTGCCACGACAGTTCTGCCCAGGGCAGCTTGTGTTGTTATTTAATTCTAGACTTAAACTCTTCCCAGGAAAGCTAAAGTCTAGATGGTCTGGCCCATTCCAAGTGATACAAGTTTTTCCTCATGGTGCCATCACAATTCAATCATTAAAAGACGAGCACCAATTCAAAGTAAATGGACAGCGCCTCAAGCATTATCAGGGGACTGAAGCCCCAGGAATACAAGAAGTGGTTACTTTAGGAGATGCCCCACAAGGCATCCCTAATTTAACCTAATTTTTATTTTTATTTATTATTATTTATTAGGAAATTAGGTTTATTTTATTCGAATAATGTTTTGTTTTTCTAATTTCAGTTTTTAGGAAATAAAGGAGTCAAGAAGAAAAGGAGAAGTGACCCAAGCCCACCGCCCATCCATCAGCCCAATAAAGCCCATTTATGGAAACCTGTCGTTTCGGCTGCCGCCGCGGACGGATATGACAGGCTGTCAACAGACTGACATGGCAGACGCAGAAGCGTGCGGCAGACGCGTAATAGACGCATAAATGTGTGTCAAACGCGTCAGACACACTAAATCCAATCTGCCGATCCGTTCTTCACGCCTGTCGTTGCGGCATTAAATGGACAGCTACCCGACCGCTATAAAACCCCATTCTCATTTTCATTTTTTCTCACTTCTGCTTATTCTTCTTTGCTTTCTCCTCTAGTTTTATTTGCTTTCTTCAGATTTCACAACCCTTGCAACCGACATGTCTACTAGACAGACCCGCCGTAGTGCTGCCTCAGCATCCTCCTCAGCAGCAGCAATGCCATTTGCCAACAAGGAGTTATGGGAAGAACGTGGGTTCGTGTACATCCGCAAAACACCCAACATGGGACTCCGGCCTTTCATTGCTAGAGCTATCCAGAATCTGCTATGGGAACACTTTGCTGAACAACCGGCAGAGCTAAATGACACCTTGGTCCGGGAGTTCTATGCGGCCATAGACAGCAGAACGGCGACATCCGTCACCGTTAGAGGAGTGCAAGTGCCTTTCACTGCCGACAACATCAATCACATGTTTGGCCTTTTCTTTGGCCCCGATGATGATGCTCACCAGAAATTTTTAGACACCCTCGATGCTGCCGCTTATGATGCTGTCATGGTGGAGTTGACAGAGGCGGGAACATCATGGACAACCAGCAAGAAAAACCCCCACTCCGTCAACAGGGGGCAGCTCCTACCGGAAGCAAAACTGTGGAACGCTTTCATCAAAAAGCGTATCTTGCCGTCTTCCCACCACACGATAGTCAACCGGCAGCGGCTCGCCCTTATTCACTCCATCATACACGACAGGCCTATCAATGTGGGCCGATATATGAGGGACAACATCCTGGACTGTGCCTTCCGCTCCGACTCACGCCTCTGCCTGCCGTTCACCATAATTTCCCTCTGCCGATGTGCTGCTATACCCGAGGATCCCTCCGACAAAATAAGGAAGGGCAAAGGTTGGACAGACAATAACATCAACAGCCTCATGGAGCTGATCGTGGCTACACCTGTCTCCTCCTTCAACCCTGCCGGCTCCCCCGCAGAATCATCAGAGGAGCCTGCCCCGAAACCTGCTGCCGCCACCGCTCCGACAGACCAGTCTGCCCTCCTCCTTGCTACGTTACAACGGGTAGAGGAGCGCCAAATGGGATTGATGACATTCATTCGGGACTTCACGAACTCAACGGTAAATTTTATTACCTAAACTTTAAATTTTCCCGATATTCAATTCCCTACTTTTCCTGCCCATTATTTTCTTATCCTCACTCCTGTTCACACACCCACCCCACCCGGCTCTCCACATTCCCACTCTACCGCTTCCACCACATCACCGGCCTCGACGGCAGCCGGCAGCCGGCAGCCCACCAGCAGACACCTCTCCTAGAGGAACAAAGCGGCCTGCCTCTGATGACAGCCCTCTGATCTGGAGAAATTTGGAGAGGGACTTTACGCGGGTCAAGAGAATTAAACACGTGGCAGACAAGAAACGGCTGCCCAAGGCTAGCACCACCACCAGCAGCAGTTGGGACAGTGGCAGCAGTTCCGATGTTCAGCTTGTGGAGCAACCTGCCCCTGAACCTGCCCAGCCTCCTCCACAGCCCAGACGCCGCCGTTAGATCCGTGTCAGCAGTGAGGACAGCGACTAAAAAATTAAGTTTTTATTTTTCCTCTACTGCTGCCTGCCTTTCTCTTTTGTGATGTACTTTTCTTTATATTTTTGTCTTTATTTTTCATGTCATTTTGCATTGAGGGCAATGCAACCCTTGAGTTTGGGGGTGGCAACCCTCCATCATTAATGGAGTCTTAAGTACATTTTTTTATTAATTGTTGTGTCTTTTATTTATTTAAATTCTCTTAAAAAGATCAGAAAACTTAAACTGTTGGCTTAAAACTGTGAAATTATCTTACCTGTCATGACGGCTCTGTCGTGGCAGCATCTTTAGGACAGTTTAAGGAGAAGTTTAGAGCCTTTCTATAGTTCTGAAAACTTAAACACCTTTGTGACTTATATATTGCTTAGATTTCTTTTAGCCAAACTAGAATAGGAAGCTTAGAACTTGAATAGCCCCTAGAGGTGCCTAACACTGGCTCTAGGAAAGAAGTTTAGCAAAAGAAAATAAAAAAAAACTAGAGGTGCCCGAAATCGGCTCTAGGAAGCTAACTAGAGGTGCCCAAGACTGGCTCTAGAAAAATTTAGCTTGAAAATAGAAGAAAAAGAAACATGAAAATGTGCCTTCTAAAAAAATAAACTTTGGCATAAAAATTCGAGTTAAGAAGTTGAATATTCTAGTGAAACTAAGAGAGTCTTAGCATATAACTGTTAACAAGCATGCACACACTGCACGAGAGCTATAGAGAGATTCCGGACAGATCCTAACCTTTCCGACAGGTTGCTGCCGCCATAGAGAATGAGCGACGGGTAAGGGACAGTCCACTGTTTGAAGGCCAACACAAAAATTTTCATTTTTCTTTTAGTCTTAATTGCTTGAGGGCAAGCAAAAACTTGAGTTTGGGGGTGTGTTGAGTGTGTAAAAGTTCTATTATTTACACCCTTTTTAACCCATATTTCTGCTGCATTCAAGCATCATTGCATTGCATTTAGGTTAGTTTTCAGTAAAACATCACAAATGGATTAAAAGCACGGATTCTACTAAAAGATGGCTATTTTTGCAGGTATCTGCCATAGTAGACGTTGAAGGCAGGCACAGGGCAGAGAAGCAGGAGAGCTGAACTGGACAAGCAGACGAAGAAGACGAAGCTGCCATGGACCTGTCGTGACAACAGACTTATGAAGAGGAAAAGCAAAGTGGACCTCGATAGATAGAGAAAAATCTGCTCGTCTGTCGTGTGAATGCCACATATTTTTCCAAGCCCCGGATCAAAAGATATGTCAAGCCAAAGCTCAAGGAGAGGAAATTCCTAGAAACAAGGATGCGGCTGGAAAGTAGGAGTCTTTAGAGATTTAGTCTTTATTAGAATCTTACTTTTAATTAAAGTTGTAATCCTTGTTACCTTAGAAGACTTGAGCCCAAAGCTTATATAAGGGCATAGATTTAACCTAGGAGGCACAACCGATTACCCCATAATCGAAACCAAAAACCCCTGTCGTCCACCCGTCACCGACATGTTCTAAATTCCCCCTAGGGCTACGGGTTGTTTTGTAAAGTAGTTGCAAGGGTTGTTTTGTTTTAGGATTTTTCAGTTCAATAAAATAAACTTCAAGTTCTCTTATTTTGGTTTTAACATCTTGCAAGAGCATCGGGAGAGCATTGTGAGGTTATCCATTTACTTAGCATCGGGAGAGTTAAGTATACGAAAGAAATAAGAGCGAGTTCTCTAGTTTATAGTTGAACTATCTTGTGCCTAGGGATATGGCAAGGTTAAGTGGCTAAGGAAGAATTCATACACATCGGTGTTCATCCTTCGATTCACGCCGGGAGGTATCATCAAAGACGTGTTCATCGACAGACTTGGACCTAGGGATTGGACAAGGCAGATCTGGGATTCTTGCCAAGCTTGAAGTACGGAGTTGGTGTTCGCTGCCGCGGCAGCCAACGGACAGCCGCCGCGACAGGTGCTGTCGGCGACGGGAGCGACGACAGAACTGGAGTTCCTAAGCAATTTAATACCTGCACTACCGAGCAATTCAATACCAGCCCATTCTCTCTATCTTGATAACTCAATCTTTTATTTACGTTTTTCTTATTATTCTCGTGACAATCTTCTAAACTATTTCCTTTACTTCGTGCAGTGAACTAAGGTGAAGTCATTAGCCCAATCCCTGTGGAGACGATATCCGATACTTTGTATCACTTTACTACTTGCGTCGTGTACACTTGCACTACAATTGCGATAGACTCTTTTACACGTAACATTTATCTAAGTTTTGAAGATGGGTCTCAGTACGATTTTGGAACTTTTCCTGGGATATTGCCAATCGCTCAATAATGGATTCCAAATTTGACTTCTGTTGTTGATAAGGTTGTTTCTGCATGCATGACTAGGTGGAGGTCCAGGGAAATTCCCCACATCATTCACTTGTGCAGCGTCCTCTTCTTGCACCAACAGACAATAGTCCATCGAATGTTCTGGGCTTGTACATATTCTGCAAAGCCTAGTTAGAATTTTTTATCTGCAACAAGAGATTGAACTCTGTCATTCAACTTATCAATTTTATTTCCAGAACACTTACCTTATTGACTCGCCGAGACGGTTCAATCGAATGGTGAAACCGTTGCGAGTTGGATGTCATAGTTGTTATTAAGGTTCGAGTTGCAGTTGGGGTCATGTTGACAAGTGCTCCTCCACTTGTTGCATCAACTGACTTCATATCCATAGGCTTCAACCCCTCGTAAAAATACTAAAGAAGCATTTGTTCGGTCAAACCGTGTTAAGGATAGCTGGCGCATAGCTTCTTGAAGCGTTCCCAGTAGTCTTATAGTGATTCGGTATCCTTTCGTCCAATACTCAAGATACTTCGTCTAAGTTCTCTTGCCTTGGTTGCTGGAAAGAACCTGTCAAGAAATAAACGAGCCATATCAGTCC
This sequence comes from Hibiscus tridactylites, assembly GCA_958450335.1. Lineage (NCBI taxonomy): Eukaryota > Viridiplantae > Streptophyta > Magnoliopsida > Malvales > Malvaceae > Hibiscus > Hibiscus tridactylites. Next base: position 63,310,639 of record OY288286.1, on the reverse strand, counting down.
AGGTCGTAACAGAGTTAGAAGGAAGATCAAATAGTCAATCTTTGGCAAAATCAAATAAAGAAAAAGGAAAGGCTTGAAGTTTAATTTGATCTTCAGAAACTCCCTGCGATTTTGTACTTAGACAAACCATATGAAACTCCTTAAGGTGCTTGTGGGGGTTCTCAGAGAGCAAGCCGTGAAATTTTGGTAGAAGATGGATCGAATCGGTCTTCAATTGGAACAACATTGTACCATTCGGAAAGGTTATGCGCAAGGGCTGATTGTCATCTGGTGCCCCAGTCATTTGTTGGATTGTTTTTGTTGGTATTCTCAAAGTGTGTTAGGGTTTGGGATGCTAGCTCAAGATCTCGTTGTAATCTCTGTTGGCGCAATCTATTTTGCCTTTCTTGGTTTGTTTGTGCGTTCTGACATCGTGCGAATGCTTCGATTTCCGGGATGTAGTCTACTAGTTTTTCATGGATTCTTCCTGTCATAAACAAACAAAAATAATCAATAAATTTTTGCTGAAGTCCCTGACAACTACGCCAATTTGACACACGTCATTTTGCGTCAAAAATAATTCCTTATTCCCTGATAATAAATAAAGTAAGTTAAATGTAGTAAGAGAGAAGTAAGGGTCGATCCCACAGGGACTCAGAAAAATTCCTGATTAATGTATGTTCAATCGTTGAGCCAAGAAGAGAATTGAATGATATTTTAGTAAAAAATGGGGGTTTGCGAAATAACAAGAACACAAAGAAATTAAAGTGAGGTTTGAAAAGAAATAGATTCAGTATTTATGAATAAGCCTTAGGCATTGGCTCTAACTCAGTTTCCTCGGATCATTGGAAAAGAATTTTTACTTCAGGATTTACGTCGGTTAATTGCCTACAAGGGTCAATCTTTGAGACTACGTTTTTGTAACCAAATACCCAAGTTCTATCTTTGATATCGATTTACGAGGTTGATCTAGTCAACAACAATGTTGTAGATCAAAATCGTTTAAGTTCAGTAAAAACCGACTCGGATTATGTTGTTTCAATAACAATGGTTCTGATCTCAATTTTCTTCTTAGTAATAAATTTACTAAGTGTGTTCCCAGGAAGTCGAAAGTGCTTCAATAGTCAATCCTCCCTCCCATATATTTAACCAAAAACATCATTTTGACCAAAGTCAATCTTTAGTTTCGAAATCGTTTTAGTTTAGAAATCAAACCTTAGAAAACTGAAAGAGATTCCCGAAATTTTGAAAGCGCTTTTTAATCCTCCTGTTGGAATTGAGTCATTGTTGTAGCCCTCGGCTTTTAAGAAAATTAGCTAAGCATGATTATGAAAGAAATCATGCTTAGCATATTTTAAAATAAAATAAAAACTTTAAAAAGAAAGTAAGAATGAAGAAGAAGAGAAAGGAATTTAATAAAATCAAAGTAAAATGAAATAATGAACAAGAGATGATTTGAGTCTCACTCCAAATGAGTATTTATAGCATCCTAAAACCCTAAAAATACTCTTAAATTGATAAGAGGTAATCCTAAAATATTTAAAATACAAAAGATAAATGCCAAGTGATAATAATTAAATCTCAAAATGTTAAAAATTCAAAAATAAAAGATAAAACCCAAGTTTTGATCCTAATCATCGCTGATAAGTGCTTGGACGTGGCTGATAGCTTATCACGCGCTGCTGACGTCATCTTCTAGAAGCATGCTGATGTGGTGTCGAGTCAACGCATTCATGCCACAATTCATGCCCACTAATCAAGCCATGAATCCAGAAAACTTGCAAAATTCAACATTTTCTAATCTGTTTTCCAGCCATGAAGTCCTATAGAGAAAAGCACATAATAGACAACGATTTCGCACCACAAAGCAACCATTTAAGTGTAATTAGCACTAAAATATTGGCCAAAACTAACTACTCATCAACTAAAGTCGAACCCAACCTATGTGGGTAGTATGACTATCCCTTAACACGCTCTCAACCTAATAATTCACATTCTAGCATGTGATTAAGTGATAAATGTTGTTTTCTTTAAAATTGTGTACAATAGTTCAATACAATTTATTATTATTTTCTTTCCACTCTTTAATTAAATAAAGACTTTTGAATTTGACCAAATCCACACGTTATAGGATTCAAAATAAATTCGGAGAAAACATACGCATTGAAATTTATATTAATGAACCTATGTCTAAAAATATTTTAAATTAACAATTCTACACATTACCATAAATTTATCGAATAATTGTCATTGTTACAAATATATTTATCACACAATTTATTCCATTTTTCAAAATTCAAGTTCATGGCTTCAAATCAAAACACTTAAAGGAATTGAAATGAAAGTGATAAAGTTTAGAACATAAAATATTAGTAGTGGATATTGAAGGAAGCAGTGTGTATATTGAATATTGAGGGGATTTTCAAATCTGTTGGGTTGGTTATATTTGTTGAGCCGGTTGTTAACATATTGCTAGTCTGTTGAGGCCTGTCACAAAACCCGTATGATCTAACTAACTGGGCCTTTTGTATCAGTGGGTTAGACTAACTAAGTTATAAAAACCACATGAGGTGGAACTGGCCCAATACAATTTTTGGCCTACATTGCTTTTTCTTGTTTTCCCCGAAAAACCTTAGAGAGAGTTGTTCTGTTTTTACCATTATGTTTCTTCCTCTCTACTCTTCCATTTCTTTTCCGTTCTCCGATCTCTGTTCATCGGTCATTCCTAAATATGGTATCAGAGCTAGTCGCTCCGGCTAATTGCTCTGTTCGCGTTTCTCTGTAGCTTCTATCTGTCGTCTCGTTTTGTCGAGTGAAGAAATCATGCCTCAAGCAGAAGAAGGTACCGAGTAATTATCCGGTGACAATGCTCAAAATCATATCGCCGGCGATTCCTCTGGTCAACTCTTTGCCAAAAGCATATCAGTATTCAACTTGATGACACGAATTATCTGCTATGGAAGCAGCATGTGCTTCTAATGGTGCGTGGCCACGAGCTTGAAGACTACCTTGACGAGTCAACATCGATTCCAACACGATACGTCACAGATGCTGCAGGTAACAAAACTTTGAACCCTGCCTTTCGACGTTTTAAGAAAGAAGACAACTCGTTAACATCTTTGCTCTTATCCACCATCAGTCCAGGAATTCTCCCTCAACTTGTTGGTGCTAAGTCTTCTGCTGCTATATGGAACACAATCGTGCAGTTATACTCTAAGCTCTCGACTACTAAGATCATGAATTCGCACTGCCGTTTACGGTCTCTGAAGAAAGGCAGCCTTTCAATGAGAGAATATATGATGCAGGTCAAGGAGCTCTACGATCTTCTAGACACTTGTGGAAGTCCGATAGATGTAGTTGATAAGGTTGCCATTGTTTTAATGGCCTCCCTCCAGAGTACGAGCCTTTCATTGCCGCAATCACAATGAGTCGTAAGGTGTACACACTGGATGCAGCAGTGTCCATGCTCATGGATGCCGAAACAAGAGTCACAGATCCGATGCGTTCACCAGTCAGAATCAACATGACTCGCAGCAACTATAACAACAATGGCTCTCGTCAAGGTGCTTCACAGGTGTTTGATAATACTCAGCCTAGTTCAAATCAGTACACTGGAAATCAGGCAGGCAACAGGTCTCGTGGGCAACGGCCGCAATGCCAGCTGTGTGGCAAGCTAGGCCACCTTGCATATCGGTGCTGGAATCGTTTCAATCAGAATTTCAAAAGCTTGTCAACGCAAAGTTCCACACCAGTGCATCACTCCCAATCTAACGTGTGTCAATTTTCAAATGAGAGTCTTGACGTGTGTTATGACCCTTTTGTCGGTGTTGCTACAGGTTCTGAAGGTGCAGGCCAGGATGCTACTAGTGACACAGTTCACATTAATACCCTGGTTGCTAATGGTTCTCTCGCTTTGGATGCTAAGTGGTACCCTGATTTAGAGGCCACGCATCATGTCACTGGTGATTCTCAGGTTTTTGGTAGAGGTCAGCAATACACGAGCACAAGCAAGGTGATACTTGGTGATGGTTCTACGCTTGGTAACACTCATATATGTCGAACATCTATCCATACGCTTTCTCATTCTCGTTCTTTAAATCTTGAATATTTGCTTCATGTGCCTGACATTACTAGAAACTTATTATCAGTGTCTTGGTTTACTAAGGATAATAGAGTATACTTTGAATTTCACTCGAATACTTGTTGTGTGAAGGATGAAAGTACAGGGTCAGTATTGCTCCAAGGGAAGCTAGAGGATGGGCTTTACTGTTTTGGGATTGATGCTACTCACGCTTCTACTTCTGGTTTGGTCTATCACACCACTCATGTACCTGCACAACATGATGAGTCTTTATATTGGCTTTGGCATAAACGTTTAGGTCACCCATCTACTCGTATTGTTAGTCTAGTGTTAAATAAGGTAGTCTCAGTGGATAAACTTTCTGTTTGCACTGCATGTAGACCTGGCAAACTTGACCCGAGACCCGAACCGAAACCCGATTTTGACCCGAACATAATGATTCGAAGTTGACCCGAAACCCGAACCAAACCGAATCGAACCGAACCAAAATTTTTTTGTTGAACCGAAATGGACTCGAACCGAAATAGACCCGAACCGAATAGACCCGAACCGAATGGACCCGAACCGAAAGCTGAACCGAATATCAACCCGATTTTAACTCGATTTTGACCCGATTTTAACCCGAATATCTATTGTTAACAATATAATAAATAATAAAATGAAGTACATAAATTTGAGATCTTGGTGACCAATTTTATAATTTCATCATAAAATATAGCATAAAATTGAAATTGTAGACTAAATTGACAATTTGAAAGTGGAGAAATTTGAGAGTCCAATGATCAATTTTGAAATTATACCATATAAATAAATAGGGGTCAATTTTGGCTAAAAATTAAATCTTTGAAATTAAAATGAACAAAAATATCAATATATTAAATTAATATACTAAATTATAAAGATTAGTCCATTTCAACTAAAAGTAAATTTTTAGAGACTAAATATCACTACGGGGAGGGGATTTCTATATCCGAAGTCTAAACTGTGGGAATACTTGTGACTAAATTAAATTAAACTAAAACTTAAAGTTGACTCAAATGTAACATTTTAAATGCAACATGACCTAAAAAGTAATTAATCTCTAGCTTAAAAAATTGGTGGCTTATTTCCCTCCAAAATTTTGTCTTTTCTCTCTCGCTCTTTTTTCCAATTGTCTTTTTCTTTTCTTTTTTCAATCTAGCTTAAAAAATTGGTGGCTTATTTCCCTCCAAAATTTTGTTTTTTCCCTCTCTATTTTTACCAATTGGCTTTCTATTTTTCTTGATTTAATTGAGTTTCAATTGAGATTAATTTAATTGAAATTTCACATTTAGTTTTAAAATTATTTTAATTATGTCCGTAATTTATGCTTTTATATTTTAGTTAGTTCAATTAGATCCTAAGTTTAATAAATTAATTCATTTCAGACATTACTATTATTATTATTATTATTATTATTATTATTATTATTATTATTATTATTATAAACTTTGATTTAATATAATTATACAAAAAAAAATTTATATGGATACATGAACCTTTGATTTAAATATTTAATCAAATTCAAATGCATAGATTGACAAGTTGAATCAGAATTAATCTCATACACCAATAGCTCTAAACTAAACCATAAATACTAAACCTGAAACCTTTAACCCAACTCAAATCAAATTGACCCGAAAATTTAAATGTTGACCCGACCCGAAATTGACCTGATTTTAACCCGAACCGAAAGCGACCCGAACGACCCGATTTTGACCCGAACCGAAAGCGACCGATCCGATATTGACCCGACCCGAAAACAGCCGATCCGATTTTGACCCGATCCAATACCCGAACCGAATTCGACTCATCACAGACCCGAATTAGACCCGAACCCGAACCGAACTGACCCGAACCGAATCTAAACCGATTCTAGATAGACCCGAAATGACCCAAACCGAAACGACCCAAACCGAACCCGAACCGAACCCGAACCGAATGACCCGATTGCCACCTCTAACTACAAGTCAATTAGGAAAAAGTCATAATCTCTCTTTTGCTTCTTCTGCTACTGTTTACACCAAGCCTTTTGAGTTAGTTGAGGCAGATGTCTGGGGACCTACCCCTATTAGATCCTCGGGTTTTCGTTACTATATCTCGTTTGTTGATTTGTATAGCCGTAATTGTTGGGTGTATTTGTTGTGTAATAAATCTGAAGTTTCTGCTACATTTATGCTCTTCTCTGCCCTTGCTTGAAATCAATTTTCCTCTAACATTGTTGCTCTTCAAACTAACAATGGTGGGGAGTTTCAGGCTCTGGATAGTATGCTTGCACGTACCCCTTGATCCAGCATAGATATACATGTCAACACACATCACAACAAAATGGTGTTGTGGAAAGAAGGCATAGGAGTATCATTGACACTGCCCTTACCCTTCTTGCACAAGCATCAATGCCCTTCTCTTACTGGCCCTATGCCATTTTAAGTGTCGTTTATCTTCTTAATCGTCTGTCATCTGAGAGCCTTGGAGGTGTGTCACCACATTAGATATTGTATGGAAATGAGCCAGATTACTAATTTCTTCGTGTGTTTGGAAGTAAATGTTTTCCATGTCTTCGAGCTTACAATAAACATAAGTTTGACTTTTGTTCGAAAGCCTGTATCTTCTTAGGCTATTCACCTAAGCATCACGGGTACTAGTGTATGGATGAAGCTGGACGAGTGTTCATCTCCAGGCATGTGAAGTTTGATGAGACCTGCTTCCCTTTTGCTGCAGTAGTTGAAAAGAAAAATGTTGCCACCTCTTCTGAGCATCATTCATTTGCCTTTCCTCTTCCAGCACGTACTTCAAACTTTAGGCTCTCTTTTGTTCATGTTGATGTGTCTTTGTGCACTCCAGTGGCAGACAATGCTGAAGCAAATCAATCCCTTGCTGTCAATGAACCCAGCTCTCATGTTGATGTTGAGGATGAGGCTAATGATGTTCATTCTCCCAATACAATAGCAGAGAACAATGCAACTCATTCTGTTAACAGTTTCAATGTGGCTGAGCACAATCCAGTACCTTCTAGTGATAGTTTCATTACATATGTTGATCAAGAGCCTGAGCATATGGTTGAAACTAATAGTCCTAGTTCAGTCTATCCTGATGTTTCTCCTCTACAATCTCAACCATGTACTATTGTCCTTCAAGAAGCAGATAATGTTCCCAATGTAGTGTCTCCAATTGATCTTAATTTGAATGTTCAGCCAAGGACTGACTCCACTTCAGACCCAGTTCATACCAGCAACACCAACACGCATTCGATGACTACGCGTAGCAAAGCAGGCATATTTAAGCCCAAAGTTATGTTGGTTCAGCATGATGAAGTTTTCACTAGTATCCAAGAAGCTATGCAGCATCCTCAATGGTGTGCAGCAGCTCTTGTAGAGTATGATGCACTTATCCAGAACAATACGTGGGAGCTAGTGCCAGTCCCATCAAATCGTAAGGTTGTGGGATCCAAGTGGTTGTTCAAGGTCAAGCATAACTCTGATGGTATTGTTAACAAGTACAAAGCACGTCTAGTTGCCAAAGGGTACTCCCAAGTGCCAAGATTTGATTTTTCCGAAACTTTTAGTTTCGTTGTCAGGTTTTTCACTGTTAATGTTCTACTGTCTGTGGCTGTGACAAACAATTGGAAGATTCATCAAGTTGACGTGAATAACGCGTTTCTCAAAGGGGACCTCAATGAAGATGCGTACATGGTTTAGCCAGCTGGTTTTGAGAAACGAGGAGTTGATGGAGGCCCTCTTATTTGCAAACTTAAGAAAGCTCTTTATGGTCTTCGTCAAGCACCACAGAATTGGTTTAGTAAGCTTCACAACTTCTTATGTACTATTGGTTTTGTTTCATCTCGAGCTTATACTTCTCTTTTTATTAAGCATGCTGCAACTGAGGTCGTATATCTAGTAGTCTATGTTGATGATATACTTATCACCGGTAACTCAGAAACTTGCATTATGGATATTATACAGACTTTACATTAACAATTCTCCCTTAAAGACTTGGGTTTAGTTCAATATTTTTTGGGCATTAAGGCAATTCGTAATGATAAAGGCTTATTCATTACACAAAATAAATATGTTAATGAACTGCTTGCTAAAAATAAAATGTCTAGTACACGAGCAGTAGACACACCCATCGCTGTCTCCCCAAAGTTGAGCAAAATGATGGTATAGAATGTGTTGATGCGGCCAAGTATCGAAGCACAATAGGAGCATTATTGTACATCTATCACACGAGACCTGATGTTGCGTATGCTGTGAGCAAGGTTGCTCAGTTTATGCAAAACCCGAAGGATGCTCACTGGATGTTGTGAAGTGTATCCTACGATATCTCAAGGGTACAACTGAGTATGGTTTGTGGTTCCTATGTCAAGAAGCACAAGTTACTCTCTAAACCTTCTCCGATGCAGATTGAGGGTGATGTAGATGATCGACGCTATGTTTCAAGATACTGCATCTACTTCGGGTCACATCTTTCTTGGAGCTCAAAGAAACATAGGTTTGTTTCGAGATCCACGGTCGAGGCTGAATACCGCAGCCTAGCGGATGCAGCTTGTGAGGTCTTGCGGGTCAAAGCAATTCTAAACGACATGGGTGTTGTGCTTGATGATTTGTCCAAAAATCTGGTGTGATAACATGAGTGTCGTTGCAATGGCAGCCAATCCAGTTCTACATGCAAAGACAAAACATGTAAACTTGGATGTTCATTATGTACGTGAAAAAGTGATGTCAAAGCAACTTGAAGTCAATTATATTCCTGCTCATCATCAAACTGCAAATGTGCTTACTAAACCATTGTCAGCTGCCAGATTTCAAGAACTTCGAGCTCAGTTAAATGTTTGGTCAGATAAGTCAACTCAAGAATTTGATGAAGTAGAGTGAATATTGAAGGAAGCAGTGTGTATATTGAATATTGAGGGGATTTTCAAATCTGTTGGGTTGGTTATATTTGTTGAGCCGGTTGTTAACAGACTGCTAGTCTGTTGAGGCATGTCATACAACCTGTATGATCTAACTAACTGGGCCTCTTGTATCAGTTGGTTAGACTAACTGGGTTATAAAAATCATATGAGGTGAAACTGGCCTAATACAATTTTTGGCCTACATTGCTTTTCCCCCTTTTCCCCTAAAAACCCTAGAGAGAGTTGTTATGTTTTTATCATTTTGTTTCTTATATCAACTGAACACTGACCCTAACAGTTATCATCTCATATATTAATGAAAGCATGGTTCGTCCATATTATAACAATATCTTTTCTAAAGACTATTGTGGTAGGGACAAAATTAGATATTTAAAGTATTTGTTTTTTTACTTTTCTTGCAATTTAGACAAAATTTTTTGAGAAAAATTTTGATACATGAATTTGTGCAAACCAAATTTACCCGTGTTTGTTAAAATTAGGAGTTATGAGTTTAATACTAGGGTTTAGAATTTAGAATTTATGATTAGAGTTTAGGGTTTAGAGTTTATGTGTATGTTTTGTGGTGTTAGGGTTCGAGACTTAAATTTTAGATTTTAAAAAAGATGAAAACTTTGACACAAATTTAAGGTTAGGGTTCTAGTTTAGAGTTTAAAATTTAGTGCTTTATGTTGTATGGTTTAAAATTTAAGATTTAGGGTTATAGTTTAGGGTTTATGATGTATAGTTTAGGGTTATGAATTTAGATTTTAAATTTTGAAGAAGGATTGTGTTTTTTATACAACATATGTATGAGAATATAACCCTTTAAAGAAAGATTGTGTAAAATTTTAGAGGCTTAAGTGTATTATAAGCCCTTGAACTTTTAGAGAGAAAAAAACAATTAAGCCCCTAAACTTTTTATCACCCAATTAAGCTCTCAAACCAATAAATTAAATCAAATAATCTTTTTAACCATTTTTGCTCATCAATTTTGAACGGTTCTTTCTTGAGATATTACTGTCACGTAACATACTACAAGTTTTCCATGTGACATTTACAAATTTTTTTAGAAAACTATTTTTTTTAAGTTTTTTAAAAAAATTTAAAGAATCTTTTAAATAAATTAAAAATTATAAACATAGTAAGTGAAACACTGTAACACGACATGTTGCATCAACTGGTTAAATATTATTAGATTTAACCGTCAGTGTTAGTTAAAAATTGAATTGATGAAAGTTTAAAATATTCAGATTTAATTGAGTGTAAAAAAAAAATTAGGACTCGATATTTTTTCCCAAAGTTCAAAAGTTTATAACCCTTAAGTTTTATTAATTTTTTTAAATATAAAATTATCGCGGGATAACTTAATGGAACGGTCACCGTACCTAACTTTTAGCCAAACCAATTTTTTTCTGCGAGGACAATTATCTAGGGACAAGCTAACTATTAAAAGGATTTGTCTTTTTCGTTTCATTTTGTTAGAATCAAAATAAATTCATTTAATGCTGTTTTTTAATTCAAAATATTATGAATTTATATAAATTTCTAGTCCAATAAGTTTTGTTATTTTTATAATTATAAATATTTAATTATTATTAGTTGATTAATTTAGACTAAGTATTATAAATATCTATGAAGATGACCCTCCTAATCTAACTTGTTCTATTTAGAAAAATAAACTAAATTTTGAATGAATTTTCGTCAACTAAACAGTGTGATCTTTTATTGTACAAAATCCCAAGCTAAGTTTGGCGATGAAAATGAAGTTGTTTTTTATCGAATTTTCTTCACCAAATTTAGCTTGAGATCTTGTGAAACAAAAGATTATATTTGGTGGTATCTATAGATAGATTTGCTAGTAGTAATATTAAGGGTAAATTACATAAATGACCACTATATTATTAGAAAAGTCGCGATTTGATCACCTTACTTTTTTTTGAAGCAATTAAACCATCAAACTATTTAAATGGTATCGATGTGACCATCAGCCGTTAAAAATAACAGAAAAGTTGATGGGACTGTTAAATAAAATTGGTATAATTACACATTTGGTCTTTATTATTTACACATTTCTTTCAATTTAGTCATAATTTATATTAATAAAATAAATAAATTATTTAATTAGATAGTGACACGTGTCAACGCCTTATTGGAGGACTTTAATTATTTATATTTGATTTAATAAATTTATTTCCCTCCTCCAATCAGGTGGTGACATGTGTCACCACCTAATTAAAGGAGAAAAAATAATTTCAAGCATATGATTGACAAGGGAATCAAACCTAGGCACCTATGTTTGACTAGCAACAGCATAATCACTGCACCAAATTCAATCTTATGCTCAAATTTACTCAATCAAATATATATGTCTTATGTTTCTACATTTATTCTTTTAATTCAACATATATAATCATCGAATTAATTTCACATATATATCCCTAAACCCCAAACCCTAAACAATAATTTCACATATATAATTATCAAATTAATTTCATATAAATAACCCTAAATATTTAACTTAAACTTCAAACCCTAAATGCTAAACCCCAAACCCTAAATACTAACTATAAGTGTTTATGGTTTTAGTATTTGGGTTTGGGGTTTGGGGTTTTTTAGCAATTAAGGTTTAGGGTTATTATGTGAAATAAATTTGATGATTGTGAAATTAGAGTCTATAGTTTAGGGTTTGGGGTTTGAACTTTATAGTTAGTATTTAGTTTTTTGGGCTTATGGTTTAGCATTTAGTTTTAGGGTTTAGGGTTTAGGGTTTAGCATTTTAGTTATGAGGTTTAGGGTTTAACATTTAGTATTATATATGTGAAATTAGTTCGATGATTATATATATTGAATTAAAAGAATAAATGTAGAAACATAAGACATATATATCTAATTGAGTAGATTTAGGCATAAGATTGGGTTTGGTGCAATGGTTATGTTGTTACTAGTCAAACATGGGTGCTTGGGTTTGATTCCCCTATCAAGCATATGCTTGAAATTATTTTTTCTCCTTTAATCAGGTGTTGACACGTGTCACTATCTAATTATTTAATTTATTTATTTTATTAATATAAATTAGGACTAAATTGAAAGAAATGTATAAATAATAAGGACCAAATGTGTAATTATACCAATTTTATTTAACAGTCTCGTTAACTTTTCTGTTATTTTTAACGGCTGGTGGTCACATTGATATCATTTAAATAGTTTGATGGTTTAATTGCTTCGAAAAAAAAAGTAAGGTGGTCAAATCGCGACTTTTCTAATAGTATGGTGGTCATTTGTGTAGTTTACCCTAATATTAATCTTAGATTACATGAGAAATGGGATCTTGTCGTCGAGTGTTGAGTAAAAATTTCATTCTAAAGGGAAAAAACTGAAATAAGGCCAAATTCTATAAGCAGCTCCCGTGTTTTACTCAACTTCTAAGGACCACAATGCGAAACTAACAGTATTTAATGTAAAATATAGAGTATGTGATGAACACAATCCATCTTAGAAGCGAGATAAGGTTTCCTTTAAAACTACAATAATGGCAACACCATTGACTAGAGAGGCTGCTAATGGCTATACTTCACAAGGAAGCAGCGGAAGGTGTTGGAACAAAGTTATGGATTTCTCAGAGGCTAAGGTTCAAGTCTTTTTTGCCGTGCCTATGGTGTTATGCAACGTTTTTTACTTCTCTATTACCATGGTTTCTGTCATGTTTGCTGGTCGCCTCGGTGAGGTGGAGCTTGCCGGTTCAACGCTGGCCAATTCATGGGCCAGTGTTACTGGTTTCGTTTTCATGGTAAGTGGTAACCTCTTCAATCCGTTTCATGTTATTGTCTGAGAAATTTCTCAAGTTCCCATTGTTGATCTAGGTGGGTTTAAGTGGAGCGTTGGAGACCCTTTGTGGTCAAGGATTTGGTGCAGAAATGTTCAGCATGCTGGGGGTTTACCTTCAAGCTTCCTGCATTATTTCTTTCTTTTTCTCCATCATCATATCGATTCTGTGGTTCTATACCGAGCCAATCCTTGTTCTGCTTCACCAAGATCCTGAAATCTCAACAACGGCTGCTCTCTACATGAAGTATATGATCCCTGGTTTGTTTGCTTTTGGTTTTCTGCAGAACATACTGAGGTTTCTTCAGACACAAAGCATAGTTAAACCTCTGGTCGTGTTTTCTGTCATTCCTTTGGGTATCCATTTTGGGATTGTTTACAGTTTGGTAAAAAAAACAAGCCTTGGTTTCAAAGGTGCTCCCATGGCGGCTTCGATTTCGTTATGGATATCGTTCCTTTTGTTAGTTATGTATGTTGTTTTCGCCAACAAGTTTAAGAACACATGGAAAGGATTGTCTTTCGAATCGTTTCATTACATCCTACAGAACTTGAAACTAGCCCTTCCTTCTGCAGCAATGACTCTGTGAGTATATTCAAACCCTTTCCTTTTCTAATCATTTGTGTCCAGATTCTTGTGTTTAACAATACGATTTTCTTTCTTCTTAATGTTCAAACCTTTGCTAGTTTGAAGGGATGTGCAATTGAGATTCTTGTGTTTTTAGCTGGTTTGATGCCAAATCCAGAAATAACAACTTCATTAATTGCAATATGGTAGGCTTCTCTCTGTTTCTAATCTTCTTTCATTATATATAATTTTACCTAGCTTCAATAATTCTTTTGATACCATCTCCAGTGCGAATACCTCAAACTTTGCCTACATGCTCACATATGGCCTTAGTGCTGCAGCAAGGTTAGCTTGTTCGGATTCAAATATAAATATAATTATATTCGAATCCAATGATTTTACTCTTTTCTTTTCTGCACAGCACAAGAGTATCAAATGAATTGGGAGCTGGAAACCCAGACCGGGCAAAGCATGCAATGGCAGTGACTCTCAAGCTCTCCATCCTTCTTGCAGCTGCAATGGTCCTAACCTTACTATTGGGACATAATATTTGGGTTGGTTTCTTCAGCGACAGCCATTCAATAATCAAGAAATTTGCAGACATGGTGCCGTTGCTTATCATTTCAATAGCGATCGATACCGTACAATGCATCTTATTAGGTTCGAAAATGCACCGACAATTTATGTATACATGTTATGTTACGTTTCGTTTTCATTTTCATTTTCGTGTCAAATATAAATTAAATGCATTGTGTTTGTACCATTGTATATAAAATCGTAAGGTTTGACACCATGTTGCAGGTATTATAAGGGGATGTGGTTGGCAAAAATTAGCAGTATTGCCTAATTTGGGGACTTACTACTTCATTGGTATGCCCATTGCTATCTTACTTGGATTCAAATTCAAGTTATATGTTAAGGTGAGTAAACTATAGATCTCAATTCGAAAATTTCTTTCGTATTTTCTTTATATTAAATTTTAAATTTACAACTAAATCATGTTAGATTCTTTTTCTACTTACTTTTTCCTACTAATTATTAGTGTTCTTTTATTCAGGGTTTGTGGATAGGCTTGATATGTGGGCTGTGCTGTCAAGTTTGCACTTTTATGTTGATTATAATTTGTAAAAAAATGGTAAAAATTAATCTTTCTGAAAAGATTAATAATAATGATACCTAATTCTTTGTTTAATTTCCCTCCTAAATTACCTTGAGTGCACAAATCCGTATTTACTTAATATCGAAATATGTATGTCATTTGAATACTCAAAAGGATTATATTTTTATTTAATTAGTAAGTTGTTATTTGTTGCGACGGACACGAAATTGTATATTATGTGTGTGAACTTTTAAGGGTTATATTAAAAATTTAGAGGAACTAAGAGTGGTCCCAGTAGAAAAGAGAATGTTATTCGTCTTAGAAGATCCGAGTTCAATTTGTTTTTTCTGCAAGGTGTGTAGCAGATCAAAATATTAAGAAAAATATGAATATATACTACCTTATAATCACCTTACGACTATACAAAAAATATTAAAATTTAGAGGCATAAAATTATAAATTTTTAAGAGTACAAAATTAAATTTTCGATAAAAAATATTTAAACTATATAAAATTTTAAAATGTCGGAAAATGTAACAATCTTCTAACCCACTTTCAATGCATCCCTGATCATTTGCATTCTAGCATTTGATTAAGTGATAAATGCATGATTTTCCCAAAATTGTAATAATGTGAAATTCAATACAATTAATCTCCTTTTCTCTCCATTCTTTAATTAAATAAAGACCGTTAAATTTGACAAAATCCAAAATGTAGGATTCAAAATAAATTCAGAGAAAATCTACGCATTGAATTTTATAAAACGAACCTATGTCTAAAAATATTTTAAATTAGAAATTTTACAAATTACCATAAATTTAATGAATTAATTATAATTGTTATATATTTATCATACAATTTATTCCATTTTTCAAAATAGAAGTTCGTGACTTCAGAACAAATCACTAGTGTATTGAAAGGATGAGAAATTAAAGGGGTAAAAAGTGGAAAGATAAAAAAAACTAATTTTTTATTTTTATTAATGTGTTGGGCAAGAATGATGAAAAAGTTAAAGAGAAAATATAGTTTCCCATTCATTTCTTGGTATAATTAAAAAACCGATAAAAAATAAAATTAAACTTTTAAAAAATATATTATATTTTTTTTGAATGGTTGAAAAAACATATTTTGAACTTATATTTCTTCATTTTCGAGTAACTTTTCCTTAGTGATTTGTTTATACATGTAAAGATGGAAAATGATCTCTCTCCTAATCGCTAAACAAACTTAGATTCTTGAAAAATAATCTCTCTCTCGTTTGCTTTTCGTTTTTCTTTTCTTTAAACATACTCGAATTTTGTTTTCTGTCCACTTTTTCTATCCATTCATTTTTTCACCAAACCAAACCAAATATTAAAGTAATTAAAATGAAATTGATAAAATTTAGGGTAAACTATACTAATGACCACCGAATTATGAGGTTGGTGTTAATTTGACCACTATATTTTTAATTGTGTTAAATATACCACATAACTATTTAATTGGTTCTAATGTAACCACATGCCGTTAAAAAAACAGAAAAGTTGACGGAGCTGTTAAAATAATTGGTATAATTACAAATTTGGTCCCCTTTATCTATACAATCTATCAATTTGATCATAATTTTAATCTAATAAAAATTTATTTATTTTAATTAGGTGGTGACACATGTCACTACCTTATTGGGGGATTTTAATTATTTTTATTTAACTTAGAGTAGGAAAAAAGAAAACCAAGGAGCTACCATTGGTAAGAATTGAACCTAGGACCTTGGGGAGTAGTGTGCAAGTTTGCCACTGAGCCAAGCATATACTTGTAATATGCAATACTAATTTGTGAACCAATCCACAGTTAAAACTAAAAACACCCCAAGAATACTTGATTTATAGATTACCAGCTTCTCATTTTCTTGCTTGCCAAACAGAAGATAGGGGTACATTATAGGCAATATTAATGGCTTTGAAAGCTAATAAAGATGCTACTCTCTATTATTTTACTAATCTGTAAGGCTTAACTCACCATTAATGTAAAAAGATGGATTTAATTTTTCATTTCTTGGTAGATATCAACATCGAATGCCTAACTATTAAAAGGTAATAAAAAAGAGTAGGTTGACAGTGATTGTTGTTACTTCTAGTACTTCATGGAGTTTGGCCTCGAGTTTCATCTAATTTTTTATTTTTTATTTTTTGCTTGAGCCTGCCTTCTGTAACCATACAGATTCTTCGAGCTCAGATTTAAAACTGAACATTGCACCATGAATGTAGGAAGCTTATTGTGCTTCTTCACTGTATGTTCTTGTATTAATATGTTGAATCTCCCGACATCTGTCAGCCGACGAACCCTTTTCGTGCCTGAAAAAATTTTATACTATGTTACTCAGACGCAAGCATGTTTAATACCTTGTATGCCCGGAAAGGCTTTCGAATACGAACAACTGCAATCTCCACTGCGTTTTTAGAATTAAAAAACCGAGATAAAAATTAAATTAAACTTTTAAAAAATATATTATATATTTTTTTGAATGGTTGAAAAAACATATTTTGAACTTATATTTCTCCATTTTCTCGCAACTTTTCCTTAGTGATTTGTTTATACACGTAAAGATGAAAAATTATCTTGAATTTGTTTTGAACAATCTTGAAGTGGTTATAAGATAATATATGTTCATAATTTTTAATTTTTTAATAACATATAGTACATCTTATAAATAAAATTGCTTGAATTCAAATTATTTAACCGGCTACAGGCTTCTCCTTCTCAACTGGACCACCCAGATTCTATCTTATTCAAACGCCTTTGGCCATCCCATGCCCTCAGAAGATAAAATTACAGGTTTGGCGTTTTATATGACATTTCACTCCTACCAAATTTAGTCTATTCAATCGTAGAATTGCCAACGATCCTATATGCCCGGTTTGTAATTTAGCAAGTGAGACTATAGAACATGTTATGTGTGATTGCCAGAAAGTAAATATGGTTTGGTCTTTATTGGGTTTTTCCTGGCCACAGACTGTGTTAGTCTTTTCTTTTAAGGAGTGGCTCTCATGGATCTTTGATTCTCTGCCTACTGATCGTTATATAAAGATAATGATTACTATATGAGCTATGGTATGCGAGAAATAAAAAATTTTATGAGGGTATAATTCAATCGCAAGAAAAAATTGTTACTTTTGTAAAAACACTACAAGAAAATGCATTTGTAGTGACATTGAAAATAGTCACAAAATGTATTAAATTTAGTCACTGAAATTTACAGTGACTATTTTTCTGAGTCGTCACATGTCGTCACTAATAACTCCGTCACTATTATATTAGTGACAACTTTCATGTATTTCGTCACAATAGTTATGTTTTTTATGACCACACTATTTGACAGAAATGATTATTAATAGTGACTAAAATTTACACACTAATGTTATTCTTACTAGTGACAAACATTCTATCACAAATACATATTTAAATAGTGTCTAAAATATGTCGTCACTGTCAATAACTAATTATATTTTTAGTTGTAACCATTTTATTTAGGGTTTAAACTAATCACTAATTGTCCTTGAAATTTAATGGAGCTTTTGCATTTTGGTCCGCAAACTTTTAAGTTTTCATTAAATCACTGAAATTTAATTATAAATGATGTAGCATATTCAAATATCATTTTTTAGTAAATAAATGCAATGCATGGCTTCAAGAAGGATCGAACCTGGAACCTTTAGGGCGAGAGTGCAATACTTATCCACTAAGCTAGGCAAGAAATTGTATACTATTTTGAAAGAAAAATAATATTTAGGTTTAATTGTAATTGAAATTAATTTTATTTATTTTAAAAATATTTATTAATTATAACACATTATTATAATAATAATTTACCTAATTTTTCTATGGTTTCTTATACGAAGTACGTATGTTGAAGAAACCATTTAAATTTTTTTCTGTAGAAAAAACTAATCAAAATGGAATATATCTGTTAAAATTTTCAAAAAAAATCCTCATATATTATGCTAAAATCACATAGTAGTCTTTATACTCTAATTTGGTCGCTTTAAATTTCTATACTTTTTTAAATTTTGAATTTTTTATCCTGACATGAATGGTCGTATTTAAATATGTTAAGTAAAATTTTCTTTTTAGCTTAATTTGTTATACATAAGTTGCTTATTTAATTTTTTTCTTTAATTTGATCATTTTTAGTCCTTGTAATTTAGTCATATTGCCGGTGTCTCGTTAGGATTAGGATTAAAATTTTAAAATTTGAAAAATATAGGGACTAGAATTGATCAAAAATAAATTGACTAAAACAACAATTTACACATAGTATAGACTATAGAAATATTTTACCTTTTGACAAACTAGTTTATGATAACTTTAATTTTTATAATTATAAAAATAAATTTATCATTGTGTCAATGTCTAATTTATCATTACTTTTATTTTTTTATTTGTGACAAAATTTATCACAACAAAAAGTGAAACTTTAAGTGACAAGTAATTTCATTGTAACAACAAATATCAAATAATAGTGACAACTTCACATATCGTCACTATCATGTGTCAAAGTTTTAGTGACAATGAACTTTGTGTCACAATTGTATACTTATAGTGAGAATTTATTTGTGAAAAATACAATCGTCACAATTACTACTGTTACAGTGACCAAATAAAAATATGTCACAATTACTTATACTAATTGTGTCGCACAAAAAAATTGTCACAAAAAGTTAATATTTGTGACAAAATTATTCTCAGTCACTATCAATTTGTCACTAAAAACCTATATTCTTGTAGTGAAAGGTTTTGTTGTACATAGTCCTTAAGGGTTGTTAAGAACTACTAAATTCTTGTCATTAATTGTTATTCTACTTTTTAATGGAATCTATTAGAATGTAATTAAATATATTCTTAAAATATTAAACATCATTGATTTAAGGTGTTTAATGTAATTAGTAATCATGTAAAAGGGTTTAGGTGTTTAAAGTTTATTGTTTTAGGGTTTTAGTGTTGCATTTTTCTAGCTATTAAGGTTTAAAGTTTAGGGGTAGGTTTAGAGTTAGGGTTAGGATTTAGTGTTAATGTTTAGGGTTAATAAATGGTTTTTAATGTTTATGGTTTCTAGGGTTTAGGATTTAGTGTTTAGGGTTTAAAGTTGAGGTTTAGGGCTCATAGTTTAGGATTAAGATTTAGAGTTTATGGTTAGAGTTAAAATTGAAGGTTAATGGTTAAGGTTTAGGGTTTAGTTCTATTAAACACCATACAATTTAAATTTTTAGGAATGTAATTAATACATTGTAATAGATTCTATTGTAAAGTAAAATAAACATTAATGATAAGAATTTGTTAGTTCTTATATATAGCTCTAAGGGTTGTGTATAGCAAATCTCTTCATAAAATCCTATTGCAAGAAAATTGAGGCTCTCTTACCAAAATTGTTGAGTGCTCCTATCCATTCGCCTCCTCAGCGGCAAGCCCCTGGACCTTTATTGATGAAGGTAAAATTTGATGCGAGCTATTCCTGTGTTGACAAAACAATGTGGTCAGGGATTGTCATTAGAAACTCTACGTACTGAAGATATTAACGGGTTCATGCCGACGTTTCTCTCACCATGTGTCCTCAGCATTCATGGTCGAATCAATTGCGGCCCTTCATGCGGTGCTCCTCCTTATTGACCTAAGTTTTCATTCTAACATCGTCGAAGGTGACTCACTGTCGATAATCAAAAAGTTGCAATAATCATCACCGGATTTTTTAGACCTAAATGCTCTCATTTGCGAAACAAAAGAAAGAGCAAATTTCTTCAGAAAATGTTCCTTTTAATATACCACACTGTCGGCAAACAAGGTGGCTTAACTGATTGCTAAGGACTCCTCGCTCGGCTTCGGTGATCAGTTTTGGGTAAAGGATATTCTTTTTTATACGATGCATGCGGCAAATTTGGATCGTTGCTTAGTTGTTCGATCCTAGGTCTCCCTTCCCATGTTCCCTTTCGTGGGATAGGTTAAGTGAGCTCTTACCTATTTTTAAGCCAAATCACGTTAAAGATTTTTTTCTAAAGATTTCTTAATTGAATTGTGACCATACCTAACTTTTAAACTTTGTTTGGTATAAAGGATAGAAGATTTGTTAATCAAATGGTTACGATTCAAAATAAGAAGGTGGTTATGAATCTCTACCATTTGATTAACAAATTTTCTATCTTCTTTATTTCCATCCTTCATACCAAGCAAAGCCTTAACTAAATCAATTTAAAGATGCATCTGAGGACAAATATGGTAATTTATCTAGAGAATTTTTATTTTTCTTCATTTTGTTGGGATCAAATTAAATCAATACAATGTTGTTGTTGTTTTGTTAAATCATCGGTATCCGACCACCTAATTCAAAATTGATTAATTAATTTAATGTTGTTTTCAGTTAAAATATTATAAATTTATATAGGTCATGTTTGGTAAATAGTGGCTTGAACACAATTAGAGGTTTGACCGGAAAAATCTGCTAATTTAAATGTTTGGTGAATAGCGGATTGAAATAACGGATCGAGTTGAAACCTCTAATTTTGAAAAAGCTGCTAATAGGAGCTTTTTGAAATTAGCGGTTTGACATAATAGTTATAAAGACTCATTTACCCTTAGCAATTATCAAATATCTCCAAATAACCTAAATTTAACATTTTCTATTTTAATTTTTTCACCCTCACGTGTTTATATTTTGACATTTGTAAAGTAATACTTGTTGTTTTTCTTTTTATTCTCACACATTTATATTTTTATTTAAATTTAATAATTAATTAAATTATATTAAAAATAATTATATAAATAATAAATTAATATATAGATCTTTAAATATGCTTAGTATTGTTATATTAAAAAATTATTTTTCATAATCTAATTAATATTAATAGATACAAAATATTTTTTTGATCGTTAATAAATACAAAATATTGATAGCTAATAAACTATTCAAACAAGCATCAATTATAATCATGTCCTTATATGTCATTTTGTTTGTTTAAATAATCAATCAACTATCAGTTAATTTTACCAAACACTTTTATACAATAAGCTAATACAATTCGCTAGTCAAATCAGCTAATGCAATCAACTATCAGCTATTAGTTATTGTAATCCACTATCAGCTATCCGCTAATTGCCAAACATGGCCATAATTTTTTTTGAGTAAAGTACATGTCCACTTTATAGTCCATGTTCGGGATTCGTGACTCTCCCCCTAACAATGTCGTACATGGTTCGAAGAAATTTATATAAATTTTTATTTAGGTAAGTTATACTATTTTTATAACTATAGAATTTGACTCATTGGTCGATTAATTCAAATCGAGTGTTTTGCACGATTCATTATGAGAGCGACCCCTTCTTAGTTAAAATTTTATCTTTTTTTTACTTATTTTAGTTAAGTTTTTAAGGTTTGGTTTTTTTAACTGTCTAATATAGTTACAAGATAACATATATTAATTAATTTTAACCATTTAATAACACATATTGTACAGATAAACTACCCGAGCATGAGTCACGGAATAATAATACTTCATTTTATTGGAACCCCTTGATAGATTCCATTAAAAATAAAGTTCTATATGAAATATATATTCTTATGTCTATAAATATAAAATTTTGAGAAGCTATTGTTACCCTTCGTTGAATAAATAATATAGTTTTTCTACTTATTATCGTATCCCTTCTTCTTCCTCCTTTATTGGAATTTTCATCATAATCTCCGTACTCATATTATTGCAATAAAACTAACTCAGACAAAATAGAATGAATATCCCAAATAGTATGATTTGCCTATAATAAAGTTGATTTTACTAAACAATAAGCGATTTTATTAGCATTATATTGAATCCATTGGAAGAACACATAATAAACTAATTTTCTTTTCAAAACAATGTAATTATTTATAATCATACTCAACTCAAATTGCATAATTGAATAAACATTATGTACCTATACAATTAAAACCTATTTATAAGTATTTCACTATTATTATCATAAATATTTATTTGTTAGCATTTGCCACTAATAAATGCAATTTGTATTTTATTCATAACTTTTGTCAACCAACTTATTGTTTGGGCAATGCTATCTACCTACATCCATCCACCAAATCATCTAACTATTAAGGTGGTCATCTATCTGTTGAGATGATACATGGTTTGAGACGGACCTGCATTGTAACACCCACAATATTTTGATGGTGTAAAGTGGAAAAAAGGGGAAGAATGAAATGAAAAAAAAAACTTAATTGGGGTGTTCAACATGGGACCTTGGCCTTGTACACCTGTAATTTAACCATTTGAGCCATGTGCTCATATCTATCAAATTTTAGTTTGGGAAAAATTTTGAACTAGAAAAGTTCCGTTTTAACTTGAATTAAATCACTTTGACTCCTCACCTACCCAAAAGGTCAACGATCTTTCGAATCTGAATCTGGAGAGGGATAATTTAGAATGCTCTCAAGCTTTCCCCTCACCATCTCCCCCTCCGATCTGCCATCACTGCCAGTCCATTAGGTGCACCGCTAACACCAGCGGATTCGTTGCTCCACTCCGGTCACAACTCCACCTACCACTCGCGGTGAACAATTGTCGTTCGCCGTGGAGATTGGAATGAAGGCTCGTCGAGAACTAAGGGTTGCCCCTGTTTTTGCCTCAATTCGCCACCGTCTGCCACTTGCAAGTAACACCACCATCGCCCTTTTGTTCACCGTCATTCCGTGACCAAGGCCTGACTCTCTATGCATCGAGAACTCGCTCCGGCCGCCGCGATTCACGCCGGGAAGTTTCGGCCAAAAACCTCAAATCGTGCGCCTCTGTTTCCTACGCTTTCCGGCCCTATCCACAGCCCGTTCGCGACACAGCCACATGACCTGAGCTCCGGACGAAGTGGCGATCAAAACCCAACCGATCGATCTTTTTCTGACGTCGGGAGAAACTTCGTCGGAGCTTCGTCTTTTCCAGTGAAGTTTTGAACTTTTAGGTAATTTTGGTGAATTTTTCTGGCTTGATTGAGTTATATAGTGTATGGGTTGAATTTTTGGACTAACTGGCTTTCGAAATCCGGCAGGATTTCGTGTTTCTCGTGTTCCAGCGACCATTTCTAATGGTTCTCCGATGGCTGAATTTTCTTGGTAAGTGAACCGGTTCGGGTTCTACCCAAACAGCTCAAGCCGGACTGAACCCATGATCAAGCCCAAGCCCGTAACACCAAACCCGGTCTGAGCCCAAACCCGAACCGAGTCCAAACTCGTATGTCCGACCTGACGCCCGACCCGAACTGAACCCATGAATTTTCTTGAATTCTCAATAAGTCTCTAAAGATAAGTCTACAGAAAAACATTTGTATGTCTGGGTTAGTTATTATGGTGCAAAAGTTTAACGAGTTGAAATAACTAAAAGGATCTTAAAGTATCGATAAGGCTGGATTGATCGAAATGATTTTAATGACCAAAAAGACTGAAATACCATCGAATGCTAAACGCCAAACTACCCAAAATGATAAATTTACCCTCGATATTGGTGATGAACGAAATGTTGTAAAGGACCGAAAGATTCAGAATAAGTGAACCACCTTCGGGCACTGAAGTGTCTGAAATATCTTTAAATACTAAAATGACCTGAAGATACCTCTGACACTTGGAAGAATACCATACGAAGGCATATTCGTTTATTTGGGGAAAAGTACATAGTTAACAGTAAGAGTAACATGTTCAAGGTACATTCGATGATACGGTTTGAGTTCGGGAGCAATGCACATGTTCAAATACTCGAAAATTACTGCTTGAATTGATGTTCGATTTTTCGTAGCTCATTTAGTGGTTGATTGTGAGGGTGTCTTGCTTTGTCTTGTAATGAAGTCTATTTTGAGAAATGAATACTTATAATGTATCTATCCGGTTGAGGGGTAAGCAATGTATCGATGGGTTACGGTTAATTCAAAAGGATTCGAAAACCTAATGAGCAACTGGAATTCCTGAATCATGTGCATGTTTATACCTTGTTGGTCTAAATTACCAATTTACCCTTAAAGGTCAAAATGACCATAATATCATCGTAGGCTGTAACGTTTGATTTTGCTCACGATATATCTGAAATCCCAATGACCCTGATGCATCAACTTCTGATGTTGATTCGATACATCTTATCGAACTCCCCTATTTGTAGGGACCTCATTCTGAAATCAGTCCAAAATTATCAAATGTCATCTTTCTAATATCTATCAAGTACCTCTGAGAAATGAATTTGGTCATAAAGAGCGTACCATGTATCTGTAAATACTTTCTGTTCTAAACCAAGACCATATGGTTAAAATTAAAAGTACGACATTGTTATACAAAAGGAAAGCAATTCCCTAGTTTCTAACCTCTGATATGAAAAATATATCTGATATATGACATTGAATACGAAATAATATTAAAATAAATTTTACATCTGTCTTCTGGTATAAAAGTAGATATGATATCTATTTTCTATAATATTGTCTTCTGAATATAAACTGAAATCATCTGGGGTATATTATCTGGGATATGAATGAAGATTTGTAGGCTCAGCGCTGGTAAGTCCTTTTGGACCTAAGCTTCTACGCCCAATGGGCCTAGGATAAGCCTTTCTGTAAGCTCCTACGCCTGACGGGCCTAGGGTAAGTCTTTCTGGATACTATTCTGGGATTATGCATATTGGCGTACGGATGGAGGGTAGTTAAGTAAATTAATAAAACTTCATGACATCTTCTGAAATATACCATGCTGAATTAATGTATCAAAGTTAAAACTCTCAGTAAACTTACAATTCACACTTAATGAACCACTATGAACTCATTGATTCAACTTTTGAAATCTGAATCTCCGACTTTAGACTCATCTCCTAAGGTTCGGGTGATCAGATAAAGAACAACTCTGTTACCTTCTGATATAATGCTTCACTAAAATATCGAATTGTAATTTGAGCTTACTGTTGCCCAGTTCTTCATGACAATGTTAAGCTTGTCTTATACCTGCTTGTGCTTTTAGCATCTCCTGGTAGTCTGCATTACTGAGCTTTTCGAAGCTCACGTTGTTTTTACCATCACAGGTTAAAAGATCGACCATATTGCAGCTATCAACGTCGGTATGGGAGTTTCTTCGGCTTGCTCGTGAAGTATGGTATCTGTGTAATTAGAGGGCATGTAAGTTACGTTTTGATTTATATTTGAGTTCGAAACTTTTATCATAGTTTTGTTTCATTGTCTAAATGTTTTCTGAAATTGTATTTTAACTCAAAACTTGATTTATGATTTTAAATGGTTTAACAATCTATTTATTTGAAATTTTAACGTGGGTCGCTTTGGTGACCCTAATGTGACTTCTTAGGACCTGTATTAACGCATAGATGGGTCTAGGGGGTTACATGCATTGACAATGTGAGAAGTTTTTGTCCTCTCATGCAAGAATTTTTTTTACTTTTGCTTTATATATATATATTGAAATAATTGTAAAAAATATGAGCTTTCCCACTTTTTAAATTTTATATTTGTTTCTCACCTCAAATACTGGCTCTGACCCTACACATGATATAACAGTTAGAAAAATAAAAAGTTAAATATTTTTTTAAAAAGTTTAACTGGGTAATAGAAAATTAAATATTTTTATTTTTTTAATTTAACTATGTAATACAAAGCAGTTGTCAAGACGACGACGACGACAACAACAACAACAATAATAATATCTTCTATTATCGTCCATTGCATTTCCATCATTTATTATATGCATTATTGTCTTGACAACCACTTTGTATTTAGGATAAAAAAATTAAATTGAAGAAAAATAAATTTGGCTAAAGGAGTTATTTTGCTCTCGAGTTCGACCCAAATTAGCAATGTTGCCGCTCGCACGAAAACGCGTTCAATTAGGTCCTCTAGTTCGCACATTGCAGCAAATTAGCCCCTTGACCAACATTGACCGTTACAGTGGTGACGTGGCAATCAACTATGCTGACGTCGCAATCCATGATGCTGACGTCGCAGTGCATGTGTGATGATGACGTGGCAGAGGGGTTGAATTGATTTTTTAAACCGAATTTGAGGGCATAATTAAATGTTTTACCAAGTTCATGGGCATAATTCATTTTAATTGAAAGTTCGATAACTTACTTAATCTTTAAGCTAAAAAATAATAAATTATTAAAAATTTAAAAATATTTAAATACTCATAAAATATTAAAAAAATACTATAATGAATTTAAAAATTAAGTAAAAACATAAAATTAAAAATATGAAAAATTATAAATATAAAAACTTTAAATTTTAAAATATTTATAAACCATCAGAAAAGTCTTCAATTGTTTCTAGCTATGCTAAGCCTACTAATATTTCTTGAGCATATTTTCAATGGAATCATCCTTGTGTTAAAGTAGAAAAAACAAAAGTTTCCTTCATTTTTCTACATCAAATTTATGCTAATATTAATGAGCATAAATTTGATATAGAAAAGCGGAAAAATGAGTTTTATTGTTACTTTAATACAATGTTGATTCCACTGAAAATTTGTTTAACGAATTGTAATACTCAGACTGACAAAGTCAAAGACTTTTTCGATGAAAGTGTTCGATTTTTGATACTTTATAAACATTTTTTAATTTTTATATTTAAATTTTATCATTTTTAATCTCAAATACATTTTAATTTTTTATATTAGTTTTTATTTTCAATAATTTTTTTAAATATTTTATTTATTTTGATTAAGTTTATGGATTTTTTTAAAATTGAAGAATATTTTGAAGAACTAATATTTTGATATAATAATTGAAAAATAGTTTTGGACTAAACTGAAAAGATTTCGAGTGTCTTTAAGTCCAAACAACTTGAAAATAAGTTTGTGGATGTTTTTAAATGGTTTTGACAAGGTTTAAAACGTTTTTAAGTAACCAAACTAGGGTTTTTAAGGTACCCGTTTCGATACAGAGGGACATGTTTCGAAACAGTTTGAAACTGCCAAAACTCGTACCGAAACAGGGCGTGTCCGTTTTGATACAGAGGGTTTTCATTTCGAAACACCCCTTCGGTGTTTCGATACACCCAACGGTCAAAACCTCCCCAACGACTATTTTCCCAACGACATTTTAAATTGCAGCTCAATTGTCACTCGTTCCGAAACGAGGTTGCTACCGTTTCAATACGGATCGAGAGCGTTTCGAAATGGCCAGAGGCGTTTCGATACGGCTTGCTGCATCAGACTTCAACGGCTAGTTCTGAAGAAGGCCGTTTCGAAACTGGGTCGCTTGTTCCGAAACAGACAACTGCAGAACAACATTAATGGTAGGAAATAAAGTCTCCAGCGGCTCCAAAACAACCCCAACGGTCCTCAACGGCTACAAACTCAATTGGGAATATAAAAGGGACCTCCAAGCATCAAGAGAAGACTAATACTTTAATTGTCAACAACTATATGATGTCAAATTGTCTTTACGGCTTAAAATTGTTCATTCATTGTATATACAACATTTGTGAGCCTAAATTTTCAAATTTGCTCTAGTGTTTAGGTTTGGGTGAGTGAGCTTAAGGTTGTAAACTATCTACCTAGTGAGGGATTTCAAGTTTGCTCTAATTTCTCTTGTAAAGAGGATTTACTCAAGCTTTGGGTTAGAAAGCTTTGAGTGTGTAAATGTTGCCTCCTTAGCCTAGAAAAGGTGAAGAAATTCAAGAGTGAATTTGTTGAAATCCTTAGTGGGAAGCTAAGCTAGTGGATGTAAGTGCTTGTTAGAAGGCCGAACCACTATAAATCCTTGTGTCTATTGCCTATTTTTCACCTCCCACTAAAACACCCAAATATCCAACTTCTCCAGCACTTGGCAGCTAGAACGGTTGAAGGAATTCGAGCATATAAATCTCAACATATTTTGATTTTATGTGAGAGTTCTCACTTTTCCTATTTTAAATTATCAGGAACTCGAAGGATATTTACATCAATTTGTCAATCGATTTTTCGTATATTCCATAAGTAAAAGTTCAACTTGAAAAACTAAATTATTTATCTAATTTTATTCAAAAACTAAATAAACCGATTAAATTAATTTAAACTAATTATTTATCCATTTTTAAAATTTTAATAATTTTTAAATTATTATTTTTAGCTTAAATATTAAATAAATTATCAAACTTTCAATTAAAATGAATTATGCCCCTGAACTCGGCAAAAAAATCAATTATGTCCTCGAATTCGATTTAAAAAATCAATTCAACCCCTCTGCCATGTTATCATCACACAAGCACTGCCACGTCAGCATCGTGGATCACCATGTTAGCATAGTTGACTGCCACGTCAGCACAGTTGACTGCCATGTCAACACTGTAACGGTCAACGTTGGTCAATGAGCTAATTTGTTATAATGTGCGAACTAAAGAACCTAATTGAACACGTTTTTGCGCGAGGGACAACATTGCTAATTTGGGTCAAATTCGAGGGCAAAATAACCACTTTAGCCAATAAATTTTTTAGATTTGACCTAAGATGTTTCAAATAAAATTTGAATAATTGTAACACCCTATTATATTGGCAAAATAAAATATGAGAAAGTTAAAGAAAAAACTAGTTTCGCTGCTATAGAGATTTGAACCCTTGACTTGGAGCTTTGTAAGCCCGTGCTTTAACCACCTGAGCTAAGACATCTTTTGGTCTTAGTTTCCAATAGTTTTTATGTAAGCTATGTTCGATGTTCATTACCAAAACTTAATAAGTCAGATCTGACCTCTTCTCTGTCCACTTTATGGATATCCGTTCGGGAGTTGAGAACCCAGAAAGTTCTAAACTTTCTCCCCAAACCCCCCTTCACCGTTCTAGCTCCGATATACCCTCACCGCCGCTCCGTGCAATCCACCGCCGCCGTCGGTGTGAGCCCCGTCAGCCCCTGAACCGCTTTTCGTCAACCACGCGCGACGTCGGCCGGCCGTTTGCGGTAGAAAACAGATCTGGAAGCTTAAAGGTTTCGGCCGCACCCGTTTTCCTCATTTTCGGCTGTTCCCGACGTCGGCTCGCCTCACCGTGGGCACAGTCGAGCTCCTCGCGTCCCGATCTACGAAACCCATGTGAGTCACCTCCGCTTTGCCGCCGTTTTGCCCCTCGTCGGAGTAGCGCAACTTTCCGGCGATATTTGGATTTTGGGGTAAGATCTGGCTAAATTCCAACGAGTTTTTGGCATGTTGGTTCGTGTAATGTTGTATATAGCTGAAACCTTTCGTTTTTGCAGGTGAATCGGGCGATTCCGACATTCTTCGGCGAGATTCCAGTCGCTGCCGGTGACGTTCTCCGTTTAGGGTAATAACCCGTTAATCTGGCCCATAACCCGTTAACCCGACCCGCTCTGCCCATATCCGACCCGTGACCCGACCCGTTGACCGACCTGTTGACCGAGTCAACTCATCCGAGTCAACTCAGTGAGTCAACTCGCTGAGTCATCCTTGGACCAGTGATGTCAGCATGACGTTAGCGTTGACTTTGACTGCTGACGTCAGCGTTGACTTTGACCGTTGACTAAAAAGTCAAATTTTTTGAAAACTCCTATTTTATGTTTTTCGGCGTCCTGAGTCCGATTTTGAAGCCTGTTTTGCAAAATTATGACCCGAAGGCCTCCGAATCTGACCTTGAACCCGAGAGTGCTTATGTATTTAATTAATTGGTTAAGTGCTTTGTGGATGAAGTCTGATCTTGGGATTTATGTAATTGAAGGTACTTATAGTTCCTGAAATACGAATTGTTGAGGGATGTCAAATTCGGGTTCAAGGATGTTCGAATGTCGTTCACAGATCGATCGTTATAGCTCGGAGCCAAGGTAATACATTACTACCTTCTGCATACTTTTGCAACATGTTGGTATTTGGTTAATGTTTACACAATCATGCTTGACCATATGATTATTTCTGATTTCATCGATCAATTATTAAATAAGAATATTAATGACCAAGGAAAATATTCGCATAAGAGGTTTGATAAATCGAAAGGACCTTCGAGTTCAGTAAGCGATTAATAAAAAGGGTTAATCTCTAAGTCTGATTATTTTGGCTAATGAATTACGAAAATGCCCTCGATGTATGAAAATGACTAAAATACCCCTATTAATGAGTGTGGTCTGAGAATCTACACTAGATCCGGTAAAAACAACCGAACCTTCTGAAAATCTTGAAGTTTGCTTGGGAAGTTATGGTAGCGAGGCTTCACGTTTGAGTCTGTAAATTGCTCAGATTCCTTTTTGAGATTGAATATTCTCTGAAGACAATTGCGATAAAACAATTGTATGTTTGGATTAGACAAAGTCGCGTAAATTGCTGAATTGATCGAGATGACTGAAATGTTTGGTAATACTGAAAAAGTTGAATCGGTCGGAATATCCATAATGATTAAAAAGAATAATGTATCCTCGGCACCAATTGTCAAATTAATCGAAATGATGAATATACCCTCGATATCGAAAAGGATTGAATAGTTAGAACGACCGAAAGGCTCAGAATTTGTTTTGGAACACCTTCAGATATGAAGCATCCGAAATACCTGCTAATGTTGAAATGACTGAAGCTAACTCCAAAACTGGATTAAGGAATACCAATAAAGCTAGACAATATAACAACTCTAAAGTGGTAATTCACGGTCCGTGTTTGTTGGCTGTTTCTGATACTATCCTAATTTTGGAAAGATACCATGTGACGACATGTTCGGGTTATTTGGAGAAAGTGCTCATCGATTGGTAGAGCAGCATGTTTCCTCAAAAAGATAAATTCGATGCTATGGAACGAGTTCGGGGGTTATATGCATGTTCGGGAATTTGGAAAATTACCGCTTGGATACATGTTTGATCTCTCGTAGTAAGTTCAGTGGATGTAAGGTGAAGACGATCTACTTTGTTGTTACGTTGTAATCAGTTCTGGAAATGAATGCTTAAGATGTACTTATCCGATTATATTTCAAACTCTGTGTTATTGGTTTCAATTAGTTCAAAGAGACTCGAAAGCTTGATGAGCAATTAGAATTCCTAAATTCTATACATCATCGTTTATACCTTGTTGGTTCAGCTTACCAAATTACCCTCCGAAGGCCGGAATGACCAACAATACCCTCGTAAGCTTTAGCGATCGAATCACTCTCGATATATCTGAAATCCCAATGATTCTGATGCATCAACTTTCGATGTTAATTCGATCTGTCTTACCGAACTCCCCTATTCGTAGGGACCTTGTTCTGAAATCAATCTAAATTCGTCAAGTGTCATCTTTCTAATATCTATCGAGTACCTCTAAGAAATGAATTAGGCCATAAAGCGTGTACCCTGTATCTGTAATTACTTTATGTTCTAAACCAAGGCAATATGCTTAAAATTTGAAAGTATGATATTGTAATACGAAAGGAAAACAATTCTCTGATTTCTGACCTCTGTTATGAAAAATATATCTGATATATGACATTGAATATGAAATAATGATAATGATAATAAAATAAATTTGATACATGTCTTCTGGTATAAAAGTAGATTTACTATTTATTTTCTACTATATTGTCTTCTGAATATAAATTGAAATCATCTGTGGTATATTATATGCATATGAATGATGATCTGTAGGCTCAGCGCTAATAAGTCCTTATGTACCTAAGCTCCTACGCCCACGGGCCTAGGGTAAGTCTTTCTGGACCTAAGGCATCCCCTTAGGTAGGCTCCTACGCCTCAGGCCTAGGGTAAGACCTTCTGTATGCAGTTCAGGGCGAATTGCATTTTGGAGTTTGGTTGAAGGGTAGTTAAGTAAATTAATAAAACTTTATGACCTCTTTTGAAACTTACCCTACTAAATTAATGTATCAATGTTGAACTCTCAGTAAGCTTACAATTCGCGCTTAATGTACCACTCTGAACTCCTTGGATTCAAATTCTAAAAATTTGAATCTCGTTTGAATCTCAGGCTTTAGGCTCGCCTCTTACGGTTCAGGTGATCAGTTAAAGAATAACTCGGTTGTCTTCTAGTATAATATTCTCTTAAAATCTCGAATCGTAAATTGAGATTACCGTTGCCCAGTTCTTCATAACAGTGTTAAACTTGCCATATATCTGCTTGTGCTTTTAGCATCTTTTGGTAGTTCTGTATTACTGAGCTTTTCCAAGCTCACGCTGTTTTTACCATCGCAGGTTAAAAGAATATATCATGGTATAATGGTTGACAGCAGTGTTCGAAGTTGTCTCGGCGTTGCTTTTGGAGTACGGTACTGTATAGTTAGTGGACATGTGTGTCATGTATTGTTTTATGACAGCGTCTGTAAAACACTTTCTGAAATTTTTGTTACATGTTTACATGACTTCCCGAAATGGTATTTTAAACAGAAGTTGATTTCACATTTTAATAAATGTTTTGAGGAAATAAAAAAATGTTTTTATGTATATTTTTACTGTGGGTCGCTCTTGTAACCCTAATGTGACTTCCTAGGATCCGTTGTAACGCATAGGCGGGTCTAGGGGGTTACAATAATAGAGTATAATAACTCAAATATCTATGTTACTTTAAATTTGTTTTTGAAAATAATTTTATTTGACAATTCAGTCTGTCAATTTTGTATTTTATTCAATTTAGTCATTTGACTGTATTTCTTTTCAAATTCTTTCTTTCCATCAATTCCTTAACCCTTATATATTCCTATCAATATTTTATTCCTCAAAATCTTTCTTAAAAATAATTTTATAAATATGTTATATAATTTCAGATGATATTTGATTTATTAAATAACATCATAAATCATATTCACGCTTGTGAAAAAGAATATTAAAAAATGTATATGTATATCATATATGGTTATAGAAAATCGTTTAAATTAGAATCAATCTATATCATAACATTATAAATATTTACAATTAATTTGAAAGAAAAACTCGAACAACTCAACTAAAAAAAAATCAAATAAAATTGAATGACAAAAGATTTTGTCAACTTGATGAATTTGAAAATTTTAACTAAACTCTATTCGATCGAATTTGAACCCCCTACTTGTATTATTGCATTGACAACTACCTTGCATTATTGCTATTTTTATATGCCATTCACGTTCATCATGCAAGTTTGAGTTTGACTTTCTAACATCGTCATTATTATTATTCAAACAATACAATGTAATTCGCCATTTGAAAATTGCAAACACTATATTTAGCAATTGACAAAAAAAAAACTCCTTTTTAAATAGAATAGATAGAGCAAAGATTGAATGTCATAAACTTAAAGTACAATAATTAATTTTTATCATATTTAAACCAAAAGTAAAAGTATTACATTGAACACTCAATTAAGTAGAGGTGCCAATTATGACACTATCCCAACTGATTCAAATTTCAAGGGAAATGAAATATTATATTTTATAGGTGACAAAATGCAAAACAAACATTTAATATAAATATTATATAGTCTAGTATCCGGTGAACACCAACCATCTTAGAAGCGAGATAAGCCTTATTTTAAAACTACAACAATGGCAGGTCCATTGAATGTAGAGGCTGCTAATGGCTGTAGTTCACGGGGAACCAATGGAAGGTGGTGGAAAAAAGTTATGGATTTCAAAGAGGCTAAGGTTCAAGTCTTGTTTGCAGTGCCAGTGGTGTTGTCCAATGTTTTTTACTCCTCGATTACTATGGTTTCTGTCATGTTTGCTGGCCACCTTGGTGAGGTCGAGCTTGCTGCTTCAACTCTTGCCAATTCGTGGGCCGCCGTTACTGGTTTTGCTTTCATGGTATAACCTCTTAATTTAACCTTAACCTGATTGATGTTCATGTTCTTGTTTGAAAATTTTCGTATTCCGTTGTTTTCAGGTTGGTTTAAGCGGAGCATTGGAGACCCTTTGTGGTCAAGGATTTGGTGCTGGAATGTACAACATGCTGGGGATTTACCTTCAAGCTTCCTGCATGATTTCTTTCTTTTTCTCCATTATCATATCGATTCTATGGTTCTTCACCGAGCCAATCCTTGTTCTGCTTCATCAAGATCCTGAAATCTCAAGAACGGCTGCTGTTTACATGAAGTATATGATCCCTGGTTTGTTTGCTTTTGGTTTCCTGCAGAACATATTGAGGTTTCTTCAGACACAAAGCATTGTTACACCTTTGGTCCTGTTTTCTGCCATTCCATTGGGTATCCATTTTGGGATTGTTTACAGTCTGGTAAATAAAACAAGTCTCGGTTTCAAGGGTGCTCCTATGGCGGCATCGATTTCCATATGGATATCATTGCTTTTGTTGGCTATGTATGTCGTTTTCGGCAACAAATTTAAGAACACATGGCAAGGATTGTCTTCTCAGTCATTTCATTACATCATACGGAACTTGAAATTAGCCCTTCCTTCCGCAGCAATGTTTTGGTGAGCATTTTCCGACCATTCCTTCTCCATACTATACACACACATGTGTATATATATATATATGGATTATTCTTTAAAAGATGAAATCTTCTGCTAGTTTGGAGGACTGGGCTTTCGAGATTCTTGTGTTTCTAGCGGGTTTGATGCCGAACCCAGAAATAACAACTTCTTTGATTGCAATATGGTAGGCTTCTCTTTTTATATATATAAATATTTTTTTCATTATATATTTCTCTTTTCCATTTTTACCGAGCTCTAATCACGGCAGATTACCGTTCTCTTGATACCGTCTGCAGTGTGAATACTGAATACATTGCCTACATGATCACATATGGCCTTAGTGCTGCAGCAAGGTTAGTTCTCTCGTATAATTATATTCAATTCTTTTAAGTTCACTGAAGTATCATATTTTCCTATGAAAAATATCAAAATTATACATGGATAGTGATAAATCAAATTTTTAATACTTTTGACAGCACAAGAGTGTCAAATGAGTTGGGAGCAGAAAATCCAAAGAAGGCAAAACATGCTATGACCGTGACTCTGAAGCTCTCTGTCCTTCTTGCACTTGCAGTGGCCCTAAACTTAGGCTTGGGACATGATATTTGGGTTGGTTTCTTCAGCAATAGCCATTCAATAATCAAGAAATTTGCAGAGATGACGCCTTTGCTTATCGTCTCAATAGCGATTGATGCCATACAAGGCGTCTTATCAGGTTCAAATATACATGCCATGTTCATATACACATTGTCTAATTCATATATACATGTCATGTTCATGTTTTGGTATTGTATATGAAGTTATCGAACATAATTCAAAACCATGTTGCAGGGGTTGCGAGGGGATGCGGTTTGCAAAACTTAGTAGTACTGGTTAATCTGGGAACTTTTTATTTCATTGGCATGCCCATTGCAATTCTTCTTGGATTTAAGTTTAAAGTCTATGTTAAGGTGAGAAAATTATTTCATTACAGTTTATTATTCTAATATTTTTTTCTTAAAATTACATTTTATCATAGTTTTCTCCCACATTAATTATCTTTTTTTGTGATTTACTCAGGGTTTATGGATAGGCTTAATATGTGGTCTATCGTGTCAAGCTTGCACTCTTAGGTTGATTATATTTTATAAAAAATGGACAAAAATAAATCTTTCAGACAAGAATAATAATGAAACCCAAGCTGTTTAATTCTTATCTCTTTTCTTGTTTAGTAATAAGTTAAATCTTTATCCTTAAATTTTTCTTAATATCTTAGTCCGGTTTCATATCGTGAAACTTACGTACACTTGCAGAGTACGCTGCTCGAATTCGGGTTACCTCAGAAGAACAATCCACCCTTTACCATTGGGACCGGGTTCATAAACAATACATATTTGCACAAACTAAAATCATAATTAAATCCTTACAAAGTATAATTACATCCAAGTGTTAAAGTGGCCCAGTGCTTGACATATGAAGTTGTCCATAAGAAGGAACATTCAAAAAGAAAATTGTGATTTGTATGAAGTGTCTTGAATAATTAAGGTTGTGTATGATTAGAATATTGCCTTTTAGCAATACTTCTATTGCCATACATGCAACAACCATTGCAAAAAGAACATACATTGGCCTCAAACTACTTAAACAATGAAATTCAGACAGAAAACCCTATCATACGCGATCGAAACACGTGTTTTTGCAGAATGTAATGCAGTAAAACATAACCAGAACGTCAGGCCTTCAATCATTTTGCTTGATCTTGCATTTGCACAAACATTGCCACTTACTCTTGATGCATGAAACTAGATTATAAGATACGCAATCATGAATGATCTATATGATTATAACTGAAGTCCAGTTAAAAGAAACAACCAAGTTCATTCAACTGCAAAAAACAATAAAGATACATATTAAGATTATTAAGGATCAATTTTATCTGTTAGTAAGCTGATATTAGGGTTAGTTACAGTTAGTTAGTAAGCTGGCATTACCAGCTTCTTCTTTTCTTCTTTTGTATATAAATTTGTTGGATCTTCTCTTGTAATCGATCACTTCTCTCAATAATAATAACAAAGTTAGTTTGTTACATAGTATCAGTTGAGATTTTTCTCTAAGCTTCCGCATCTTCATTTTCTTTTCTTGTTTTTCTTTCTTCATTTTCCGATCATGGGAGAAGTTAATCTTAGCGATTCCTTCAACAATGGTGAGAATCTATACTATCTTCATCAGTCTGATAATCCAGGCATGATTCTTGTTACTCAACCCCTCAGAAATGATAACTACCATAGCTGGCGTCGTGCTATGATGATGGCTTTGTCAGCCAAGAATAAACTTGATTTTGTAGATGGTTCCATCTCTGCACCAGCTCGTATTCCTGCTGATCGATTCAATGCCTGGACTAGAGCCAATGATTTGGTTAATTCTTGGTTGTTAAACTCGGTTTCCAAAGAAATTGATGCGAGTCTCTTGTATCACTCGACTGCAGCTGCTGTCTGGAAGGATTTACAGGATCGTTTTCAGCAAAATAATGGTCCACGCATCTTTTCCTTACGCATGAAGTTAATTGATCTTGTCCAAGGAACAAATTTTGTTTCTACCTATTATACCAATCTTAAAATCATATGGGATGAGTTGGTCTCTCTCAAATCTTTCTATTCTTGTTCTAAATGTACTTGTGAAGGAGTTCGCAAAATATTTGAAGAGCAACAAAAGGAACAAACAATGTAGTTCTTGATGGGCCTCAATGATTCATACTCTCATGTGCGAGGTCAGATCCTTTTAATGGATCCATTGCCAGACATTACCAGGGTCTTCTCTTTGGTATCACAAGAAGAAAGTCAACGTTTTATAAAGCTTGACAATCCTGTTACTGATGCTTCTTTTGCTATCAAGACTAATGTGGTTCACAAGAAATCAAGACCTCAATGTAGTCACTGTGGATTAATGGGTCATATCAAGGACAAATGCTATAAACTTCATGGTTTTCCTCCTGGTTACCATTCGAAAGGAAGGCAATCTCATGCCTCTCATTCTTCTCATGTGAATGTTGTGTCTCACAGTGCTGGTTCATCTTTTGATTAGCAAGAACAATCCTCTTTAGATTCTTTGTCTTTTCAACAATGCAAGCAACTAATTGCTATGCTTACCAATCAACTCCAAGCAGCATCAGATTCTTCTGCTTCACAAGCCCCTAATTCTGTTAATATGGTCATGCAAGGCAAGAATGTGTCTTTTATCAATATTTTTAGTTCATTTCATTCTCAAGATTCATGGATTCTGGATTCTGGTGCATCTAAGCACGTATGTTTTTCTAAAAATTCTTTTGAATCCTTAATTCCTATTGAGAATGGAACCATTATTTTGCCTAACAAGTTTGTTATTCCAGTTCATTTTGCTGGAACTGTTCAAATTTCATCCAAAATAGTTTTACATGATGTTTTATACGTACAAGAATTCAATTTTAATCTTCTATCTGTAAGCTGCTTACTCAAGTATAATCTTGATTTGTTACTTACTTTTAATCGTGACAATTGTTTAATACAAGATCATTGCCATCTGATTGGGAAGGGTAAAATGCATCATGGATTGTATTTGCTTTCTTTTGATAATTCTGATTCGAAAGTTGTAATTTCCAAAGCTATTGGATATGAGAATTCTGATGTACATACTGACAGTTCATGTCTTGTTAATAAAATTTCAGTTTCTTGGCATAATCGCTTAGGACATCCTAGTTCTAATGTTTTAGATATTTTGAGACATTATTTACCAAATTTTGTTAAAGAAGACTCTTGTTGTTCTATATGCCCTGCTGCTAAACAGAAACGCATATGGTTATTCCCTCTTTCGTTGCTATGATTAAAAGGCAATATGGTTATGATTTAAAAGTCTTTCGTTCTGACAATGCTCATGAGCTTAAGTTTACAGATTTGTTCTTCAAGCTGGGAATCATTCATCAGTACTCCTGTGTTGAGACTCCTCAACAAAATGCTATAGTTGAACGCAAGCACCAACATCTTCTAGCTGTTGCTCGTGCATTGTATTTTCAATCAAAGGTTCCAGCTCGATTTTGGGGAGATTGTTTGCTGATAGCCACTCACATTATAAACAGGCTTCCTTCTCCCTTACTTAATAACAAGTCACCTTTTGAGTTATTTCATAATAAACATCCTGATTATAATCACCTTAAGGTTTTTGGATGCTTAGATTTGTTTCTACCCTTAGGAATCATAGGGATAAATTTTCTGAGCGAGCCTTACCTGGTATATTCCTTGGATATTCCCCGGGAATTAAAGGATATAAAATATATGTTTTAAAAACTAAAACCATTATTATATCTCGTGATGTTTATTTTCATGAAACCATATTTCCTTTCCACAATATTTTTAGTGAAAACAGTTATGTTAATCTTTTTCATTCTGTATCTTTGCCACAGACAGATATAACTCATGCAGCTGAAATTACCAATGATCATGCTGAGCATACAGACACAACACGTGCAGCTAAAATTATCAATGATCATGTTGAGCATACAAACACAACACGTGCAGCTGAAGTTATTATTGAACATACATCCACTGAAGTTGCTCCTACTGAAGTTGCATCTACACCTATTGAAGTTGCACCTGTTAAAGTTGCACCTGTTGAAGTTGCACCTGTTGAAGTTGCACCTGTTGAGGTTGCACCTGTTGAAGTTGCACCTATTGAGGTTGCACATGTTGAAGTTGGACATACATCCACTACAGTGACACATGAACCAGCTCAACAAGTTCCACAGGTTCAGTGTTCAACAAGGCAGATCCATAAGCCCTCTTATTTGCAAAAATACCATTGCAATAGCATCTTAGTTGGTTCGAATGATTCTTCTCATACTTTTTTATCCTATTGAAGAGTCTTTGTCAACCTCGAGGCTTTCTCCTTCTTATCACCATTTTGTTGCCAACATCTCCACAGTTCATGAACCAACCTTTTATCATCAAGCAGTGAAATTTCCAGCTTGGCAAGCTGCCATGGATGAAGAATTAAAGGCAATGGATGATTTGCAAACCTGGACTGTGGTACCACTACATGAAGGCAAGAAGGCCATTGATTCAAACTGGGCCTATCGAGTGAAGTATAAAACTGATGGATCCCTTGACAGATACAAAGCTAGTTTAGTTGCCAAGGGATACACTCAGGTTGAAGGCATTGATTACACAGATACGTTCTCTCCAGTGGCCAAAATGACTTCTTTCAAAGTGTTACTTGCTCTTGCTGCTTCCAAGGATTGGCATTTGTTACAATTGGATGTCAACAATGCGTTCTTGAATGGTTACCTTGATGAAGAGGTCTACATGAAATTACCCCAAGGTTACCTTCCTGAATCCTCCAATTCTAACTTAGTTTGCAAGTTACAAAAGTCTATATATGGTCTGAAGCAAGCATCGAGACAATGGTTTAATGTTTTTTCTAAGGTTGTTCTTCTTTATGGCTTCCATCAATCTCCTTCATATCACTCCCTTTTTGTCCATGGATCAGATGAGAACATGATTGTGTTATTAGTTTATGTCGGTGACATAATTTTAGCAGGGAAGAATGTGGAACAACTTCAAGATGTTCAAGGCTTCCTTCACAAACATTTCAAACTTAAACACTTGGGGACTTTGAAGTATTTCCTGGGGTTTGAAATAGCTCGAAATTCATCAAGGATCTCTCTTTCACAACGCAAATATGCATTAAATCTTCTTGAAGACACATGTACTCTTGCCTCAAAACCTGTTGATACACCCATTACAGCTTCTCATAAATTGAGTCTTCATGATGGTGAGCTTTTACAAGACCCTCAACAGTACAGAAGATTGGTAGGACGCCTCCTTTATCTCACACACACTCGCCCTGACATTATGTATGTTGTTCACCTACTTAGTCAATTTGTTTCTTCACCTCGACATCCTCGTCTTCTAGCAGCCTATCATCTCCTTGCTTATGTCAAGAAAGCACCAGCACTTGGTTTATTATTTTCTGCCAATTCCACTCTTCAATTGCATGGTTTCGTGGACTCTGATTATGGTTCTTTTCATGATACAAGAAGGTCTATATCTGGCTATTGCATGTATCTCGGCAATAGCATCATTTCGTGGAAATCTTCATGCGAAGTAGAATACCGTGCCATGGTTGTTGCTACGTGTGAACTCGTGTGGCTCACTTCCCTTTTGTCATCCTTTCATATTTCTGTTCCTTATGTTTCCTTGTATTGCGACAATCAGTCTGCTATACATTTGACGTCAATCCAAGTCTTTCACGAGCGAACCAAACATATAGAAGTCGACTGTCATTTTATTCGGGACAAAGTTTGCGAGGGTTTTCTGAAGCTTTTCCATGTCAGCTCCGCCAATCAACTCGCAGATATTTTCACTAAAGCCCTTCATGGTCCGGACTTCCATGGTTTTATTATCAAGATGGGATTAGTTGATATCTATCAACCTCCATCTTGAGGGGGGATATTAAGATTATTAAGGATCAGTTTTATCTGTTAGTAAGCTGATATTAGGGTTAGTTACAGTTAGTTAGTAAGCTGGCATTACCAGCTTCTTCTTTTCTTCTTTTGTATATAAATTTGTTGAATCTTCTCTTGTAATCGATCACTTCTCTCAATAATAATAACAAAGTTAGTTTGTTACAATACACGAGTATCTACAAATTGATAATTTAAAGAAGACAGAGATAGAAGACCATTACAACTTATTCGTTGTTTCGTTGTTTACATATACGGGAATCTCGAAAGATCCAATTAACAAGCCATTCTTGAATTACTAATTTCTATTCGGTTCACCTACATGAGATGCTAGAAAATCTCTTCGAGCAGGTACATACCACCATCTGCTAAGACTGTATCCGAAAGTTTTCGATCTTTTATTGCATGTGTTCCCCACTTCATCATAAAGAATGGTGTAGTTTGAGCTACTAACATTCCTAGAATAGAAAAATTTACCACCATGATAATTGTATGATTGTTGGGTACTTGCCACTCCACTGACAACCAGGTTGTCCTTTACCACCATAACACCCTTTCCTTTCTGTAAATTCTGGAGTGAACTGCTAGGTGAACTGGCATCAGCATCGTTAAACTTCTTCTCGTTAAATCCCAATGTGTGTAACAGTGCTAATGAGGAAGAAGATTATGACTGTTGGTGTTTAAATTTCTGTTTTGAGTTTTAAGTGTTTTTAATGATACGATGCGTTTCATGGACGCCTATAATTACATAATACGGTGTCGTTTCGGTTAAGGAGGGTGTTATGTAACCCTAGCTGTTGTCTGTTTGGTTTATGGAATGTCAAGAACCTTATATTGTCTCTCTCAAACACTTCTTTTCTCCTCTCATCTTGAATCTATATGTTTCTCATCTCTTTCCTATTTTCTGATTTAGATTTTCACTGTTACAAAGGTATCAGAGCTACCAGGTTCTGGCCATGGTGGACGGAGTCTCGATTACGCGCAGTCAGACATGGCAGCAGGAGGCTGCGAAGCTTCAAGAGGAGATTTCTCGCCTGAAAGGTAGCATCGATTTGAAAATGGATGCGAAACTTGGGGAATTTCGGACGCAGATGGGTGAGGATTTCCGGAAAATGCTCGAGATTGCCATTGGGAAGAAGGTCGACCCAGTAAATCAAGAAACGTCAGCTCAATGATGGCTAACGGGTCCTGGAATTTTGGGAACGGGACCATCGATATCAGAGAAGGGCAACCCGGACGAGGTGGTGATTATTGGTGAGAAGGAAGCACAGAAGGCAACTCAGAACGCTTCGCAACCGACGGGAAATTTAACCTACAAGCTCCCATGCCCCAAATTCGATGAAACTGACTTCAGAGGATGTCATTCCAAACTCGAACAGTTCTTCGAAGCCGAGTCAGTCCCGGAACAAAGTAAGATTCGTCTGGTAATGATACACTTAGAGGGCAAGGCATTACAGTGGCATCAATTCCTGATGAACTCACATGGAAGTGCGGGGAAGGTAGGTTGGTCAGAGTATTTGAGCTTGATGAGGGACCGATTTGCTCCCAGAGATTTCAGTGACCCTTTTTTAGAATTGTTAGCTTTGCGGCAAGTAGAGTCAGTGGAATCTTACTATGAGGAGTTTATTAACATGGTGAATCAGGTACAACTGCCCGAAAAGTATATTTTAAGTATGTTTAAGAACCATCTCAGACTTGAAATTAGTCAATATCTTACATTGCTGCAACCCAAATCATTGCTTAAAGCTTATCACACTGCTAAACAACTTGAAACCATCTTTTTTCCTGTAAGTGGGAAGCCTTTAGCTAGGGTAGCTCCTCCTGGTTTAAGTATGCCTGCTAGAAACTTTAGCCCTAGTTTCAAAACTTATTCGAATGCTGGCACTTCAGGGCCACCATCTACTGTAGTCTCTAGAAATGTTACCTCTTCAATCTTGAGTCCTAGTAGAACAAGGAACTCTGGTCAGAATAGCAACAAGGGTGTAGGGAAGAACCTATCCACAGCTGAGATTGATGAAAGAAGGAGGAAGGGACTTTGTTTCTGGTGTGCAGAGAAGTACACTCCTGGGCATAGGTGTACTAAAAGCCAAGTGTTCCAAATTATGGTTGATGGAACTGAAGAAGAAGGGGAGCCAGAGGTGTTTCTGGATTGTGAGGAATCAGGGGAGGGAGTAGTGGTAAAGGGGCCAGTATTGTCCTTGAATGACATGTGGGGAGCAACTAACTGGGAGACAATGAAGCTGAAGATTGAGGTTGCAAGAACAAATGGATAGCCTTGATAGACTCTGGTAGCACCCACAATTTTTTGAGTACCTCAGTGGTGAAAAAATTGGGTTTACTGGTGAACAAGAAGACTAATCTGAAGGTTACAGTAGCGGATGAGAACTCACTGGAGACAAGGGGAGAGTGTAACAAAGTGGCTTGGAAAATTCAAGGAGAGGAGTTTGTGTTTTATTTTTTAATTTTACCCTTGAAATGTTGTGATGTGGTATTGGGAGTTCAATGGTTAGCCACTTTGGGAGTTATAAGTTGGGATTTCAATAATATGGAGATGAGTTGGTCCAATCAGAGCAAAACTGTGGTGTTTAAGGAATTAAGGCATGCAGTTTTCAGCTGGGTAAATGCTAAGAAATGTAACAAGCTGTTAAAGGAAAATCACAGTCCTTTGACAACTTCTCTGTGGGTAATGGAAGGACATTTGGGATTGAGAAAGTCAACCAATTCCTTACCAGAGGATCTACAAACAGTGCTGAGTGAGTATGAAGATGTGTTCCAAGAACCTTCAGGGTTACCACCTGTGAGAGGTCAAGAGCACATGGTGACTCTGTTGGACAACCAACAAGTGGTGAAAGTGAAGCCTTACAGGTACCCTGCTAGTCAAAAAGATGAGATTGAAAAATAAGTGAAGGAGATGATGGAAACTGGGGTAATTAGATACAACAACAGTTCTTTCTCTTCTCACATTGTAATGGTTAAGAAGAAAGATGGATCATGGAGGCTTTGTGTGGATTATAGGAAGTTAAACCAGCTAACTATTAAGGACAAATTTCCCATGCCCATTATAGAGGAGTTACTGGATGAATTGGGAGATGCAAAGTTTTTTTCTAAACTGGATCTGAGAGCTAGGTATCATCAGATAAGAATGTGGGAACCTGATGTACACAAGACATCATTCAAGACTCATGAAGTGCATTATGAATTCTTAGTAATGCCCTTCGGATTAACCAATGCCCCAGCCACCTTCCAGAGCCTAATGAACAGAATTTTTAGAGACAATTTGAGGAAATCAGTACTTGTGTTCTTTGATGATATATTAGTCCACTCTAGAGACTGGGAAACACATGTGAGGCATTTATAGGAAGTGTTGGGAGTGTTAAGGGGGCATAAGCTATATGCAAAGAAGAATAAATGTTGCTTTGGGGCACATGAGGTGGATTACCTTGGGTATGTGATTTCTGGTGGGGTGATTGTTATGGATAACTCTAAGGTTGAGTGCATATTAAATTGGCCAACTCTTGTTACTGTAAAAGATCTCAGAGGCTTCCTTGGTCTATCAGGTTATTACAGAAGATTTGTGAAGGATTATGGGACTATAGCAAGGCCACCAACCAACTTGCTTAAGAAAGGAGGATGGAAATGGTGCAAAACAGAAGAAGCTGCATTTGACAAATTAAA
The DNA here is from genome assembly GCA_958450335.1 of Hibiscus tridactylites. Lineage (NCBI taxonomy): Eukaryota > Viridiplantae > Streptophyta > Magnoliopsida > Malvales > Malvaceae > Hibiscus > Hibiscus tridactylites. Next base: position 63,265,702 of record OY288286.1, on the reverse strand, counting down.
AAGGCAATCAGTAGTGCCCCTGTTTTGGCACTGCCTAATTTCAATGGAGAATTCAGCATTGAGACTGATGCTTCAGAGATGAGAGTGGGAGCAGTTCTAGTACAAAAGGGGAAACCATTAGCTTTCTTCAGCAGAGGATTGGGAGTGAGGCATCAACGACTTTTAGTTTATGAGAAAGAGATGTTGGCCGTTCTTATGGCAGTCAAGAAGTGGTCAGCATACCTTGTGGGGAGGCACTTTAAGATCAGAACTGATCACCAAAGCCTTAGATTTCTGGCAGAAAACCAAGCAGTGACCCCAGCACAGCAGAAATGGGTAGTTAAAATGCTTGGGTATGACTACGAAGTAGTTTATAAGAAAGGGAGCACTAATGTGGTTGCTGACACCTTGTCTAGGAAATGGGGAAGGTTAGTTGTTAGCCATTAGCAGTGTCAATACTGATGTAATGGTTAGAATGGCTGAGTCTTGAGAAACTGATGATAGAATGAAGAAGATTATAGAGGCTATTCAGAGGGGCTCATCACATTATACCAAGTATTCTTGGGATGGGAAGTGGTTGAGAAGAAAAGGGAAGGTTGTTGTAGGGCACAATGAGGAACTTAAGAAGGAATTGATGCTAGACTTCCATTGCAGCCCCATTGGTGGACATTCAGGAGCTGAAGTCACAACAAGAAGGCTGAGTAGCATTTTTTATTGGAAAGGCCTAAGGAAGAATGTGGAAACTCTTGTGAGAGAATGTGGAGTTTTCCAGAGGAACAAGGGGGATCTAACCCATCCTAGGGGCTTATTACAACCACTGCCCATACCTGAGACAATGTGGACTTCAATAAGTATGGATTTTATAGAAGGCTTACCCAATTCTAGGAAGAAGGATGTCATTCTGGTGGCGGTGGATAGGTTGACTAAGTATGCCCACTTCATTGCACTTATTCATCCCTATACAACAAAGGATATTGCCCAGATATTTCTGGAAAATATATTCAAGTTGCATGGCATGCCTCACACTATCATCTGTGACAGAGATAGGATCTTCATGAGCCAGTTCTAGAAGGAGTTTTTCCTTAAGTTGGGTACTGTGATTACACCCTCAACAGCTTATCACCCGGAAACGGATGGCCAAACTGAAAGGGTCAACCAATGTGTAGAAACTTATCTCAGGTGTATGACATGAGAGAAGCCTAGGGAGTGGAGTGATTGGTTGCATTTGGCTGAGTGGTGGTATAATTCATCTTACCACACTGCAATTGGGACTTCACCATTTCAGGCTCTGTATGGACAAGAACCAACTATCCATGTGCCTTACTTAGCTGGTGAGTCAGTGGTGGCTACAGTTGATAGGGGACTACAGCAAAGGGAAGCAGCAATTAAGATGTTGAAGTTTCATCTCAAGAGGGCTCAAGGTAGAATGAAACAGCAAGCTGATAAGAGAAGATTGGAGTGTGACTGAAAAGTTAGGGGACAAGGTTTTCTTAAAGTTGCAACCCTACAGGCAACAATCAGTTCAACATAGAAGTTCCCAGAAATTGGCACCAAAATGGTTTGGGCCGTTTTAAGTGGTGAGCAAGATTGGAGCAGCTGCCTACAAGCTAGAATTGCCCATGTGATACCAAGATCCATCCTGTGTTTCATGTTTCCCAGCTGAAGAAACAAATAGGATCTGTAAGTTATTGAGATGGACAGAAGAAAAGTTTTCCTTGATTTAATTTGTCAAATAGGTGCCTTTATATAGGCTACAAGAGTTGGAATTAGACTAATAATAAAACTCCTATGTTAGGTAAAACTCTTACCAAGATAAGGCTAACTTAAAGTAGGACTCTAGGACTCCTAGTTAATCTATACAAGAGTAGAGATAGAGTTAAAGTCCTAATACAAGTAAACTATGTACATACAAATCTGGAGGAAGAAAAATTAAATATTAGAGTCCTAATACAAGTAGTAGTCGGCAAGTATATTTCTACACTCCCCCTCAAGCTGGCGTATATACATTGTATATGCCCAGCTTGGAAATAAACGCAGTAAATGTTGCTGGAGGCAAAGCTTTTGTGAGTAGATCAGCGAGTTGGCTAGCGGATGGGACGTATGATAGTCGAGCAGTCCCATTCTTGACTTTTTTGGCTATAAAGTGTCTATCAACTTCAACATGTTTGGTACGGTCATGTTGAACTGGGTTCTTAGCAATTTTTATAGCAGATTGGTTATCACTAAGAATCTCAAAATCGCTAGCATTTCGAGGGTCCACTTCATTGAGAAGTTTAAGAAGCCAAAGGCCTTCACACATGCCTTGGGCTAGTGCTCGAAATTCAGCTTCTGCACTATTTCGAGAAATGACATGTTGTTTCTTACTCTTCCATGTCACAAGATTACCCTAAACAAAAGAAAAATACCCAGTTGTGGATCTTCGATCTGTCAAATTTCCAGCCCAACTCGAGTCTGTATAGATCTTAATTAACAGATCTGTCAGTACCTTTCCGAAAAATTAAGCCATGTTCGGGCGTTTTTTTGAGATATTTGAGGACTCGATAAGCTGCTGTCATATGCTCTTCAGTGGGGCTGCTCATATGTTGACTTAAAACATTAACAAAGAATGTTATATCAGGCCGAGTAAGGGATAAATAAATGAGTTTCCCAACAAGCCTCTGAAATCTGTCTTTATCTCGAAGAGAAGGAGCTGCCGAGTTGAATGAAAGATTAGCATCCATAGGAGTATCGACTGGTTTGCATCCAAGTAAACCAGCTTCTTGGAAAAGATCAAGCACATATTTCCGTTGATTAATGACTAATCCTTGCTTAGATCGAGCTACTTCCATTCCCAAGAAGTACCAAAGTTTGCCCATGTCCTTAGCCTCAAACTCCCTCTGAAGTGTTTGTTTGAGTTTAGAAATTTCTGCTTCATCATCTCCGGTGATGATAATGTCATCGACATAGACAAGTAGAAAGACTTTCTTCTCGTTCGAGCATGCTTTAAAGAAGAGTGTGTGATCGGCAAGGGATTGATTGTATCCACTTTTGAGGATAACCATAGTAAATCTTTTGAACCAGACCCGCAGAGATTGTTTAAGGTCATATTAAGACCGATTCAATTTACACACTTTCTTTGATCCTCCAAAAGCTTGAAGTCCGGGAGGAATCTTCATATAAACTTCTTCAGCAAGATGCCCATTGAGAACGCCATTTTTGACATCAAGTTGATGTAGGTTCCAATCAAGATTGACTGCAATGCTAAGAAGAACTCTGATAGTATTAAGTTTGGCTACCGGTGCAAAAGTCTCGGTAAAAACAATGCCATGAGTCTGTGTGAAACCTTTAGCCACTAACCGTGCCTATATCTCTGAATACTCTCATTTGAATTATATTTGATCACAAATATCCATTTGCATCCGACAGCTTTCTTCCCGGAAGGTAAATCAGTAATCGTCCAAGTAGCAGTTTTTTCAAGTGTCGAGAGTTCTTCTTGGACAGCTCTCTTCCACCGTGGATCACTAAGAGCTTCATTAATATCTTTAGGAATTTTGTGAGCATCAAGGCTAGCTGTAAATGCTTGAAAAGAGGGCACGAGAGAAGAGTAACCAGCAAAATTTTGTATAGGATGCTTAGTACATGTTCGAACTCCTTTACGAATGGCAATAGGAAAATCATCTAAATTCTGTGAAGAATGCTTACTTGTCTCATTAATATGGGCTGCTGAATTCATATACAATTCTTGGCGTGTAGTAGATTATAAGATGGACTCAGGGATACGTTTTCGTCGGTTATAAACATGAACAATAGGTGGGACAGAAGTTGTGGCCTATTTTGTGACAGTTTCGGGTGATAGATCATGCTCGGGAGAAGAAGGAGTGGGATGTTCTGGCTGTTGTAAAGAAGGCGGCAAATTTGATTGTGGGAAGGACAAGGAAGGTGTTATTACCTCGGAAAGTGGCGAGAGAGGTTGAGAAGACTCCCCCTGAGCTTTGGTAGGTTGGAAGTAAGGCTCATGTTCAAGAAAAGTCAGGTCCATAGTGACAAAATATTTCTTGGAGGGAGGGTGAAAAACTTTATACCCTTTTTTTTCCTGGAGGAATATCCAACAAACACACATTTAATAGCTCAGGGTTCAAGTTTGGATTTATTTGGTTTATGATTGTGAATGAAAGTAGTACAACCAAACATTTTTAGAGGAAGAATAGAAGAAATAGGTTTGAAACTAGGGTAATACTTCAAGAACAAAGATTGAGGTGATTTAAAGGCAAGAACCTTACTGGGTATTCGGTTGATAAGGTAAGTCGCAGCCAATAAAGCTTCACCTCAAAGATAATGAGGAACATGAGTAGTAAAAAGAAGGGCTCGGGTTACCTCAAGAAGATGACGGTTTTTTCTCTCGGTAATACCATTTTGTTGAGGGGTGTCAACACAGGAACTAAGCTGAACAATCCTATGTTTGTGAAAGAATGATCCCAAAGAGTGAGCAAAATATTCCCTACCATTGTCAGAATGAAACCATTGTATTCGGGTATGGAATTGGGTTAGAACCATATTATAGAATTGTTCAAAGATGACAGGAGTATCGGATTTTTCTCGCATAAGAAAGGTCCAAGTAAGGCGAGTATGATCATCAATAAATGTAATAAACCACTTACACTGGTTCGCATTTTGTATCCGAGAAGGTCCCCAAATATCACTATGAATCAAAGAGAAGAGATGCGAGGGTTTGTATTTAGACGGAGGATAAGGTTTCTTAGTGTGTTTCGCAATAGATCATACATCACAATGAAATAAACTTGGTTTTGTATTAATAAACAATGAAGGATGAAGTTTAGCAAGATAATGAAAACTGGGATGACATAAACGATTGTGTCATAACATAACAGAATTTAAATGCGAAACAGTAACTAATGTGGGAGAACTTTGAGAGAGAACGTAGAGCCCATTTTGCAACCTAGCTGACCAATCCTCTTTTGTGAATTCAGTGCCTGCAAAGTACAACCAGAAGCATTAAAATAGCAATTCAAATTATTGGATAATTTGCTCACAAAAATGAGATTAAATGTGAGATTAGGAACAAAGAGAGTATCCTCAAGGATTAAGTTATCCACTTGAATAGATCCACGGCCTGTGATCTAAGAAATAGTCCCATCAGCAGTTCGAATACTCGTACCAATTGTCGGTTGAAAGGTAGAAAAGAGACTTCGATCCCTAGTCATATGATCGGAGGCACCAGAATCCAAAATCCAAATTGGAGTGATTTTGGAAGTAGTAAGAGCAGAGGAGAGAGGATTACCTTCTTGTTCTGCAATAGTTAAATGAGCCTCACGAGTTCCTTGAAATTTCTCAAACAATTTCTGGATCTCCATCATCTGGTCTTTAGTGAATCAGTTACCAGAAGATAAAGATTTGGAGGGAGCTCGACCAGAATGAGATGTCTCTTTTTCATGCTTGGATTTCCAATCACTTGGCTTGCCGTGAATCTTCCAACATTTATCAATGTGATGGCCATGTTTGTTACAATGGGTGCACCATGGCCTCCTTGTCTTGGAAGAGGACAATTTTTGTGTGACAAGGGCAGACTCCGGATAAGAAGATGCAGCAGGCATAAGAAGGCGTCGACTCTCTTCTTGTTGGACATTAGAGAACACTTCTTGAATAGATGGAAGTGGAGATGTTCCAATCATCCTACCCCGTACCTCGTCAAAGAATGAATTAAGCCCATAAAGAAACTGAAAGATTTGTTTCTTGGAGATGGCTTGCTGATATAGAACCACATCTTCTGGATCTACCCATCGAATCTCTTCGTACAGATCAAGTTGTTGCCAGATAGAATTTAGGGTATGATAGTATAGAGTGACATACATATCTTCTTGTTTCAGGGAGAATGCTTGACTCTCTAACCGAAATAACTTGGAGTTATTATTTGTGTTGCAATAGGTGTCCTTGACAGCATTCCAGATCGCCTCGGATGTTCGATAAAGAAGAAAATTCTTACTGACGTCTGGTGCCACGGAGTTTAAGAACCACGTCTTGACGGTATTATCCTCTCTTTGCCATTTGGAGAACTCAGAGGCCGAGGAAGCAACTGGTTGCTTTATATCCCCTGTAACATACCCAACTTTCTCACGCCCGGAGAGAAAAATCTTCACAGATTGCGACCATTCCAGGTAATTGTGGCCATGTAACTGATGGTGAGTAATAGTAAGGTTGGCAGAATCATCAATGGAGGATGAAATTTCAAGGGCTGAAGTGGCGGAAGAGGAATTTGAGTTCGTCATGTGGGAAAGGCAGGACAAAAATAAACGATTCTAGAGGAGAAGGAAAAAATTATCGGGAGGTGAGGAAGAGAAAAAAAAATCTCGGAGAGGAAGAATAAAAAGAAATTTCTGTCAAAAAAGGGACAGAAAAAAAATTGCAAGGAATTTAATTTAGGTTGTTACCATGTAAGTTATTGAGATGGACAGAAGAAAAGTTTTCCTTGATTTAATTCTGTCGAATAGGGGCCTTTATATATGCTACAAGAGTTGGAATTATACTAATAATAAAACTCCTATGTTAGGTAAAACTCTTACCAAGATAAGGCTAACTTAAAGTAGGACTCTAGGACTCCTAGCTAATCTATACAAGAGTAGAGATAGAGTTAAAGTCCTAATACAAGTAAATTATGTACATACAAATCTGCAGGAAGAAAAATTAACTATTAGAGTCCTAATACAAGTAGTAGTCAGCAAGTATATTCCTACAGGATCTGATGAATTTTCAAGCCAACTTCCTCTGATTGGACCAGATGGAGGAATCAACAAGGAACCGGTGAGGATTATTGATCGAAGGATAGGGAAGAAGGGGAATAGAGCCGTTACAGAAGTCTTGGTGGAGTGGTCAAACACTTTTCCGGAAGATGCTACCTGGGAGGTATTATATCAGCTGCAGCAACAATTTCCAGACTTCAATCCTTGAGGTCAAGGATTGTCTGAAGAGGGAGCCATTGTAACAGTGCTAATGAGGAAAAAGATTATGATCGTTGGTGTTTAAATTTATGTTTTGAGTTTTAAGTGTTTTTAATGATACACTGCGTTTCATGGACGCCTGTAATTACATAATACGATGTCGTTTCGGTTAGGGAGGGTGTTATGTAACAATAGCCGTTGTCTGTTTGGTTTATGGAATGTCAAGAACCTTATCCTGTCTCTCTCAAATACTTCTTTTCTCCTCTCATCTTGAATCTATATGTTTCTCATCTCTTTCCTATTTTCTGATTTAGATTTTCACTGTTACAATGTGACATTAGTTACAGATAACGAAGTACCGTTCCCTTGATCAATTTCATCAGAGTACGGGTAGAAAAGAAACCTCTTGAGAGATTTCTTTGATATGACATTAAGAGCCGGGATGTTCACATTAACACTGTCATTAAAATGGGTGATCTGATTTATGATCTGCAGATTTCCATTCATCACCATGGTGTTACTATAACTTAAATCTTGAGTGGCTTTGGTTGTGACTGTCCTATAACTGGACGTAACCCATCCTGTCGAGGATATGAACCTAGTTGTATTCGTAACGAATGTTCCGTTTAAACCTTTAAAATCAAACACAGAAGACAAACCAAGAGGAATGATATCATACTGCAAATGCTTTCCTTCGGTTTCCATGCTCTTACTATCTAACCACAGATGCAAATTGGCATCAATATACCACACATTCAAGGCATTCGTAACACTAAAGCTTAGGTTATGGGGTTTTCCATCCAATAGATTCCCCAAAATAGGGTGATTTCGATATCATAAGTAGGGAGATCGAATGAACCAATGGCACTAATGGGTCTCTACAAGAGAGGATTGATCCCACCAGTGAAAACCACAGTTAAAAGCCAAACAACACTAACAATATCACCATCCAAACTAACCACAACTTCCCTAAAAGCTCCATTCCCTGCATAACCGGTAAGATTATTGGCAACAATGTACTCATTCGGAAGATTTCCATACCAAAACTCATCATTCTCATGAGAAGAGAGATACACTTCTAATAATGCTCGATAAACATTCCGAGGAATTTCAAATTCCTTCACTTTGACATCATTGGCACTCTGAATCTCATACCATAAACCATCATTCAATGGCAAAGATCGCGAAAAGGGTATAATTAGATCAGCCTTATAATCAATCTCAGATCCTAAATTTCTCCTCTTTTCCTTAAAAAAATCAATTTTTTCCACAGCAGGGTAGAAATAAAGAGTCACGTTGACATGGCAAACACCGATATACGTTTTATCAACAATATTTCCCAAATAAACAGCAAAAGTTTGAGTCTTGTTGGATAAAAGCAAGGAAGAATACCTGGTGATGTCCTTTTTAACAGTCCAGAAAATACCAATAGCTCTAGGTTCGGCTGTGCAGTTCCTGAGAAGTTCCACTCCAGATAACCAAACCCCAAAAATCCTGTCGAATTGTCTTCCTTTACATGTGGCATTCCACTCCAGGACAATATTGGAGAATTCCTGAAAAGGGCAATCAGATGGGAAGTTATAGTTAGCTAAAACGGGGTTTCCCATAAGTGAAGCCAAAGTCGTGTTGCAGAACGGTGAGGGAACAAGGGTTGGTGTGGGGGACTTGGATGGGTTTGGTGACTTCGAAAAAGTGAGTTGGTTGGGACAAAATTAGATATTTAAAGTAGGGAAAACTAACCCACTGACCACCAAACAAATTGGGGATACCTATTTGGACCACTGAACTATAGAAAACGTCAATAAGACCACCAAACTTATAAAATCAATCTATTTTGACCATCGCAGTTAAAAATCTAACTGTGGAGTGACGGAACTGTCACGTGGCAATTGACGGAAAAAATTAAAAATTACACATTTGGTCCTTGTTATTTACACATTCTTTCAATTTAGTCCTAATTTTAAATTAATAAATTATTTAATTAAGTGGTGACACTTGTCAAAACCTTAGTGGAGGACTTTAATTATTTATATTTAATTTTATTAATTTATTTTCCTCATCCAATCAGGTGTTGCCACGTGTCACCACCAATTTAAAGGAGAAAAATAAATTTCTCTTCATCTACAATTTGGAGGATTTAAACCTGGGTCTCGATAGGGTAAAGCCAATGGCTTTGCCACTACACAAAGCACAACTTTATGCTACAATTCTCCAGATATAATATATATCTTTTATTAGTTTCCACATTTATAAGCCAAAAGCTCAAACATTAAACACTAATTTCACATATATAAATCCCAACCCCTAAACTCTAACCTTAAATATTTTAAATTAATTTCACGCTAAATATTTCAAATTAAACCTCAAACCTTAAAATTTTCAAATTAATTTCACGCTAAATATTTCAAATTAAACCCTAAACCCAAAACCACTTTTCCAACTAATTTTTTTCTAATTACTCTAAACGTTAACTAATCATTGAGTACTATCAGGTGCCGGATTTATGGCTTCCCGATATGGCCTGCTCTCACGCCTATTGTTCCGCAACCCTCCTGTGTGCAGGGCTTTACGTCGGAGAACAGGGTTGAGAGAAACCGGATCGCTCACACCTGCTTGAAACTGTGCAACACTAACAATCATGATTGTAATGCTCAGATATGTGCCTATTACCTTATTCCCAGGAATAAGGCCAATTGTTGAAGACACAATCAAAGATATGGGTGCTGAAATCAGAATCTTTGAAGGCATTGATGCTTGAGGTCCTCGAAGAAGTTCCTGTATTAAAACTACTGGTCGTGATTGCGCAAGTCCTGCTCATTTTGTACAAGAACATAGATATACAACTACACGCGCAACAGGTACAGGGATCTAGTTGCAGCTGCAGGCTTTGCTGAGAGGCAAGACAATGAGCGATGTGAGGTGGTAATAAACGTTGAAATTGCCGATATTTTAAACCCTAAACTGTAACCCTAAATATTTCAAATTAATTTCACGCTAAATATTTCAAATTAATTTGAAAATTTTAAGGTTTAGGGTTTAGTTTGAAATATTTAGCGTAAAATTAATTTGAAATATTTAGGGATAGAGTTTAGGGTTTGAGATTTATATATGTGAAATTAGTGTTTAAGGTTTGAGCTTTTGGCTTATAAATGTGGAAACTAATAAGAGATATATATTATATATGGAGAATTATTGCACAAAGTTGTGCTTGGTGTAATGGCAAAGCCATTGGCTTTACTCTGTTGAGATCCAGGTTTTTAACGACGGTGGTCAAAATAGGTTGATTTTATAAGTTTGGTGGTCTGATTGACATTTTCTATAGTTCGATGGTCCAAATAGGTATCCTCAATTTGTTTGGTGGCCAGTGAGGTAGTTTTCCCTTAAAAGTACTCCCTCCGTCCCAGTAAAACTGTCACTTGTTGACATTTTTCTGGTCAAATTTTTTCAACTTTGACTATAATTTATTTAAATATTTTAATTAATTAAAAATTATAAAAAATATATTTAAAAACTAGTTGATTCAAGGTTTTTAAAATATATTTTTTCATATTTTTATCAATAATAAATTTTAAATTATAAGAGGTCAAAGTTGAAAAAGTTTGACCCAAAAAAAGTCAACATGTGACAGTTTTAGTGGGACAGAGGGAGTATTTGTTTTCTTTTTTACTTTTCCTGTAATTTGGACAAAATTTTCAGAGAAAGTTTTTAATACATATATTTGTGTAAGCTAGATTTATACATGTTTGTTAAAATTAGGAGTTATGAGTTTAAGATTAGATTTTATAGGTTGTAAAGTTTAAAATTTAGAATTTATGATTAAAGTTTAGGCGTAGGATTTATGGCGCTAGGGTTCGAGATTTAAATTTTAGATTTTAAAGAAGAGGAAAACTCTGATACAAATTTAGGGTTAGGGGTTTAGTTTAGAGTTTAGGATTTAATGGTTTATGTTGTATGGTTTAAATTTAGGATTTAGGGTTAGAGTTTAAGGTTTATGATGTAGGGTTTAGGGTTATGAATTTAAATTTTAAATTTTGAAGAAGGATTGTGTAATTTTTTACAACATATGTATGAGAATATAACTCCTTAAAGAAAGATTGTGTAAAATTTTAGACGCTTAAGGGTATTACAAGCCCTTGAACTTTTAGAGGAAAAAAGTCAATTACTCTTAAACTTTTATGCTCCCAATTAAGCTCTCGAACCAATAAATTGAATCAATTAATCCTTTTGACCAATTTTAACTATCAATTTTAAACAATTTTTTCTTGAGATATTACTGTCACGTAACATACTACAGGTTTGCCATATGATATTTACAGATTTTTTTTAGAAAATTATTTTTAAGTATTTTTTAGAAAATTTAAAGAATTTTTTAAATAAAATAAAAAATTTGAAAATGTCAAATGACAACACTGCAACACGACATGTTGCATTAACTGGTAAAAAAACTGTTAAATTTAACATTCAGTATTAGTCAAAAGAATAGATTGATGAAAACTTAAAGTACAAGGATTTAATTGAGTGAAAATATTTAGGAACTCGATTAATTTTTTTTTTTTTCAAAAGTTTAGAGGTTTATAACCCTTAAGCATTTTTAATTTTTTAAAATATAAATTTATCGCAGGATAACTTAATGGAACGTTCACCGTACTAACTTTAGCCAAACCAATTTTTTTCTCCGAGGACAATTATATAGGGACAAGTTAACTATTAAGAGGATTTGTCTTTTTTCTTTTCACTTTGTTAGGATCAAAGTAAATTCATTTAATGCTGTTTTCTAATTCAAAATATTATGAATTTATATAAATTTCTAGTCAAATAAGTTTTGTTGTTTTTATAATTATAAATATTTAATTTATTATTAATTGACTAATTTAGACTAAGTACTATAAATATTTATGAGGACGACCTTCTTAATCATCTAGGCATCTTATTAGGTTCGAAAAGCACCGGAAATTTATGTATACATGTTATGTTACGTTTTGTTTTCATTTTCGTGTCAAATATAATGCATTTGTACCATCGTATATGAAATCGTAAGGTTTGACACCATGTTACAGGTATTGTAAGGGGATGTGCTTGGCAAAAAGTAGCAGTATTGACTAATTTGTGGACTTACTACTTCATTGTTATGCCCATTGCTATCTTAGTAAGGTTTTAACGATACACATTATCTTCATAGACATCTAAGGGGGGTGTTATGAATATTTATCTATGTGGATGTCTATCATGATTAGAACTTTATCTAAGGAGTTTGATTTATTTATTATTAGGAATATTATCTCTATACTTCTTATGCTTATAAATTGATGATTCATTGAATGCATTGTACACAATTCTATTTTGAGAATAATACAAATCTTCCTCTTTCTCTCATCTCTTTGTTCTTCTATTCTTGTTCTTTGTTCTTATTATTGTTCTTTATTATTTTATTCACAACATCATACAATTTATTCCATTTTTCAAAATAGCTAGTGTATTGAAAGGATGGGAAATTAAAGGGGTAAAAAGTGGAAAGAAAAAAAAACTATTTTTTATTTTTATTAATGTGTTGGGCAAGAATGATAAAAAAGTTTAAAGAAAATATATTTTTCCAATTTATTTCTTGGTATAACTAAAAAACCGAGAAAAAAATAAAATTAAACTTTTAAAAAATATATTCTATTTTTTTGAATAGTTGAAAAAACATATTTTGAACTTATATTTCTTCATTTTCTCGTAACTTTTCCTTAGTGATTTGTTTATACATGTAAAGATAAAAAATGATCTCTCTCCTAATCACTAAGCAAATTTAGATTCTTGAAAAATAAACATCTCTCTCGTTTGCTTTTTGTTTACTTTTCTTTTCTTTAAACATACTCGAATTTTGTTTTCTGTCCATTTTTCCTATCATTCATTTTTCCACCAAACCAAACCAAATATTAAAGTAATTAAATGAAATTGATAAAATTTATAACATAAATATTGGTGGTTGGAATTTGGATAAACATAATGGAACATATAAATAAAACACTTACCCTGTCAATTATCATCTCATACATTAATGAAAGCGTGGTCCATTAATGAAAGCAAGTATGGTTTGGTCTTTATTGAATTTTTCCTGGCCACAGACTGTGTTAGTCTTTTCCTTTAAAGAGTGGCTCTCATGATCTTTGATTCTCTGCCTACTGATCATTATATAGAGATAACGATTACTATATGAGCTCTATGGTATGCGAGGAATAAAAAACTTCATGAGGGTATAATTCAATCGCAAGAAAAAATTGTTACTTTTATAAAAGGGTTTTTCTATACACAACCCTTGAGGCCTATATATAAGAACTATTAGATTCTTGTCATTAATTGTTATTCTACTTTTTATTGGAATTTATTAGAATGTAATTAATAACATTCTTAAAATATTAAAAATTATTGATTTAAGGTGTTTAATGTAATTAATAATCATGTAAAAGGGTTTAGGTGTTTAGAGTTTATTGTTTTAGGGTTTTAGTGTTGTTGTATTTTTCTGGTTGTTAGGGCTTAAGGTTTAAGGTTAGGGTTAGGATTTAGTGTTAATGTTTAGGGTTAATGTATGATTTATAGAGTTTATGATTTTTAGGGCTTAAGATTTAGTGTTTATGGTTGAGGTTTATGAGCTTATAGTTTAAGGTTAAGATTTAGAGCTTATGGTTAGAGTTTAGGGTTAGGGTTAGAATTTAGGGTCAATGGTTAGGGTCTAGGATTTAGTTCTATTAAACACCTTACAATTTAATTTTAAGAATGTAATTAATACATTCTAATAGATTCTATTGTAAAGTAAAATAACTATTAATGATAAGAATTTATTGGTTCATATACACAGCTCTAAGGGTTGTGTATAGCAAATTCCTTCATAAAATTCTATTGCAAGAAAATTGAGGCTCTCTTACAAAATTGCAGAGTGCTCATGTCCATTCGCCTCCTCAGTGGCAAGCCCATGGACCATTGTTGATGAAGGTAAAATTTAATGCGAGCTATTCTTGTGTTGACAAAATATTGTGGTCAGGGGTTGTCATTAGAAACTCTACAGGAGATATTATGGGTTCATGCCGGTGTTTCTCTCACCATGTGTCCTCGGGATTTATGGTCGAAGCAATTGCGGCCCTTCATGCGGTGCTCCTCCTTACTGACCTAGGTTTTCATTCTATCATCGTGATTGGCTGTCGGTAATCAAAAAGTTGCAATCATCATCACCAAATTTTTCAGACCTAAGTTCTCTCATTTGCGAAACAAAAGAAAGGGCAAATTTTTTCAGAAAATGATCCTTTTAATATACCGCACTGTCGGTAAACTAGGTGGCTTATCTGATTGCTAAGGACTCCTCGCTCGGCTCCAGTGATTAGTTTTGGGTAAAGGAGATTCTTTTTTGTACGATGCATGCGGCAAATTTGGATTGTTGCTCAGTTGTCCGATCCTAGGTCTCCCTTCCCATGTTCCCTTTTGTGGGATAGGTTAAGTGAGCTCTTACCTATTTTTAAGTCAATTCACGTTAAACATCTTTTCTATAGATTTCTTAATTGAATTGTGACCATGCCTAACTTTTAGGCTTTGTTTGGTATAAAGAATAAAAATGTGAAAGGATAAAAGATTTGTTAATCAAATGGTTACGATTCAAAATAAGAAAGTGATTATGAATCTCTACCATTTGATTAACAAATTTTCTATCCTTCTTTATTTTCATCTTTCGTACCAAGCAAAGCCTTAGGTAAATCAATTTAACGATGCATATGAGGACGAATATGGTAATTTATCTAGAGGATTTTTATTTTTCTTCATTTTGTTGGGATCAAATTAAATCAATACAATGTTGATGTTTTTTTGTTAAATCATCGGTATCCGACCAACTAATTCAAAATTGATTAATTAATTTAATGTTGTTTTCAGTTAAAAAAATTATAAATTTATATAGGTCATGTTTGGTAAATAGTGGCTTGAGCTAAAATTAGAGGTTTGACCGGACAAATCTGCTAATTTGAATGTTTGGTGAATAGCGGATTGAAATAACGGATTGAGTTGAAACCTCTAATTTTGAAAAAGCTGCTAATAGAAGCTTTTTGAAATTAGCGGTTTGACATAATAGTTATAAAGACTCATTTACCCTTAACAATTATCAAATATCTCCAAATAACCTAAATTTAACATTTTCTATTTTAATTTTTCACTCTCACGTGTTTATATTTTGACATTTGTAAAGTAATACTTGTTGTTTTTCTTTTTATTCTCACACATTTATATTTTTATTTAAATTTAATAATTAATTAAATTATATTAAAAATAATTATATAAATAATAAATTAATATATAGATCTTCATTTATGCTTATTATTGTTATATTAAAAAATTATTTTTTATAATCTAATTATATTAATAGATATAAAATATTTTTTTGATCGTTAATAGATACAAAATATTGATAACTAATAAACTATTCAAACAAGCATCAATTATAATCATGTCCTTATATGTCATTTTGTTTGTTTAAATAATCAATCAACTATCAGTTAATTTTACCAAACACTTTTATACAATCAGCTGATACAATTCGCTAGTCAAATCATCTAATGCAATCAGCTATCAGCTATTAGTTATTGCAATCCGCCATCAGCTATCCGCTAATTGCCAAACATGACCATAATTTTTTTTGAGTAAAGTACATGTCCACTTTATGGTCCATGTTCGGGATTCGTGACTCTCCCCCCTAACAATGCCGTACATGGTTCGAAGAAATTTATATAAATTATTAGTTAGGTAAGTTTTACTATTTTTATAACTATATAATTTGACTCATTGGTCAATTAATTCAAATCGAGTGTTTTACACAATTCATTATGAGAGTGACCTCTTCTTAGTTAAAATTTTATCTTTTTTTACTTATTTTAGTTAAGTTTTTAAGGTTTAATTTTTTTAACTGTCTAATGTAGTTACAAGATAATATCTATTAATTAATTTTAATCATTTAATAACACACATTGTACAGATAAACTACTCGAGCATGAGTCACGGAATAATAACACTTTATTTTTATTGGAACCCTTTGATAGATTCCATTAGAAATAAAATTCTATATGAAATATATATTCTTATGTCTATAAATATAAAATTTTGGGAAGCTATTGTTACCCTTCACTGAATAAATAATATAGATTTTTTCTACTTATTATCGTATCCCTTCTTCTTCCTCCTTTATTGGAATTTTCATCATAATCTTCGTACTCATATTATTGCAATAAAAGTAACTCAGACAAAATAGAATGAATGTCCCAAGTAGCATGATTTGCCTATAATAAAGTTGATTTTACTAAACAATAAGCGATTTTATTAGCACTATATTGAATCCATTGGAAGAACACATAATAAACTGATTTTCTTTTCAAAACAATGTAATAATTTATAATCATACTCAACTCAAATTACATAATTGAATAAACATTATGTACCCATACAATTAAAACCTATTTATAAGTATTTCACTATTATTATCATAAATATTTATTTGTTAGCATTTGTCACTAATAAATGCGATTTGTATTTTATTCACAACTTTTGTCAATCAACTTATTGTTTGGGCAATGCTATCTACCTACATCCATCTACCAAATCATCTAACTATTAAAGTGGTCACCTATATGTTGAGATGACACGTGATTTGAGACGAACCTGCATTGTAACACCCACAATATTTTTATGGTGTAAAGTGGAAAAAAAAAGGGGGAAATGAAATGAAAAAAAAACCTTAATTGTGCAATTTAACCTTAATTGTGAAATGAAAAAAAAGTGTTGAACCTGTGACCTTGGCCTTGTACACCTGCAATTTAACCATTTGAGCCATATGCTCATATCTATCAAGTTTTGGTTTGGGAAAAATTTTGAAGTAGAAAAGTTCTGTTTTAACCTGAATTAAATCACTCTGACTCCTCACATACCCAAAAGCTCAATGACCTTTCGAATCTGAATCTGGAGAGGGATAATTTAGAATGCTCTCAAGATTTCCCCTCACCGTCTCCCCCTCCGATCTGCCATCACCGCCAGTCCATTAGGTGCACCGCCAACACCGGTGGATTTGTTGCTCCACTCCGGTCACAACTCCACCTACCACTCGCGGTGAACAGTTGTCGTTCACCGTAGAGATTGGAATGAAGGCTCGTCGAGAACCAAGGGTCACCCCTGTTTTTTCCTCGACTCGCCACCGTCTGCCACCTGAGGGTAACACCACCATCGCTTTTTTGTTTACTGCCATTCCACGACCAAGGTCTGACTCTCTACGCACCGAGAACTCGTGCCGGCCACCGCGATTCACGCTGGGAAGTTTCGGCCAAAAACCTCAAATCACACACCTCTGTTTCCTACGCTTTTCGGCTCCGTCCATAGTCTGTTCGTGACACAGCCACCGGATCTGAGCTCCGGACGAAGTGGCGATCAAAACCAACCGACCGATCTTTTGTCTGACGTCGGGAGGGGCTTCGTCTTTTCCAGTAAAGTTTTGAACTTTTAGGTAATTTCAGTGAATTTTTCTGACTTGATTGAGTTATTCAGTGTATGGGTTGAATTTTTGGACTGACTGGCTTTCGAAATCTGGTAGGATTTTGTGTTTCTCGTGTTCCGGTGATCATCTGTGATGGTTTTCTGACGGCTGAATTTTCTTGGTAAGTGAACCAGTTCAGGTTCTACCCAAACAGCTCAAGCCGGTCTGAACCGGCTTAATCGATTTAAACCCATGATCAAGCCTAAGCCTGTAACACCCAACTCGGTCTAAGCCCAAACCCGAACCGTGCCCAGACTCGTCTGTCCGACCTGACACCCAACCCGTCTGCTCGACCCGTTAACCCGTTGACCGAGTCAACCCGTCTGAGTCAACTCGTCCGAATCAACTCAATGAGTCAACCCGTCCGAATCAACTCAATGAGTCAACCCGCCCGAGTTGACTCAATGAGTCAATCCGCCCGAGTTGACTCAGTCGAGTCAACCCAATTGACCAATTACGTCAGTGTGACATTAGCGTTGACCTGACCCTGACGTCAACTTTGACTTTGACCGCTGACGATAGCATGATGTCAGCGTTGACTTTGACCCAAAAAGTCAAATTTTTCGAAAAGTGATATTTTATGTTTTTGACGTTCTGAGTCCGTTTTTGAAGTCCGTTTTGTGAAATTCTGACCCGAAAGCCTTCGAATCTTACTTTGAACCTTAGAGTGCATGAGTTAAATATTCAGTATAAAAGCAATGTAAATGAGGATTGATTAAGAGTATTGTTTTATTGAAGGTATCCATGTATCTCTGTATTCGAAATGTGATGGAACATCAAATTCGGGTTTGAGTACAATCGAATGGGGTATCATGAATCGATCGATGTAGCTCGAAGTTAAGGTAATACATTACTACCTCTTGTATGCTTTATGGATATGTTGGTATTCAGTAAATTACGCTTGACTATAATTTAGTGTACTTGCAACTCTGCTTAAGTTTATTGTTCACGCAATAAAAGAATGGTAATCTGGATACGACCAAACTATTCGAAAGAGAAGTTTAATAGACTAAAAGGCTCTTAAGTTTAGTAAGTGATTAATAAGGCAATTATCGCATGATCTACTTAATGGTGCTAAAAGATTTGATATAGGAAATATTTCATGAATAAATGATGATAATGCCCTTGAGATATAAGAATGACTAAAATACCCCTGACAATGGAAGCGATCTAAATTTACGCTAGGTCTGAAAAATCAACTGATTCATCTGAAAACCTCGTCTTGCTCAGGAAGTTAGGGTAACAAAGCTTAAACCTTCGAATTTTGTAAGTACTTAGAATTTCTTAAATTCTCAATAAGCCTCTGAAGATAAGTCTACAGAAAACCATCCGTATGTCTGGGTTAGTTATTATGGTGCAAAGATTTAACGAGTTGAAATAACTAAAAGGATCTTAAAGTATTGATAAGGCTGGATTGATCGAAATGATTTTAATGACCAAAAAGACTGAAATACCATCGGATGCTAAACGCCAAACTACCCAAAATGATAAATTTACCCTCGAGATTGGTGATGAACGAAAGGTTAGAAAGGACCGAAAGATTCAGAATAAGTGAACCACCTTCGGGCACCGAAGTGTCTAAAATATCTCTAAATACTAAAATGACCTGAAGATGCCTCTGAGACTTGGAAGAATACCATACGAAGGCATATTCATTTATTTGGGGGAAAGTACATAGTTAACAGTAAGAGTAACATGTTCAAGGTATATTTGGTGATACGTTTTGAGTTCGGGAGCAATGCACATGTTCAAATACTCGAAAATTACTGCTTGAATTGATGTTCGATTTTTCGTAGCTCATTTAGTGGTTGATTGTGAGGGTGTCTTGCTTTGTCTTGTAATGAAGTCTATTTTAAGAAATGAATACTTATAACGTATCTATTCGGTTGAAGGGTAAGCAATGTATTGATGGGTTACGGTTAATTCAAAAGGATTCGGAAACCTAATGAGCAACTAGAATTCATGCATCATGTGTATAACCGTTTATACCTTGTTGGTCTAAATTACCAATTTACCCTTGAAGGTCAAAATGACCATAATACCCTCGTAGGCTGTAACGTTTGATTTTGCTCATGATATATCTGAAATCCCAATGACCCTGATGCATTAACTTCTGATGTTGATTCGATACATCTTATCGAACTCCCCTATTCGTAGGAACCTCATTCTGAAATCAGTCCAAAATCATCAAATGTCATCTTTCTAATATCTATCAAGTACCCATGAGAAATGAATTGGGTCATAAAGAGCGTACCATGTATCTGAAATACTTTCTGTTCTAAACCAAGACCATATGGTTAAAATTAAAAGTATGGCATTGTTATACGAAAGGAAAGCAATTCCCTGGTTTCTGACCTTTGATATGAAAAATATATCTGATATATAACATTGAATACGAAATAATAATAAAATAAATTTTACATTTGTCTTCTGGTGTAAAAGTAGATTTGATATCTATTTTCTGTAATACTTTCTTCTGGATATAAACTGAAATCATCTTGGGTATATTATCTGGGATATGAATGAAGATCTGTAGGCTCAGCGTTGGTAAGTCCTTCTGGACCTAAGCTCCTACGCTCAATGGGCCTATGGTAAGCCTTTCTGTAAGCTCCTATGCCTGACGGACGTAGGGTAAGTCTTTCTGGGTACTATTTTGGGATTCTGCATATTGGCGTACGGTTGGAGGGTAGTTAAGTAAATTAATAAAACTTCCTGACCTCTTCTGAAATATACCTGCTGAATTAATGTATCAAAGTTGAAACTCTCAGTAAACTTATAATTCGCACGTAATGAACCACTTTGAACTCCTTGATTCAACTTTTGAAATATGAATCTCCGACTTTAGACTCATCTCCTAAGGTTCGGTTGATCAGATAAAGAACAACTATGTTACCTTCTAATATAATCTTCACTGAAATATCGAATCGTAATTTGAGCTTACCGTTGCCCAGTTCTTCATGATAGTGTTAAGCTTGCCTTATACATGCTTGTGCTTTTAGCTTCTCCTGGTAGTCTGCATTATTGAGCTTTTCGAAGCTCACGTAGTTTTTACCATCACAGGTTATAAGATCGACCGTGTTGCAGCTATCGACGTCGGTATGGGAGTTTCTTCGGCTTGCTCGCAGAGTATGGTATCTGTGTAATTAGGGGGCATGTAAGTCATGTTTTGATTTATATTTGAGTCTGAAACTTTTATCATAGTTTTGTTTCATTGTCTAAATGTTTTCTGAAATTGTATTTTAACTCAAAACTTGATTTGTGATTTTAAATGGTTTAACAATCTGTTTATTTGAAATTTTAACATGGGTCGCTCCGGTGACCCTAATGTGACTTCTTATGACCCGTATTAACGCATAGACGGGTCTAGGGGTTACATGCATTGATAATGTGAGAAGTTTTTGTCCTCTCGTGCAAGATTTTTTTTTACTTTTTTCTTTATATATATATATATTGAAATAATTGTGAAAATTATGAGTTTTCCCACTTTTTAAATTTTATATTTGTTTCTCACCTCAAATTCTAGCTCTGACCCTACACATGATATAACAGTTAGAAAAATAAAAAGTTAAATATTTTTTAAAAAAATTTAACTGGATAATACAAAATTAAATATTTTTATTTTTTAATTTAACTATGTAATACAAAGCAGTTGTCAAGACTACTACGACGACGACGACAACAACAACAACAACAAAATGAATAATATCTTCTATTATCGTCCATTGCATTTCCATCATTTATTATATGCATTATTGTCTTGACAACTACTATGTATTTAGGATAAAAAATTTAAATAGAAGAAAAATAAATTTGGCTAAAGGAGTTATTTTGCTCTCGAGTTCGACCCAAATTAGCATTGTTGCCCCTCGCGCAAAAACACGTTCAATTAGGTTCTCTAGTTCGCACATTGCAGCAAATTAGCCCCTTGACCAACATTGATGGTGTTGAAGTGGCAATCAACTATGCTGACGTCGCAGTCCATGATGCTGACGTCACAATGCATGTGTGATGATGACGTGGTAGAGGGGTTGAATTGATTTTTTAAACCGAATTTGAGGGCATAATTAAATATTTTGCCAAGTTTAGGGGCATAATTCATTTTAATTGAAAGTTTGATAACTCGCTTAATCTTTAAGCTAAAAATAATAAATTATTAAATATTTAAAAATATTTAAATACTCATAAAATATTAAAAAAAATACTACAATGAATTTAAAAATTAAGTAAAAACATAAAATTAAAAAAATGAAAATTTATAAATATAAAAACTTTAAATTTTAAAATATTTATAAACCATCAGAAAAGTCTTCAATTGTTTCTAGCTATGCTAAGCTTACTAATATTCCTTGAGCATATTTTCAATGGAATCATCCTTGTGTTAAAGTAGAAAAAACAAAAGTTTCCTTCATTTTTCTACATCAAATTTATGCTAATATTAATGAGCATAAATTTGATGTAGAAAAGTGAAAAAATGAGTTTTATTGTTACTTTAATACAATGTTGATTCCACTGAAAATTTGTTTAACGAATTGTAATACTCAGACTGACGAAGTCAAAGAATTTTTCGATGAAAGTGTTCGATTTTTAATACTTTATAAACATTTTTTAATTTTTATATTTACATTTTATCATTTTTAATCTCAAATACATTTTAATTTTTTATATTAGTTTTTATTTTCAATAATTTTTAAAATATTTTATTTATTTTGATTAAGGTTATGGATTTTTTTTAAATTGAAGAATATTTTGAAGAACTAATGTTTTGATATAATAATTGAAAAATAGTTTTGGACTAAATTGAAAAGATTTCAAAAGTGTCTTTAAGTCCAAAAACTTGAAAATAAGTTTGTGGATGTTTTTAAATGGTTTTGACAAGGTTTAAATCGTTTTTAAGTAGCAAAACTAGGGTTTTCAAGGTACTCGTTTCGATACAGGGGGACATATTTCGAAACAGTTTGAAACTGCCAAAACTCGTATCGAAACAAGGCATGTTCGTTTCGATACGGAGGGTTTTCGTTTCGAAACACCCATTTGGTGTTTCGATACGCCCAACGTTCAAAACCTCCCCAACGGCTATTTTCCCAATGACATTTTAAATTGCAGCTCAACTATCACTCGTTCCGAAACGGGGTTTCTACCGTTTCGATACGGATCGAGAGAGTTTCAAAATGGCCAGAGGCGTTTCGATACGGCTTGCTGCATCAGACTTCAACGGCTAGTTCTGAAGAAGGTCGTTTCGAAATGGGGTCGCTTGTTCCGAAACAGACAACTGCATAACAACATTAATTGTGGGAAATAAAGTCTCCAACGGCTCCAAAACAACCCCAACGGTCCTCAACGACTACAAACTCAATTGGGAGTATAAAAGGGACCTCCAAGCATCAAGGGAAGACTAATGTTTTAATTGTCAATAACTATATGATGTCAAATTGTCTTTAGGGCTTAAAATTGTTCATTCATTTTATAGACAACACTTGTGAGCCTAAATTGTCAAATTTGCTCAAGTGTTTAGGTTTGGGTGACTGAGCTTAAGATTGCAAGTTTGCTCTAATTTCTCTTGTAAAAAGGGTTTACTCAAGCTTTGGGTTAGAAAGCTTTGAGTGTGTAAAGGTTGTCTCCTTAGCCTAGAAAAGGGGAAGAAATTCAAGAGTGGATTTGTTGAAATCCTTAGTGGGAAGCTAAGGTAGTGGATGTAGGTGCTTGTTAGAAGGCCGAACCACTATAAATCCTTGTGTATTGCCTATTTTTCACCTCCCACTAAAACACCCAAATATTCAACTTCTCCACCACTTGGCGAGCTAGAACGGTTGAAGGAATTCAAGCATATAAATCCCAACATATTTTGATTTTATGTGAGAGTTCTCGCTTTGCTTGTTTAAAATTATCAGGAACTCAAAGGATATTTACATCAATTTGTCAATCGATTTTTCGTATATTCCATTCGTAAAAGTTCAACTTGAAAAACTAAATTATTTATCTAATTTTATTCAAAAACTAAATAAATCGATTAAATTAATTCAAAATTTAAACAAATTATTTATCCATTTAAAATTTTAATAATTTTTTAAATTATTATTATTTTAGCTTAAATATTAAATAAATAATCAAACTTTCAATTAAAATGAATTATGCCCCTGAACTCGGCAAAAAAATCAATTATGTCCTCGAATTTGATTTAAAAAATCAATTCAACCCCTATGACATGTCATCATCACACATGCACTGTCACGTCAGCATTGTGGATCACCATGTCAGCATAGTTGACTGCCATGTCAACACCGTAATGGTCAACATTAGTCAATGAGCTAATTTTCTATAATGTGCGAACTAAAGAACCTAATTGAACGCGTTTTCGTATAACCCCCTCGACCTGGCCTAGCCATCAGACCGCATCGAACGGGTTACACGGAGAAAACCGAAGCAAAACTCGCAAAGGCTCCACTCCGATTAGCAACCCTAGAAAATTTCTTTTAAAGTTATCTTGTCTAGATGCATTAATTATATCCTATGTGAGAGGACACGCAGCGGAAAACACACATGGATACAAAATAAGAAAAATAGGCAATTAAGATAACCCTTTTTAAATTTCACAACAGGTCGTATCGATACGCTAAAGGATCGTATCGATACGCTTGTACTTGGTCAACACCCCAAGTCAAACCTAGAGAAACCCTCAATGTTGGTATCGATACGCCCTTAACTGTCAGTTTCCCTTGGTCAACTTCGAAGACTGCACCGATACTCTCAAGACCCGTACCGATACGCCAAAATCTCGTCATTTTCTCATATTTCCAGAAAGCATTTTGGGTATCGATACGCCCCTGCGTACCGGTATGCCTTGCCCAAAACAAATGATTGTATCGATACTGCCCTTGAGCGTATCGATACGCCCTGCCCTGCAAAAACATGTTTTTTCTACAAAAACACAATGGGCTCAACACTAGAGGCATATAACAAGCATTTAAGCAACATACAAACAAATATATAACACAAGACATCCATGGATATACATATAAAGCAATTTAAACACTTAACGATGCAACAACCAACAAGACAAGATTCTTAGAGAAAACAAACATACATGGCATTCACCAACATAGCCAAAAGCTAAACAAAAGCATAAGTCAACAAGGTAAAAGGCATTACAAGCCAAACACAACCTAGCAAACTTGTCTAAAGCAAGAGACATGCCAACAACACCTCAAAACATAAAGGTCCTATCCCATTGCTTAATACTAATTATTAAAGTCTAAACTCATACTTGAGCAAACCAAACTCCCTTGGATTCTCCTTTGTTTCCCGAGCTGCTCCGAAGGTCTAAGGGCCTGCATTGTTGGAAAAGAGAGCGTAAGCGTTTAACCTTAGTGAGCGATGCTCAAAACGGTAGCTACAACGATGTAGTTTTAAAACATTAGTTTGCTTGAAAACCAAAACCATTTCCAAATCATTTCCACATCAACCCAAAGCTATCAAACCTTCAGCTGTCATTTAGACCCAAAACCCATCCAAAAACTCAAGATTTTCAACTCCCAAAATCACCCACAATACCCATTTCGCGTTTCCCATAGCAACCCATCCTTTTCATGTTATTTTAGTAATAAAACAAAGTTAAAACATACTCAAACTCATTCATAGTCAACCCAAACTAAAACCCATAAACTTCCTTTCATTTCAAACCAAACTTTAAAAATCAAAACATGTTTAAACCATAGGTTTTGCAAAAATCTCAACATTTATGACTCAAGGAAGATAAAACCAAGTTAATGAGGCATTTACTTTGAAGAAATCACTTGGATTGAGAGCTTGGGGCAATGGAATAGTGAAATGGGGTTAGGAGAGGTTTTTGAACGTGAAAAACAAGTTGGAGAAGATGATAGCTTTCAAAAACCCTTTTTAGAATTACAAAATCTCCTTTTTTTCCCTTTTCTCTTTTAAAACACTTTTATGTGTGTTAAAAATAGTTTTTCTCCAAATTAAATTTAACCCGACTCGGCTTGACTAATCCGATTATCTCCTGGCCCTAAACTCGGGGCATTACAACTCTTCTCCACTTAAGGAATTTCGTCCCCGAAGTTTACCTGGCGGAAAGAGATGCGAAAATTGTTTTCTCATGTCATCCTTCCTCTCCCAAGTGGCTTCTTCCACTCCTCGGTGTCACCATTTAACCTTAACCAATTCAATGGTCCTTCCTCGCAACACTTTGTTGTCCGAAGCCAAAATCTCAAATGGTTCTTCATCGTAGGTCAAATCTGGATTCAATTCTATCTCCTCAACTGGCATAACATGTGACGGATATGATCTTTACCTATGAATCATCAAAACATGAAACACGTCGTGAATCTTCTCTAGTTCGGCCGACAGTCTCAATCTATAGGCAACATGACCCACTCTCAGAACTATCTCATACAGACCAATGAATCTCGGGCTCAACTTACCCTTCCTACCAAACCTCATCACCTTATTCCAATGGGAGACTTTCAAGAACACTTTTTCGCCCATGGCATACTCTATTTCTCTTATTTCAAATCTACATAAGATTTCTGTCTATCTGAAGCTGCCTTCAAACGGTCACAAATCAACTGTACTTTCTCGATAGTACCCTTAAGCATATCAGGCAAAGGTATCAGTTTATGTCCCGCTTCGGCCCAAAAAACAAGTGTTCTGCATTTTCTACCGTATAGAGCTTCATAAGGTGCCATCTGAATGCTCGCTTGATAACTGCTATTATATGCAAACTCTACTAACGATAGATGCTTCTCCCACAAACCCTGAAATTCAATAATGCAACATCTCAACATGTCTTCCAACATTTGTATGACTCTCTCCGACTGACCATCGATCTGAGGATGATATGAAGTGCTGAAATTCAGTCGAGTACCCAAAGCACTATGCAAACTCTCCCCAAATCTAGCTGTGAACCTCGGATCTCTGTCTGACACTATAGATTTCGGTACACCATGCAATCTCACTATCTCACTGATATATAAATCGACCAACTTGTCTAGAGTATAAGTAGTGTGAACGGCCAAAAAGTGCGCAGATTTCATAAGACTATCAACAATTACCCAAACTGAAGTCTTCTTAGAAGGTGTCAACAGCAAACCTGATACGAAATCCATGGCAATTCTCTCCCACTTCCACTCGGGAATTCTCAACGGTTGTAACAAACCTGAAGGAAACTGGTGTTCAACTTTAACTCGCTGACAAACCATGCACTTACTCACAAACTCGGCAACATCTTTCTTCAAACCAACTCAGAAATACTCATTTTTCAAATCGCGATACATTTTCGTACTTCTCAGATGCATAGCAAGCGGACTACTATGAGCTTCAGTTAGGATGATGTGTCTCAAGTTTACATCTTTCGAAACAACTACTCTACTCTTGAAACATAAGACTCCATCACTACTAAAATAGAAATTTGTCGGTTTACCCTCCGCTATGTCTTGTACATGAGATGCTGATGATCTATCTTGCAACTGTTTCTCTCTAATCAACTGAAGCAACGAAGGTTTAACTTACAACTCGGCCACTAAACCACCATCTTTGGACAAACTCAATCTAGCAAACATAGCTCGTAATTCCACTTCTACCTTTCTACTCAAAGCATCTGTAATGCCCTGGTTTTGGGCCTAGATGTTTTAGAGGTTGAATCGGGCCGGTCGAGAACGGTTCGAATCTTTAAGGTAGGTTTAGGGAACACCTAGTTCGGGATGCTTTAAAAATATAAAAAATAACTAAAAATCCCCATTTATTATATAAATGGTTATGGTGAAAACAATTTTACAAAATGTGATTTTGAAATTTTACAATTTGGTGTGGTGACCAAATTGTAGTTTTTACAAAAGTTGACTAGTGATTGTTTTGTAAAGGATTGGAACTTTGAATCTTTAAGGAGCTAATTTTACCAAATTATTTTTCATCAGATTTCACTTTAATTTAGGAGTTTTAATAATGATTTAATTAAAGGAATTAAGAGAGAAATTCTATTTTGACTTTTCATAACTATTTTACGATATTTTTTTCCCTCTTTTCATTTTCTTTCAACTTCCACTCAGCCAAACACATTTCCCTCACCAAATAATCTCTGGTTTTCATCTCTTTTGCTGAGATTTCATTCTCCTAAGGATTTCCAATCTTTACTTCATTAAAACCTTTTGTTTTCACTTTGGATTTTCAAGAAATCTTGCCCAAACTGAGGAGAAATCAGCCATTAGAGGTAAGCTTCGTTCTTCTCCTCTAATGATCATTTCTTTACTGAAATTTCAAGTTATCAATCCTTTGTTGATGGTTTTTAAGTTGTTTTTATGTTATCAATGTGAAATGGTTGTTAATTTCAAGATTCTTGATGAGATCTTGGTGATTTTCGTATTTCTATATTAAGCTCAGTTTTAAGGTTGATTTCTAATGTATTTTGGATGATATTTGATGTTGAAAATGAGGTTTTAACAAATAAATCTCGAATAGGTTTGGATTCCTAAGTTTGAGATGTTAGATTTGTGGTTTTTGGGGTGGTTTTGGTGATATGCTATTGCTGGAGGTATAAGGACGTGTTTGTGATGATTTTTGGTGTTGATTGAGGTTTAGAAATGATTAGAATTGATAGATCTTGGCTGGGCTTTGATTTGAGAAAGTTTGGAGGTGATTTTGGTTATTTCGGATAGTCGAAATGGTGTTTTTGAGTAGTGCAACGAGTTTGATTGGGTAGCTGGTGATTTCAATGCATGATGATACATTAATCCTATGCTCTTATGTGTAATGAACATGGGAGACATCTTCGGACGCTTTTGGTGTTGATCCGGAAGTGTCGGAAGCCTAGGAATTGTTTCAGGAAGCAAGCGAAACGTAATCGGTGAGTGCGAATGGTTTTAGAAGTCCTTGAGGGACAAGGAAATAAGGTTTGGGGATTTAGGATTGGTTTGAAACATCATCCTAAGTCCGGAAGTAAGTATGACTAGAATTGCTTTCGATATATGGTTGATGCTCCTAAATGCTTTTAACATGCTCTTGTTTTGAGATAGACAAATTCCTATTGTTTTATGCATGATTTATAACATGAAATGATGTTATGTGTTGATTCTATGAGATAGCATGTTTTGGTGAAGAGTGTTGAGATTTTGATTAAATGCAAAGCATGAATTATGGTTTTGAAATGAGATGAGAAAGATTTGAGAAATGTTGCATCAAAACAGTAGGTGAGATGATGTTTTTAATATAATATATTGGCATAAATGATGAGATGATTTTCGGATATAATTGGTCGACCAATAGGATAAAAGTGCACTATAAACTAAAAATTCGTACGTGCTCTTTGGAGTCGGGCAATGGGGGTAGTGCCATCCCGATCCAAAGTGAGAATTCGATGATGAGAGATACCATCGGAGTAGGTCTTGGTGAAACACCCAAGCTTTGTGGCGAATAGAGATACCACCATGAGAATCTGGTGATGAGAGATTCCACTGGGGTAGGACTTGGCTTTAAGTCAAGCTAATCCGCATATCCGAGTAAAGATGTAATATGAAATGCCAATATATGAGATTGTATTTGTTTCACATGTACCAAATGTTGAGATGTTTTATGCTATGAGAAATGCATATGAGACTTGTGGTTTATGAAATGCTTTTGTTTACATTAAGCATGTGCATGGCTTTGCCATGAGATTTGCATTGGTTAAATGCATGAGTTAGATTAAAGGTACATGTGATTTTTAAAATGAAGATTTGCTTTGAAGGGTTTTCAAGCATGAGATAGAAAGAGCATGTTGTTGAGAATGGTTTTTGGGAATGAATTTTAAAGTTGCCTCACTAAGCAAATGTGCTTACGCTCTCTTTTACCAACAATGCAGATAATTAAGACACTCTTGGGCAGCAATGAGGCTAAGGATTTCCAAGGAATTGAAAAGCTCAAGTATGGTGACGTTTTACGTATACTTTAGTAATGATAATTGGCAATGGGGATCTATGGTTAGTTTTGGGAGATGTAATTTTGAACTCCATGTGGTTGTTGCAAGTTTCATTTGGTTTATGTGGTTTGCAAGAGGTCTCTATGGTTGTTTTGGAGATTTACCTTATCTTTTGGTATGTTCATGGTTTGTGTCATAAGCATGCTTTATGAATTGCTTTGCTATGCTTGAGTTGGTCAATCAAATGCTGTTAAGTGTTGGGAATTGCATGCCTATATGCTTGTCTGGATGCCAATAGCATGCATGTATGATTTATGGATGATTTGTTTAAGTATGAAGTGATTTTGTGGCTGATTTTGGGTCAGTTCTGGTACGTGTATCGATACATGGGCTTGCGTATCGATACACATAGGCCAAATGTGAGCTTTTCTGCACAGGCGTTTCGGTACGTTAGTGATGTGTTTCAGTACGGGCTTGAAGGGCGTACCGATACGCGGGGAAGCGTTTCGGTACGCTATCCGTGACTTTGGTCACTTCCATCCCGCGTATCGATACGGTCTCAAGCGTATCGATACGCAACCGTTAATTCTGTTAAACGTCATCTTCAAAAGTTTGATTTTGTTATATTTTAGTCCCTGATGTTTATAAATGCAATTGAATGAATTTGGAATGTCCGATTGAGTTGATAATTGACAGAGTGGCATGAAATAGAACTAATTGAATATTGGTAACCTTAAAATCTGCGAGGTCCTTATAATTTACAAAATTTACATTTTGGTCCCTAAATGTCTAATTTGTACAATTAAACCCGTAATTGAATTCCGATCGATGTGCCTTTTCTTTCTATGTTCTTGGGTGGTCACATAGGATTAATATTGCACTTAGAAAAGATAAAATAAAAAAGGGCCGTCAATCAGAGTTAACTTTAACGAGTTGACTTCGGTTTTCCCCGTGTAATCACCTCGGTTCGGGTCAACCGTCTAGACCGGGCTAAGGGGGTTACAGCATCGGCCACTACATTGGCTTTACCCGGATGGTACTCAATCGTGAGATCGTAGTCCTTAAGTAACTCTAGCTACCTACGTTGTCTAAGATTCAACTCTCTTTGTGTCATTATATAGTTCAGACTCTTGTGATCCATATACAGTGTGCATTTCTCACCATACAAGTAATGTCTCCAAACTTTCAAAGCGAAAACCACTACAGTCAATTTTATGTCATGCGTAGAGTAATTACGCTCATGAGTCTTCAATTGCCTAGACGCATAGGCCACTACTCTTCCTTCTTGCATAAGCACACAACCTAAGCCAACATACGACGCATCACTGAAGACTACAAACTCTTTCCTTGACACGGGTTGAATCAAACAAGAGCTTCGGTTAAGGCTTCTTTCAATTTCTCAAATGCTTGTTGTATTGCATCAGTCCACTCAAATCGAACATCTTTATGTAGTAATTTAGTCAAAT
Organism: Hibiscus tridactylites; assembly: GCA_958450335.1. Lineage (NCBI taxonomy): Eukaryota > Viridiplantae > Streptophyta > Magnoliopsida > Malvales > Malvaceae > Hibiscus > Hibiscus tridactylites. Next base: position 63,234,886 of record OY288286.1, on the reverse strand, counting down.
GAGCTAAAACCTTTGAGAAACCCTCGACAAAATGTCTATAGTAACCGGCCAAACCTAAGAAACTACGAACTTCGGTCACTGTCTTTGGTGGTTTCCAATTCACAACTGCCTCAACCTTCTTGGGATCCACTTAGATTCCCTCGGCTGATACAATATGGCCTAAGAAGATTACTTTCTTAATCTAAACCTCACACTTGCTTAACTTGGCATACAACTGATTGTCTAACAATTTCTGCAACACCAAACGCAAATGCCGATCATGATCTTCCTCGGTACGAGAGTACATTAAAATATCATCAATGAAAACTACCACAAACTGATCCAAGTACTCGTGAAACACTCTATTCATCATGTCCATAAAAGATGTTGGTGCATTAGTCAAACCAAAGGGCATCACTAAGAATTCGTAGTGCACATAACGAGTGCGGAAAGCTGTCTTCGGTACATCTTGATCTCTTACTTTCAACTGATAATAACCGGATCTCAAATCTATCTTTGAGAACACTGAAGCACCTCTCAACTGATCATACAAGTCATCAATCCTCAGTAACGGATATTTTTTCTTCACTGTCAACTTATTCAAATGTCGATAGTCGATACACATTCTCAAACTGTCGTCTTTCTTCTTCACAAACAACACCGGTGCACCCCAAGGTGAAGTACTCGGACGAATGAACCATCGGTCTATCAATTCCTGAAGTTATGTCTTCAACTCTTTCATTTCTTTAGGAGCCATTTGGTACGGTGCAATCAATACTAGAGCTGAATCTGAATAAGTCTCAATAACAAACTCTACATCTCTATCTGGAGGCAAACTAGACAATTCTTCTGGAAATACACTCGGAAAGTCACAAATTGTTATAATGTCTCGCGGTCGTGCCTCATCCATATTCAGATTCATAACATAGGCTAGGTACGCCTGACAACCCACATCCAATAACTTCTGAGCCTCTAAGATGAAACTACATTGGATAAGAACTTAACGTTCTCGCCCACTATTACTACCTCGTGATCCTCTGAAAGTCTCAAGGACACCCACTTTGTCTCAAAATCTACCCTAGCTCTAGGCTCTACAAGCCAGTCCATGCCTAATATTACATCGAAACCATAAAACGGCAATTCCATCATATCCACGGGAAAAACATGACCCCCAACCATCAAAGGACATCTTATGTACATCTTTTTGACCACGATTGTCTCGCAAAAGGAACTAATGACATTCATACCCACATCTAATATCTCAACCGGAATATCTAGCAATCTTGCATGCTCACTCAATATGTACGAATGTAGAGAACTGGAATCAATCAAGGAAAGCTAAGTCAAAGACTGTAACGTGAAATTACCTGCAATCACATATGTGTCATTCCTGTCCTCAAGGTGTGCATACACCCTAGCTGGCCCACCTCCCTCGGGCTGAACTGCTACAACATGTAACCCCCTCGTCCCGGTCCGGACGACTGACCGGTCTGAACGGGTTACACGGGGAAAACCGAAGCGAAACTTGTTAAGGTCCCACTCCGATTAGCAACCCTATTTTTTTCCTTTATCTTTTCTAGATGCCTTTATTAAATCCTATGTGATAGGACACGCAGCGAACATACACGGATGCAAGACACCCATGACATGCAAATTAACAGCCCATTTTAACTTTTATAACAGGTTGTATCGATACGCTAGATGACCGTATCGATACACCTGGACCTGGTCAACGCCCTAATGTCAACCCAGGGAGACCGTATCGGTACACAACAAGACCGTACCGATACGCCCTCAACGATCAACTTCTCTCGGTCAAACTACAAAGATCGTATCGATACCCTTAGGACTCGTACCGATACGCCAAAATCTCGTCAATTTCTCAGATTTCATAAGAGGTTTTGGCGTATCGATACACCCTCGTGTATCGGTACGCTCTGCCCAAAATGAGCCCCAAGGCAAGGACCGTATCGATACAGCCCTTGGGCATACCGATACGCCCTGCACTGCAAGTCTCATTTTGGTAGCTAAAAACACAAGGACCCGACTCTAGATACATTTATCGACTCGACTAGCGACATACCAACTTACATACTTCACTCAACAACTATAGATAAGCATACGGGACGGTCTAAACATACAACGAAGCAACAACCACCAACTAAGCACACATAGAGGAAACTAGCAAACGAACATGCTTAGCAACCCAACAAAGAGTTAAAGGCCATAACAAACATACTCCCAAACCATAAGAAACATCAAACATCAAACATACACATAATCTAGAAGTATTTCGCCCTACTTCAAGCATGATCAACACTTATCATACATTCAAGAGAACATACATCCAAGGCTAACCAAAGATAAGCATACAATGCTACCTAACCAACAATCAAGGCAACCAACACAAGATAAACATTTAGATAGGAACTTGCATACAAGCATGCACACTAAACCACTTCGTTCATAGAAGAACAAACACCTACCTAGACATTGCATAACAAGGGTCACATGCCTTTGAAACAAAACACTTAAATATTCAAGGCAAGCAAAAGACATACATTTATATCCTTCCAACACATGCCAAAAAATCAAACCATCAAATATGATATATATATATATATATATATATATATATATATATATATATATATGTATAAGGCTATAAAGCATGCTCAACAAAACCATTTAGCCAAAAGAAACATATGTTCACCTAAGCAATGCACCCTCAAGGTTTACATCCTTCAACAAAAGCATAAGCATTCATAAGACATGGTTAGAAACCTTCAAATACAAAACACTTAGGCATCAACGTAAACATGGTTTACAAATCCATCAACACAAAGCATTAACACCATAAAGCCAACACAAGGAGTCTAGATACACGCTCCTAAAACACTTAGCATTTCTCATTGCTACACTACTACATTATTTACCAAACCATACTTGAGCAACTACCAAACGCTTGGACGCCCTTTTCCTTGCTCCTTGCTAACTCCCCGCTAATGATCTGCATTGTTGAAAAAGGAGAGCGTAAGCATAAAGCTTAGTGAGCGGAGCTCTAAAAACACATCAACAATGCAGTTTTCAAAACATAAAACTTAGTTGAAAAGCAAACCATTTTAAAGAAGGATGTAATAAAACACAAACATCAACAATACATGGTATGCACATGCATAACCAAAACACGGTGGAACTACACATCACCGTTTCGACTAGTAGTTTTCCGATGGGACTACACATCATCGTACTCTTCTACTAGTCACTACCGGCGGGACTACACATCATCGGAGTCTTCTACTAGTCACTGCCGGCGAGACTACACATCACGGGAGTAACGACAACCATCACGTGAGGCTCGACACCAACAACGACTACACAACAACATTAAACATAGAGTAAAAGAAACCCACATTTCATACAATATCACAACAATCACACACACATTAACACTTAATAAAACAAGGTGAAATAACAGCTTACACTTGGGTTTAGGCTAGCCCTTAAGGCTCCACCCAAACCCCCAAGAAACCTCTTTGAACATATTTAAACCACAAAACAATTTCCACTCACCATTCGCACACCAATGCAAACCACAAAGTCGTTTCAAGCTTTCAAACTTCTCGGGACCGCGTCCGAACCACCCAAGGCCAAATCCGCTGTTTCTAACCAATAGAAAACAATGTATTAACCTCTTAATCAACCACAAATTTTCTATTATACATCAGCTCACAATTCCACAATATTTTCTCAACAATTCAAAGTCGAAATCCTCCCAAATAATCTCATTTTCGTGCTCCAGCAAAACCCAGACATTACCTCTCAATTTAAACACTTAAAACACTCCAAAACAAGTCCAAAACATCACCCTAAGGCTGTACAACCATCAGCCCTTCATTTCCCCACATAAACACCTTAAAACTCTTATTTTCTACTCCTAAAAAAATCACCTACAACAATAGTTTCGGGAATCCAATCAAACCAGCACTATCACCACTCAAAAATCATCAAATAACATCTAAAAACACCTATCCAATGTCCACATACCTCCAGCCCTCTTTTCACCACAAAATCAAGCCAAAAACTCACTTATTTCACTTCTAAAATCCACCCCTAAGACTAGTTTCGGGTATACTATAATTAAGCAACATATTTAACATGTTATGACTTCAAAATAAACTTTAAAAACACCCCAAAACACTTCCCTAAAAGACTCATACGGGATTTCACCCAAAATCCTCACTTTTCATAAATCTTGAAATTTCAAGATTGAGAATCAATGGGTTTTGCAAATACAACTTTAATTTAAGTAAAACAAGGAAAAGAAAAGAGGATTTACCTTCAAAGGTCTTCAATGGAGGAAGGGAGAAGAATATGAGAGAATAGGGTTTTTGGAAGAAGATGAGTGGTTTTGATTTTTAAAACTCTCTTAAAATTTTCATTAATGGCGTTATCGTAATTATTGAGAAATTTTATAAAAATCAGCTATTTAATTTAAATTTAACCCAAAACTAATCCTAGATCAAAACTGATAACTCTCGGGCCTAAAACCGGGGTGTTACAACTCTCCCCCACTTAAGAAATTTCGTCCTCGAAATTAACTGACGGAAAGTGATACGAAAATCGTTTCTCCATATCTTCCTTTCTCTACCCCAAGTGGCTTCTTCCACACTTCTATGTTGCTACTTAACCCTAACAAGCTCGATAGATCTCCCACGTAACACTGAAGGTCAATAATGCACATCTCAACACGTCCTCTAATATTTGAATATCTCTCTCCGACTAATCATCGGACTGAGGGCGATACGATATACTGAAATTCAGACGGGTACCTAAAGCACTATGCAAACATTCCCAAAATTTAGTTGTAACCCTTGAATTTCTACCTGACACAATTAACTTCGACACACCACACAATCTCACAATCTCACTGATGTACAAATCGGCCAACTTATCTAGAGAGTGTGTCGTATGAACGACTATGAAATGAGCATACTTTGTGAAACGGTCAACAATCACCCTAACTGAATTCTTCTTAGAAGGAGTCGAAGGTAAACCTGATACGAAGTTCATAGTAATATTTTCTCACTTCCCTTCTAAAATTCTCAACGGCTGTAACAAACCAGACGTAAATTGATATTTTGCCTTAACATACTGACAAACCATGCACTTGCTCACAAAATTGGCAACATCTCTTTTAAGACCAACCCAATAGTACTCATCTTTGACCCACGATACATCTTTGTATTACTGGATGCATAGAAAACGGGCTGCTGTGTGCTTCGGTTAAGATCGTACGTCTCAAATCATTGTCATCTCGCACAACTATTCTATCTCTGAGACACAAGACCTCGTCAACACTGAAACTGTAGTCCGATGGTATACCCTTGGTTAAATCTTGCACGTGAAGTGCCAAAGATCTATCTAACAACTGCTTCTCTCTAATCAACTGACCTAAAGTAGGTCTAACCTGAAGATCGGCAACTAGACCGCCATCACCAGACAAACTCAAACTAGCAAAAATATCTCGCAATTCAACTGCCACTTTTCTACTTAAAGCATTGGCTACTACGTTGGCTCTCCCGGATTATATTCAATCTTGAGATCATAGTCCTTAAGCAATTTTTAACCACGTACGTTGTCTAAGATTCCACTCATTCTGTGTCATCGAATATTTCAAGCTTTGGTGATCTGTATACACTATGCATTTCTCACCATACAAGTAATGCCTCTGAATCTTCTTCAAAGCAAACACAACTACGGTTAAATCTATGTTATGTGTCGGATAATTACGCTCATGAGTCTTCAACAGTCTCGAGGCATAAGCCACAACTCTTCCGTCTTGCATGTATACACAACCTAATCCTACATATGAAGCATCATTGTAGATCACATAGTCATTTCCTGACTCTGGTTGAATCAAATTCGGTGCATTGGTCAAGGTTTCTTTCAATTCCTCAAAGGCTTTGTTGTGTAACACCCGGGTTTGGGGGTCGGGTGGAAATAATATTAAAATAATATTTTGAGTTTCGGGTTGTAATTAAAATAATAAAATGTTTTTCATGGGCTTCGTGATTTCAAAATAATTAAAGTATGTTGGGCCTATCTACTAAGTCCAAAATCCATGGACTTTAGGAGATGATAGCTTTAGCCATTCATTAATGGCATTTTTGTAAATAGTTGGTCTTTCCAAATAAAACCCATTTTTATTTCATTATAATTCAAATAAGTAAAATTTCATCATCTTCTTCTCCAACAAAGAAACCAACGACAAAGAGAGCCTCTACTCTCCAAGTTACTATTCCATCTCTTTACTTCTTCATTTTGGTCGATTTTGAAAGGTAATTACATTTCCATTTTGCTCTCATCTTCCTCTCTTTGAAAGTACCATTAGATTTCATTTTCATCCATGTTTTAGAAATTTGGTTTTCCATGGAAAAATGTCAAACGTTGAAGCTTTATGCGATTTTATCAAAGCTATTGATTTATTAATGTTATATAAGTTGTTTTCAACCTAAGAGGTCCAACATATGTGAATTTTTAGGTGTTTTATAAAGATTTTTGGAATTGGGTTTTGTTGGGGGTTTTGAAGGGTTTAAAGGATAGTTTTGAGTGTGTTTAATGTTGGAAATTGAGGGCTGAGGTTAGTATGATAGTTGGGGTTGTTTAGGAATCATTTAAGAGTGTTAAAGAGGTTGAAATCATGAGTTTTGGATTGAGTTTGAGGGCTGCTCGGGTTTGGAGATTTTAGGGTTGTTCTTGGCTTGAAATATTGTGTTTGATGCTTGAATAGTGTTCCGGGTTTGCTACATTGTTGTGCGAACTAATTTGAGGTTGTTTTGTATGTGTTGAGATGATTAGAGGCAAGAAATTGTGTTGGTGAGACATCGGGAGTGAATCCGGAAGCTTGAAGGTCTTAGTTGCTTGGTTGTTGAGCTTGGAAGTGAAGGTGAGTGGTTAAATGTTTTTAAAATGGTTTTGAGTATTTGGTTCAAGCATGTGGACTAGGTTGGGCTTGGTAGACCCACCTAGAGTTGGGATTAGATTGGTAGCCTAATCCCAAGCTATAGTTAGAGACTATGGTTGATCTTTGATTGTGTTTATGCCTCATGTTTAATTATGATTGTGTTGGCTATGTATATGATGTTATACATGTATGTTGAGGCTTGGATTGATGCATTGATATATGCATGTGGATTGTGCATGATGTTAATCATGGTGAGTACGTGCTAAGCACGGAAATGGTTATGAATGGATATTGTGGATTGTGTTTAGTATTGGCACTAGTATGCTTGGGTACAAATGATCGATCATTAGGATGTTAGTGTGCACATGTGAGTCAAATGCGCGCGTGGTATTGGTGATGGTAGTCATCAAGATGGAGTACGGGTTCGCCTGGAAAACCTTCTTATATATATATATATATATATGTTAGTCGATGATGAGTGTAATCCCATCGACGAGGCGTGAGGATGAGTGGAATCCTCTCCGCGAGAACGGTGATGAGTGTAATCCCACCGTAAGGTAATGGTTGTGTTGGATGTGAGTTCCAACGTGTTATCTGTGTATTCGAGTCATAGCTAGGTGCCAATATGAGTTGATATGTGTACCAATATGATATGAAATGTGATTCCTATATGGATTATTATATGTGTTTACATATGATGTGGATTTGAGCTTGTTGAGCATGGCATAATATTGAATATATGTTCATGCATCATGTGTTTATTTGGCTCATGTGGATCGAAGGTAAGATCATGCATTCTACCTTGGTTGTGCTCGTGCTTGGACCCTGCATTGTCGAGGTTTGTTTTACGAGCTTACCCTCACTAAGCTTTATGCTTACGTTCTCTTTTGTTCGACAATGCAGATCTGTAGTTCGTGGGTTGCTAGTGCAAGAAGAGGACTCTAAGTGTGCTAGTTGGGATTTTGAATCTTTCAAGTATGGATTTTATATATTAAGATGTAATGGTCAAGCAATGGGACATGTATATGTTGCTTTAAGCTTTTGAAGCATGTTGATGTTGGTTTTGTTTAAGAGCATGTTAGACTCTTCTTTATCAAGTTGTTGGTTGGCTTTTGGTTGCCTTGGATTGCTTGTAAACCATGTTTAGATTACCTACCTTAAATGTCTAAGTGTATACTCTTGTGAAGCATAAATATTGAATGCCATGTATGATCTTTTCAAATGGATGCCCCTAGTTTGTATCCTTATGTGTTTGAGTATGCTTGCAATAGGGTGCATGCCTCTAGAGTGTGTTTGTATGTTGTGTTTGCTCCTTGGGGTCGTTAAGGGTGTTTGGGATCATTTAGAGATGTCTAAAATCGATTTTGGGAATTCACAAATTGCAGGTGTTTCAAAACGGGTTGTGCTGTTTCGAAACGGGTGTGGTTCCAGGGCCCCCCGTATCGGAACATGTTTCGATACGGTTTGGCTACTGTGAGCCCCTGTTCCGATACAGGTATCGAAACACTTTGGCTACTGGAATTGCTTGTTTCGAAACGGGTATCGGAACACCTAGGCAAAATGGGACTCTGTTCCGAAACGGGGTGGATGCGTTTCGGTACGGGTGTCTGGCTTTTTAAACTGGAGCCCGTATTTCGAAACGGGCGATGACTGTTTCGAAACACAGGCATGTAAATGGGCTTTTGACATCTCTAAAGGGTCTCAAGGTTTGGGCTTAGGCCATGTTTGCTGTTAGGCTTGTTGGTATCAGAGCCTAAGGTTTTCGAGACCTTGGGCAGGTAAGTGAGGTTAGTGGAGTTCTTGTATTTAATTGCACGGTGTTTGCTTGCCATGAAAGCATGTTTGCTTGTTTATCAAGTATGCCCCCATTGAATGCTTGTTTGAGCATGTACGTATGTTGTTTTGTTCGAAGCATGTTGTGTGGAGTCTCATTGCTACTATTGCATCGGAAAAAGGATTTTTAAAGTGAGGGAACATACTTGAGCCACTAGGAACCCTTGCCTTGCTAACCCTATCTTTTGTGCTTTCTTGTTGTTGTTGCAGTTGTTGTTTGTGAGTGTGATGTCGAGGCTGAGGGGTAGACCGAGAGTGGTTCGTCAGGAACCGCGTGTTACGGCTCCTGTTAATGAGCCGGTGGTTGGAGTTGCGGCTCATGTGGTAGAGCCTACTGCTGGAGTTGGAGCTCCTTCACCACCACCACCTCCTCAGCCTGGAGTTAGAGGTGAGGATGGAACTGAGGGAGAGGGACCTCAGGGTGGCTAGGGTGGCCAAGGTCCCGCCGTAATAGATATGGCTCCGCTTGTGCAAGCTATAGCGGGAGCATTTCAGGCCGCAGTTGCCGGAGCTCAGGCTGTAGCTCAGCCTAGGGGCGATGATGCTAGTTTACCGTTGGAGAGGCTTCATAGCCTAGGGTCTGAAGAGTTCAGAGGATCTACACCGGAGAGGTCTGAGTTGTGGTTGGAGAAGACAGTCCGTATCTTAGCTCAGATGGGTTGTGTGGGAGCTCGCAAATTGGGCTGTATGATTTCTTTGTGGTTGATGCCTACACTTGGTGGGTCACCATTACTACTGGAGTTCATGAGGCAGAGATTGGATGGGATTTCTTTGAGTCTGCCTTCCGGAAGAGATACTTGGGGCCGAGATATCTTGATGAGAAGAAGCGAGAGTTTATGGCTCTTGTTCAGTGAGATGCTTCTGTGACTGAATACGAGATTCGTTTTGTTCGTTTGAGTCAGTATGCTTCAGAGTTGGTTCCTACTGAGAGGGACCGTTGTAACCGTTTTAGATATGAGCTTCATGAGGAAGTTAAGAGGTACACCTTAGCTTCAGATTATTCGGATTTTGATGTCTTGGTTGTTAGAGCCAAGGACATTGAGCATAGCTTGGGGTTGACCAAGCGTTCTTGAGGATCTAGTTCTGGTAAGAGACATAATAACTTTGACCGTGGAGATGCCAAGAGGCATAGAGGTGGCGGACAGCAGTTCGACCATAGATGTGACGGTGGCCACCATGGTAGGGGCCATCAGGGCCATAGAGCTGGAGGGCGTTTGCCCGAGTGCACGCGTTTTGGGAGACAGCATTCTGGAGAGTGTTGGGGTAACTTGCATGCTTGCCGGAACTGTGGTTCGAGGGACCACTTTAGGAGGGAGTGTCCGCATCAGGCGGTACAGGCACCGAACATAGCACAGGCTCCTGTGAGAGCTATAGATTATCAGAGAGGCCGTGGGCGCGGTCGTGGCTACTTCCAGCCTAGGGCTGATGCACCTAGGGTAGATGCTCAGAGGAACCTTGCTCATGTTGTGGCAGTACAGCCAGAGGCAGGAGGACCAGCGAGAGTCTATGCTCAGAGAGAGGCCGGGAACGACATTGATGTGATAGCAGGTAATTTTGAGTTACAGTCTATGTCTTTGCTTTCTTTGGTTGATTCGGGTTCTACGCATTCCTACATTTTGAGTGAGCATGCACGGAAGTTAGATATACCTGTTGAGATCTTAGATGTAGGTATGCATGTGACTAGTTCATTTGGTGAGACAGTTGTGGTTAGACGAATGTATAGGAGGTGTCCGTTGAAGATTCAGGGTCATGTGTTTTCCGTTGATATGATGGAGCTTCCGTTTTATGGTTTTGATATTATTTTGGGTATGGACTGGTTAGTTGAGCACCGAGCTAGTGTAGACTTTGAGACGAAGAGGATTTCTTTGAAACTTTCTTATGACTACGAGGTAGTAGTAGTAGGCGAGAACGTTAAGTTCTTGTCTAATGTTGTATCAGCTTTAGAGGCTCATAGGTTGATGGATTCCGGATGTGGGGCTTACTTATCTTATGCGATGAATCCGAATATGAGTGAGGCTAGACCGAAAGATATTAGAACAGTTTGTGATTTTCCGGATGTGTTTCCAGAAGAGTTACCAGGTTTGCCTTCTGACAGAGATGTTGAGTTTGTGATTGAGACAGTTTCAGGGTCTACTCCAGTTTCTATAGCTTCATATCGTATGGCTCCGAAAGAGTTGAAAGAATTGAAGAGTCAGCTGCAAGAGTTATTAGACCGTGGTTTCATTAGGCCTAGTAGTTCTCCTTGGGGTGCTCATGTGTTGTTTGTAAAGAAAAAAGATGGCAGTATGCGTATGTGTATTGACTACAGGCAGTTGAATCAGTTGACTGTGAAGAACAAGTATTCGTTGCCTCGTATATATGATTTGTTTGATCAGTTGAGAGGTGCTTCAATGTTCTCGAAGATAGACTTGAGATCAGGATACTATCAGTTGAAAGTGAAAGAGTGTGATGTTCCGAAGACAACATTTAGGACTAGATATGGTCACTATGATTTCCTTGTGATGTCGTTTGGGCTCACAAATGCACCTGCAGCATTTATGGATATGATGAACAGAATTTTCAGAGATTATCTAGACCGGTTTGTAGTTGTCTTCATAGATAATATTCTTGTGTACTCGAAGTCAGAAGAAGAGCATGATGAGCACTTGAGACTTGTTTTACAGAGATTGATGAGCAATCAGTTGTATGCGAAGCTTAGTAAGTGTGAATTCTGGATTCGAGAGGTTATATTTCTTGGCCATATTGTTTCAGCTGATGGTATCCGTATTGATCCGACGAAGATTGAGGCTATTGTTGAGTGGAAACAACCTAAGTCTGTGACTAAGATTAGGAGTCTCCTAGGATTAGCCGGTTACTATAGGAGATTCGTAGATGGTTTCTCTAGAGTAGCTGCTCCTTTGACTAAATTGTTGCAGAAAGGAGTCAAGTTTGAGTGCTCATATGCAAGACAGAAGGCTTTTGAGAAATTGAAAGAAGCTTTGACAAATGCTCCAGTGTTAGTGCAACCAGTTTCAGGTAAAGAATTTGTAATCTATAGTGATGCTTCCTACATAGGTTTAGGTTGTGTTTTGATGTAAGAAAGAAGAGTTTTTGCCTATGCTTCGAGACAGTTAAAAGTGCATGAGAAGAACTATCCTACTCACGATATAGAGTTAGCCGCAGTTGTGTTTGCATTGAAGATTTGGTGTCATTACTTGTATGGTGAGAAGTGTATAGTTTACATCGATCATAAGAGCTTGAAGTATTTGATGACACAAAGAGAGTTGAACTTGAGACAGAGAAGATGTCTTGAGTTGTTGAAAGATTATGATTTGACCATTGTGTACCATCCGGGTAAGGCGAATGTAGTAGCCGATGCTTTGAGTAGAAAAGTTGTAGTTGAGTTGCGGGCTATGTTTGCTAGATTGAGTGTATCCGGTGATGGTGGTTTGATCACAGAGTTGCAAGTAAAGCCTTCTTTGATTCAGTTGATCAGAGAGAAACAATTGCAAGATGTGTCACTAGTTCCTCATGTTCAGGACATAGTCGAAGGTAGACCGACCGAGTATAGTTTCAATGGTGAGAATGTGTTGTGCTTTAGAGACAGAGTTGTTGTACCTGAAGATGTTGAGTTAAGACGTCTGATTCTGAGCGAAGCATATTCGAGTTTTTTTTCCATGCATCCGGGTAGTACCAAGATGTATCGTGACTTGAAGAATGGTTACTTATGGGTTGGTTTGAAGAAGGATGTAGTCGAGTATGTGAGCCGTTGTATGGTTTGTTAGAGAGTGAAGGCAGAACATCAGGTTCCTTCAGGTTTGTTATAGCCTTTGAAGATTCCGGAATGGAAATGAGAGAGGATCACTATGGACTTTGTGTCGGGGTTACCGTTGTCTCCTTCGAAGAAGAATTCTATTTGGGTGATAGTGGATAGATTCACTAAGTGTGCTCACTTCTTAGCAGTGAACACTACAGATTCTTTAGACAAGTTGGCGAACTTGTACATCCGTGAGATTGTGAGACTTCATAGAGTTCCGAAGTCTATTTTTTCAGACAGAGATCCGAGATTTACTTTGAGGTTCCGGGGTTGCTTGCATAGTGCTCTAGGTAACCGTTTGCATTTCAGTACTTCTTATCATCCGCAGTCTGATGGACAGTCAGAGCGAGTGATACAGATTCTAGAGGATATGCTTCGTTGTTGTGTAATTGACTTCCAGGGTTCTTGGGAGAAGCACTTGCCCTTAGTTGAGTTTGCGTACAACAACAGTTACCAGGCTAGTATACAGATGGCTCCCTATGAGGCTTTGTATGGTAGACGATGTAGGGCTCCGATATGTTGGGCTGAAACGGGTCAGAGATTGTTACCTATGCCGGATTTGCTTAAGGGGACCACTAACAAAGTGAAGTTGATTTGTGACCATTTGAAAGCAGCTTCCGATCGTCAGAAGACTTATGCAAATTTGAAAAGAAAAGAAATTGAGTTCTCAGTGGGTGAGAAAGTGTTTCTAAAAGTATCTCCGTGGAAGAAGGTAATGCGATTTGGCCGGAAAGGCAAGTTGAGTCCGAGGTTTATTGGTCAGTATGAGATAGTTGAGCGGATTGGACCTGTAGCTTACCGTTTGAGATTGCCTTCTAAGTTAGAGAAGATCCATGATGTGTTTCATGTGTCGATGCTTAGGAGATATAGATCAGATCCTTCTCATGTTATGCATGTTGAGGAGATAGAGTTGAATCCGGATTTGTCTTATAATGAAGAACCTGTTGAGATACTTGCTTCTGATAGCAAGGTGTTGCGTGGCAAGACCATAGAGTTGGTCAAGGTGTTGTGGAGACATAGAGGCGTGGAAGAGGCCACGTGGGAGAGGAAAGCTGATATGCTCGAGCAGTTCCCGTACTTGTTTCCATCAGGTAATTTCGAGGACAAAATTCCTTAAGTGGGGGAGAGTTGTAACACCCGGATTTGGGGGTCGGGTGAAAATTATATTAAAATAATATTTTGAGTTTCGGGTTGTAATTAAAATAATAAAATATTTTTCATGGGCTTTGTGATTTTAAAATAATTAAAGTATGTTGGGCCTATCTACTAAGTCCAAAATCCATAGACTTTAGGAGATGATAGCTTTAGCCATTCATTAATGACATTTTTTTAAATAGTTGGTCTTTCCAAATAAAACCCATCTTCTTGTCCAACAAAGAAACCAACGACAAAGAGAGCCCCTACTCTTCAAGTTACTATTCCATCTCTTTACTTCTTCATTTTTTGTCGGTTTTGAAAGGTAATTACATTTCCATTTTGCTCTCATCTTCCTCTCTTTGAAAGTACCATTAGATTTCATTTTCATCCATGTTTTAGAAATTTGGTTTTCCATGGAAAAATGTCAAAGGTTGAAGCTTTATGGGATTTTAACAAAGCTATTGATTTATTAATGTTAGATAAGTTGTTTTCAACCTAAGAGGTCCAACATATGTGAATTTTGAGGTGTTTTATAAAGATTTTCGGAATTGGGTTTTGTTGGGGTTTTTGAAGGGTTTAAAGGATAGTTTTGAGTGTGTTTAATGTTGGAAATTGAGGCCTGAGGTTAGTATGATATTTGAGGGTTGTTTTGGAATCATTTAAGAGTGTTAAAGAGGTTGAAATCATGAGTTTTGGATTGAGTTTGAGGGCTGGTCGGGTTTGGAGATTTTGGGGTTGTTCTTGGCTTGATGCTTGAATAGTGTTCCGGGTTTGCTACATTGTTGTGTGAACTGATTTGAGGTTGTTTCGTATGTGTTGAGATGATTAGAGGCAAGAAATTGTGTTGGTGAGACATCGGGAGTGAATCCGGAAGCTTGAAGGTCTTGGTTGCTTGGTTGTTGAGCTTGGAAGTGAAGGTGAGTGGTTAAATGTTTTTAAAATGGTTTTGAGTATTTGGTTCAAGCATGTGGACTAGGTTGGGCTTAGTAGACCCACCTAGAGTTGGAATTAGATTGGTAGCCTAATCCCAAGCTATAGTTAGAGACTATGGTTGATCTTTGATTGTGTTTATGCCTCATGTTTAATTATGATTGTGTTGGCTATGTATATGATGTTATACATGTATGTTGAGGCTTGGATTGATGCATTGATATATGCATGTGGATTGTGCATGATGTTAATCATGGTGAGTATGTGCTAAGCACGGAAATGGTTATGAATGGATATTGTGGATTGTGTTTAGTATTGGCACTAGTATGCTTGGGTACAAATGATCGATCATTAGGATGTTAGTGTGCACACGTGAGTCAAATGCGCGCGTGGTCTTGGTGATGGTAGTCATCAAGATGGAGTACGGGTTCGCCCGAAAAAGCTTCTTATATATATGTTAGTCGATGATGAGTGTAATCCCATCGACGGGGTGTGAGGATGAGTGGAATCCCCTTCGCGAGAACGGTGATGAGTGTAATCCCACCGTAAGGTAATGGTTGTGTTGGATGTGAGTTCCAACGTGTTATCTGTGTATTCGAGTCATAGCTAGGTGCCAATATGAGTTGATATGTGTACCAATATGATATGGAATGTGATTCCTATATGGATTATTATATATGTTTACATATGATGTGGATTTGAGCTTGTTGAGCATGGCATAATATTGAACATATGTTCATGCATCATGTGTATATTTGGCTCATGTGGATCGAAGGTAAGATCATGCATTCTACCTTGGTTGTGCTCGTGCTTGGACCCTGCATTGTCGAGGTTTGTTTTACGAGCTTACCCTCACTAAGCTTTATGCTTACGCTCTCTTTTGTTCGACAATATAGATCCGTAGTTCGTGGGTTGCTAGTGCAAGAAGGGGCCTCCAACTGTGCTAGTTGGGCTTTTGAATCTTTCAAGTATGGATTTTATATATTAAGATGTAATGGTCAAACAATGGGACATGTATATGTTGCTTTAAGCTTTTGAAGTATGTTGATGTTGGTTTTGTTTAAGAGCATGTTAGACTCTTCTTTATCAAGTTGTTGGTTGGCTTTTGGTTGCCTTGAATTGCTTGTAAACCATGTTTAGATTACCTACCTTAAATGTCTAAGTGTATACTCTTGTGAAGCATGAATATTGAATGCCATGTATGATCTTTTCAAATGGATGCCTCTAGTTTGTATCCTTATGTGTTTGAATATGTTTGCAATAGGGTGCATGCCTCTAGAGTGTGTTTGTATGTTGTGTTTGCTCCTTGGGGTCGTTAAGGGCGTTTGGGATCATTTAGAGATGTCTAAAATCGATTTTGGGAATTCAAAGACTGCATGTGTCTCGCATCTGACCACTCAAACTGAACATTCTTCTGAAGTAACTTCGTCAAGGAGCGGCTATCTTTGAGAAATCATTCAAAAACCTCCTATAGTATCCGGCTAAGCCTAGAAAACTACGAATCTCTGTCACAGACTTCGGTTGCTTCCACTCAACAATGGCTTCTATCTTCTTCGGATCAACTCTAATCCCATCGGCTGACACTACATGTTCTAGGAAGACTACTTCTCAGATCCAAAACTCACATTTACTCAACCTCGTATACACTAGTTGTCTAACAAGGCCTGCAAAACTATCCTCAAATGTCGGTCATGGTCTTCCTCAGTACGCGAATACGCCAAAATGTCATCTACGAAAACAACCATAAACCGGTCTAAGTACTGATGGAAAATCCTATTCATCATGTTCATGAAAGCAGCCGGTGCAGTCCTAAAAGACTGATAATACCGGTCTAAGTGACCATATCTAGTCCTAAAAGCTGTCTTCGGAACATTAACCTCTTTTACCTTCAACTGGTAATACCCGGATCTCAAATCTATCTTTGAAAAGACTGATGCCTCTCTCAACTGGTCAAACAAGTCATCGATACGCGGCAAGGGATACTTGTTCTTCACTGTCAACTGATTTCGATTGTCTATAATCGATGCACATTCTCATACTATCGTCTTTCTTCTTTACAAACAATACCGGTGCGCCCCAAGGTGAAGAACTCGGACGGATAAAACCTCTATCTGAAAACTCTTGCAACTGAGTCTTCAACTCTTTCAATTCTTTCGGTGCCATACGGTTCGGAGCAATCGAAACATGAGCTGAATCTGAATAAGTCTCTATAGCAAACTCTACCTCTCTATCAGGCGGTAAACCGGGAAACTCTTCCGGAAACACACTCGGAAAATCACAGACTATTCTGATATCATGTGGTCTGACCTCGTTCAATTTCAGATTCATCCCTTAGCTAGGTAGGCCCGACAACCAAACTCAAACAACCTCTGAGCCTCTAAAACTAAAATAACATTCGATAAGAAATTCACATTCTCACCTACCATTACAATCTCATAGTCATCCGCAAGCCTTAAGAAAACTCCCTTTGTGTAAAAGTCTACCCTAACTCTATGTTCTACAAGCCAATCTGTGCCCAGTATCCAATCAAAACCGTAAAAAGGCAATTTCATCACATCTACTGGAAACATGTGACCCAAAACCACAAACAAACATCTTTTGTACATCTTTCTGACCACAAATGTATTCCTGAAGGAGCTAGTAACACTAACACCTACCTCTAGTACCTCACAAGGTAAATTCAACAACTTTGCATGCTCACTCAAAATATACGAATGCGTAGATCTAGAATTAATTAGAGAAAACAAACGCAATGTCTGTATCGAGAAATTACCTGCTATAACATCGATATCATTCTGAAGCCAACTCCTAGGTCTTCACTTATTTTACCATCTCATATCAGGATCTGTCACATTGTTCTTTCTCAACATGAACCAACTCATATGCACGCTGACCCAAACAGACAAATTGTACCTCAAACTCTAGTACGGCCATACTGCCCTGAACTAGAGCGATGAACTCTCTAATCATCCACATTCTCTGAAACCTTAGATTCATGATTACCAGCTCCAGGCCCACGCCTCGGTCTCATACTTGCCAAAAGCAATAATACAACAACAAATAAAACACGCAAACAAAAATATATGGGGTTAGCAAGAGCAAGGGTCAAAGGTGCTCAAGTACTCCTTTACTCAAAATCTTTTTAATTAAGTAATAGTAGCAATGAGAACTCAACAATACGCTTCAACACAACCATCATGCTAACACATGCTTTCAAACACCGTACTAGCAAGCAAACTTCAAGCATACATGGCAAAACATTCACCGAGACATAGCAACAACATAACACATCAAAGTTACCTCACTTACCTACCTGAGGTCTCAGAAACCTCAGGCTCTGATACCACCAAATGTAACCCCCTCATTCCGGTCTGGACGACTGACCGGTCCGAACAGGTTACACGGGAAAAACCGAATCAAAACCTGTTAAGGTCTCACTCCGATTAGCAACCCTATTTTTTTCCTTTATCTTTTCTAGATGCCTTTATTAAATCCTATGTGATAGGACACGCAGTGAATATACACGGATGCAAGACACTCAAGACATGCAAATTAACAGCCCATTTTAACTTTTATAATAGGTCGTATCGATATGCTAGATGATCGTATCGATACGCCTGGACCTGGTCAACGCCCTAAAGTCAACCCAGGGAGATCGTATCGGTACACAACAAGACCGTACCGATACGCCCTCAACAGTATACTTCTCTTGGTCAAACTACAAAGATCGTATCGATACCCTTAAGACCCGTACCGATACGCTAAAATCTCATCAATTTCTCATATTTCCAAAGAGAGGTTTTGGCGTATTGATACACCCTCGTGTATCGGTACGCTCTGCCCAAAATGAGCCCCAAGGCAAGAACCATATCGATACAGCCCTTGGGCCTACCGATACGCCCTGTACTGCAAGTCTCATTTTGGCAGCTAAAAACACAAAGAACCGACTCTAGATGCATTTATCGACTCGACTAGCGACATACCAACTTACATACTTCACCCAGCAACTATAGATAAGCATACGAGACGGTCTAAACATACAACGAAGCAACAACCACCAACTAAGCACACATAGAGGAAACTAGAAAACGAACATGCTTAGCAACCCAACAAAGAGTTAAAGGTCATAACAAACATACTCCCAAACCATAAGAAACATGAAACAACAAACATACACATAATCTAGAAGCATTTCACCCTACTTCAAGCATGATCAACACTTATCATACATTCAAGAGAACATACATCCAAGGCTAACCAAAGATAAGCATACAATGCTACCTAACCAACAATCAAGGCAACCAACACAAGATAAGCATTTAGATAGGAATTTGCATACAAGCATGCACACTAAACCACTTCGTTCATAGAAGAACAAACACCTACCTAGACATTGCATAACAAGGGTCACATGCCTTTGAAACAAAACACTTAACATTCAAGGCAAGCAAAATACATACATTTATATCCTTCCAACACATGTTAAAACATCAAACCATCAAACATGATATATATATATAAGGCTATAAAGCATGCTCAACAAAACAATTTAACCAAAAGAAACATATGTTCACCTAAGCAATGCACCCTCAAGGTTTACATGCCTTCAACAAAAGCATAAGCATTCATAAGACATGGTTAGAAACCTTCAAATACAAAAAACTTAGGCATCAACGTAAACATGGTTTAAAAATCCATCAACACAAAGCATTAACACCATAAAGCCAACACAAGGAGTCTAGATACACGCTCCTAAAACACGTAGCATTTCTCATTGCTAAACTACTACATTATTTACCAAACAATACTTGAGCAACTACCACACGCTTGGACGCCTTTTTCCTTGCTCCTTGCTAACTCCCCGCTAATGATCTGCATTGTCAAAAAAGGAGAGCGTAAGCATAAAGCTTAGTGAGCGGAGCTCTAAAAACACATCAACAATGCAGTTTTCAAAACATAAATCTTAGTTGAAAAGCAAACAATTTTAAAGAAGAATGTAATAAAACACAAACATCAACAATACATGGTATGCACATGCATAACCAAAACACGGTGGGACTACACATCACCGTTTCGACTAGTAGTTTTTCGATGGGACTACACATCATCGTACTCTTCTACTAGTCAATACCGGCGGGACTACACATCACCGGAGTCTTCTACTAGTCACTACCGGCGAGACTACACATCATCGGAGTAACAACAACCATCACGTGAGGCTCGACACCAACAACGACTACACAACAACATTAAACATAGAGTAAAAGCAACCCACATTTCACGTAATATCACAACAATCACACACACATTAACACTTAATGAAACAAGGTGAAATAGCAACTTACACTTGGGTTTAGGCTAGCCCTTAAGGCTCCACCCAAACCCCCACGAAACCTCCTTGAACATATTTAAACCACAAAACAGTTTCCACTCACCATTCGCACACCAATGCAAACCAAAAAGTCGTTTCAAGCTTCCGAACTTCCCGGGACCGCGTCCGAACCACCCAAGGCAAAATCCGATGTTTCTAACCAATCAAAAACAATGTATTTACCTCTTAATCAACCACAAATTTTCTGTTATACATCAGCTCACAATTCCACAATATTTTCTCAACAATTCAAAGCCAAAATCCTCCCAAATAATCTTATTTTCGTGCTCCAGCAAAACCCCGCCATTACCTCTCAATTTAAACACTTAAAACACTCCAAAACAAGTCCAAAACATCACACTAAGGCTGTACAACCATCAGCCCTTCATTTCCCTACATAAACACCTTAAAAACTTTTATTTTCTACTTCTAAAAAAATCACCTACAGCAGTAGTTTCGGGAATCCAATCAAACCAGCACTCTCAACACTCAAAAATCATCAAATAACATCTAAAAACACCTATCCAATGTCCACATACCTCCAGCCCTCTTTTCACCACAAAATAAAGCCAAAAACTCACTTATTTCACTTCTAAAATCCACCCCTAAGACTAGTTTCGGGTATACTATAATTAAGCAACATATTTAACATGTTATGACTTCAAAATAAACTTTAAAAACACCCCAAAACACTGCCCTAAAAGACCCATACGGTATTTCATCCAAAATCCCCACTTTTATAAATCTTGAATTTCCAAGGTTGAGAATCAATGGGTTTTGCATATACAACTTAAATTTAAGTTAAATTTAAGTAAAACAAGGAAAAGAAAAGAGGATTTACCTTCAAAGGTCTTCAATGGAGGAAGGGAGAAGAATATGAGAGAATAGGGTTTTTGGAAGAAGATGAGTGGTTTTGATTTTCAAAACTCTCTTAAAATTTTCATTAATGGTGTTATCGTAATTATTGAGAACTTTTTATAAAAGTCAGCTCTTTAATTTAAATTTAACCCGAAACTAATCCTAGATCAAAACCGATAACTCACGGGCCTAAAACCGGGGTGTTACACAATATGAGCTACATTCCTCTTACCGTCATTCCTAGGCTGAAAGTTACCTCGACCACGCCTACAGCCTCTCTAATGCTCGACAGCTCGTGCAGGAGCTTGTCCATCCCTAGACGGATGTGGACAATCGCGCTTCAAGTGCGCCCTAGACCCGCAGTTCCAACAAGAGCCATAAGTGCCCCAACACTCACCGTAATGACGTCTACCACACTTGTTGCACTCGGGAGTACGATTCTCAGTCTTTTGGCCGTGATGGCCTCGCCCTGGATTACCACCTCCGCGTCTATGATCATGATGAGGTTTCCTATCCTTGTGCCTCTTGGTACGATCTCTGTCCCATTCAGCAGTCCTCTTTCCTGAACTAGATCCACCCTTGCGATCCGCAAGTCCCAAAGAATGTTCGATGTCCTTGGCCCTAGCGACCAACACATCAAAAGCTGTATAGTCTGAAGCCAACATCTATGTCTTCACCTCCTGAATCAACCCATAACGGAAATGCTCACATCGTTCCCCCTCAGTGGGAACTAACTCAGAAGCATACTGACTCAGACATACAAATTGCACCTCATAGTCGGATACGGTCAAGCTACCCTGAACTAGAGCCATGAACTCTCTCTTCTTCTCATCTAGGTATCGAAGACCTAGGTACTTCTTACGGAAAGCAGTCCTGAAGAACTCCCAAGTAACTTCGGCCTCTGGCATACCTGTAGTAATAGTAGTCCACCAAGTGTAGGCATATCCCTGAAGCAAATAGACAATGCAACCTAGCTTATGCGCTTCATAACACTTCATCTGACTCAAGATACGAACTGTGCTCTCAAACCATGCCTCTGAACCCTCGGGTAAAAACCCACGGAACTCAACCTCGCCCAAGCTACAGAGTCGCTCTAACAGTAAATCGGAACTTGCACCCTGAGACGGTGTTGCAACCCGAACACCAGCTAAAGTTGTCTAAATAGCCCCGGCTATAGCCTGAATCAACGGATTTACATCAATACCTGTTTGTCCCTAACCAGCCTGGGGTCTAACGCTTTCCACATTCACTCCACCCCCTAGAGGAGGAGGAGGAGGCAAGTTCTCTCCTCGCACATCCTCAACATTCTCAATCCGCTCAACCCTCGGATTATCCATTCTTGGCCTTCCCCTCGGTCTCACCGTGCTAACAGATGCAAAGCTAAACAACAAACACAACAAGAAAAATGATTTGGGGTCAGCAAGGAACAAGGTCCAAGGTGCTCAAGTCCTTAAACTTAAAATCACATACAATAATAGTATACTAGCAATGGGTGCCTTTAACTATTTCACAACCAACACAAAGATAGCCACAAGCATGCTTACAATCACCATGAAATCACAATTAACAAGCTTACACCATAAAACTTACTTCACTTACCTTTCGGCTTGCGGAAACTCAACGAACCTAGGCGAAACCTAGGCTCTGATACTAACAAATGTAACCCCCTCGACCCGGCCTAGCTGCCAGACCGCATCGAACGAGTTACACGGGGAAAACCAAAGCAAAACCCACAAAGGCTCCACTCCAATTAGCAACCCTAGAAAATTTCTTTTAAAGTTATCTTGTCTAGATGCATTAATTATATCCTATGTGAGAGGACACGCAGCGGAAAACACACATAGATACAAAATAAGCAAAACATACAATTAAGATAACCCTTTTTAGATTTCACAATAAGTCGTATCGATACGTTAAAGGATCGTATCAATACACATGTACTTGGTCAACACCCCAAGTCAAATCTAGGGAAACCGTATCGATACCCTCAAGGCTGGTATCGATACGCCCTTAACGATCAGTTTCCTTGGTCAACTTCGAAGACCGTATCGATACTCTTAGGACCCGTACCGATACCCCAAAATCTCATAAATTCTCAGATTTTCAGAGAGCATTTTAGGTATCGATACGCCCCCGTGTACCGGTACGCCTTGCCCAAAACAAGGGACTGTATCGATACCGCCCTTGAGCGTATCGATAAGCCATGCTTTGTAAAATAGGTTTTTGCTGCAAAAACACAAGGGGCCCAACACTAGAGGCATATAGCAAGCATTTAAGCAACATACAAACACACATATAACACAAGGCGTCCATGGATATACATATAAAGCAATTTAAACACTTAACGATGCAACAACCAACAAGACATGATTCTTAGAGAAAATAAGCATACATGGCATTCACCAACATAGCCAAAAGCTGAACAAAAGCATAAGTCAACAAGGTAAAAGGCATTACAAGCCAAACACAACCTAGCAAACTTGTCTAAAGCAAGAGACATGCAAACAACACCTCAAAACATAAAGTTCATATCACATTGCTTAATACTAATTATTGAAGTCTAAACTCATGCTTGAGCAAACCAAACTCCCTTGGATTCTCCCTTGTTCCCCGAGCTACTTCGAAGGTCTAAGGGCCTGCATTGTTGGAAAAGAGAGCGTAAGCGTTTAAGCTTAGTGAGCGGTGCTCAAAACGGTAGCTACAACAATGTAGTTTTAAAACATTAGTTTGCTTGAAAACCAAAACCATTTCCACATGCTTGAAAACATAACAACATGCATTTACCTTCATGTGCATTTACCGAATGCAACCACAAGCCATAGGCTTACCACATGCTCATTCTCATAACGCAAGCAAAGTAACCAACAATGCATAAGCATAAAAGAAGAAATCAACAACATGCTCAACATGAGAATTAAAGCATCATGGGTATATTGACATTCATCGTTTTTACTCGGATATGCAGATAATTTCTCAAACCCACTAGACACTTCCGGTGGAATCTCACATCACCGTACTCACCCGTCTAGTAAAAAAACATAACTTCCGGTGGAATATCACATCACCATACTCCTCCATAGTGGAATCTAACATCACTAAGGCCACGCGCAACTTTCACCTCGAGTGCACTCTAATCCTATTGATCGATCAATTATATCCGGTAACAACACAACACATGTCAATATACTCATTCACAACCACAAGCATTATCGATGCTTGAATCACTTACCATGTCCAAACTTCCATGCAAGGCATGTACCCACGATGCAAGTATAAACACAAGTCATAAGTCTCAACATGTATAACAATGCAAACTAACACATTATCAACATGACATGTTCACATTGCATCAAGAATCATAAAACACGGATTAATTGCATAAAACCTTTAAAACTTACTCTTGAGCTTGGATTGGCCTTTCAAGCTCAATCCAAACTCCCAAAACATTCCCTTAACCATGTTAAGGCTTTTAAAATCGATCCACTCACCAGCCAACACACAAACGATGTTCAAGATGCCGAATCAAGCCTCCGAACTACCCAGATTTCTGTCCACGAAGCCCGAATCTGATTCCTCTATTATGAGCAACCCAAAATTGAACATTAGAACACTAATACACTCACAAATACAGCAAAACCTGGAACTCAACAATCTTGTAACAACACACATCGATTCAACCCCAAACTTCACCCAAAACATATCAATTCACTCTCAAACTACTTGCAGCCACACCCAACGAATTTACCATCAAAAATCTATCTTTTGACATTCCAAAACATCAACCCAAAGCTATCAAACCTTCAGCTATCATTTAGACCAAAAACCCATCCAAAAACTCAAGATTTTCAACTCTCAAAATCACCCACAATACCCATTTCGGGTTTCTAATAGCAACTCATCCTTTTCATGTTATTTTAGCAATAAAACAAAGTTAAAAACACACTCAAACTCAGTCATAGTCAACCCAAACAAAAACCCATAAACTTCCTTCATTTCAAACCAAACTTTAAAAATCAAAACATGTTTAAACCATAGGTTTTGCAAAAATCTCAACATTTATAACTCAAGGAAGATGAAACCAAGTTAAGGAGTCATTTACCTTGAAGAAATCACTTGGATTGAGAGCTTGAGGCAATGGAATAGTGAAATGGGGTTAGGAGAGGTTTTTGAACGTGAAAAATAAGTTGGAGAAGATGATAGCTTTCAAAAATCCTTTTTAGAATTACAAAATATCCTTTTTGCCCTTTTCTCTTTTAAAACACATTTAGGTGTGTTAAAAATAGTTTTTTCTCCAAATTAAATTTAACCCGACTCGGCTTGACTAATCCGATTATCTCTCGGCCCTAAACTTCGGGCGTTACATTTCGCGCGAGGGGTAACATTGCTAATTTGAGTCGAATTCGGGGGCAAAATAACCCATTTAGCCAATAAATTTTTTAGATTTGACTCAGGATGTTTCGAATAAAATTTGAGTAATAGAATATAATAACTCAAATATCTATGTTACTTTAAACTTGTTTTTGAAAATATTTTTTTTGACAATTTAGTCTGTCAACTTTGTATTTTATTCAATTTAGTCATTTGATTGTACCTCTTTTCAAATTCTTTCTTTCCATCAATTTCTTAACCCTTATATACTCCTATCAATATTTTATTCCTCAAAATCTTTCTTAAAAATAATTTTATAAATATGTTATATAATTTTAGATGATATTTGATTTATTAAATAACATTATAAATCATATTCACGCTTGTGAAAAAGAATATTAAGAAATGTATATGTATATCATATATGGTTATAGAAACTCGTTTAAATTAGAATTAATTTATATCATAATATTATAATTATTTACAATTAATTTGAAAGAAAAACTCGAACAACTCAACTAAAAAAATTCAAATAAAATTGAATGACAAAAGATTTTGTAAACTTGATGAATTTGAAAATTTTAACTAAACTATATTCGATCGAATTTGAACCCCCTACTTGTATTATTGCATTGGCAACTACCTTGCATTATTGCTATTTTTATATGTCATTCACGTTCATCATGCAAGTTTGAGTTTGACTTTCTAACATCGTCATTATTACAAGGGAAAACTACACCACTGACCACCAAACAAATTGGGGATATCTATTTAGACTATCGAACTATAAAAATCGTCAATTAGACTATCGAACTTATAAAATCAACCTATTTTGACCACCGCCGTTAAAAACCTAACGGTGGAGTGACGGAAATGCCACGTGGTAATTGACCGAAAAATTTAAAAATTATACATTTGGTCCATGTTATTTGCACATTCTTTCAATTTAGTCATAATTTTAAATTAATAAAACAATAAATTATTTATATTTGATTTTACGTATCACCACCTGATTAGAGGGGGGAAATAAAATTCTCTCCACCTGCACTAAGCAAGATTTAAACCTAGGCTTATCAAGTGTAAAGCCAATGGCTTTGCCACTGCACCAAGCACAACTTTGTGCTATAATTCTCCATATATAATATATACCTCTTATTAGTTTCTACATTTATAAATCAAAAGTTCAAACCCTAAAGACTAATTTAACGTATATAAATCTTAAACCCTAAACTATAACCCAAATATTTCAAATTAATTTCACACTAAATATTTCAAATTAAACCCCAAACCCCAAACATTTCAAATTAATTCCACGCTAAATATTTTAAATTAAACCCTAAAATTTTCAAATTAATTTCACGCTAAATATTTCAAATTAAACCCTAAACACCAAACACAAACCTTAAGCCCTAAAAATTTCAAATTATTTCCCTACTAAATAATTTAAATTAAACCCTGAACCCTAAATATTTCAAATTAATTTTACACTAAATATTTCAAATTAAACCCTAAACTCCAAACCCAAACCCAAACACTACAAGAAAATGCATTTGTAGTGACATTGAAAATAGTCACAAAAAGTGTTAAATTTAGTGACTGAAATTTACAGTGACTATTTTTCTGAGTCGTCACCTGTCGTCACTAATAACTCCGTCACTATTATCTTAGTGACAACTTTCATGTATTTCGTCACAATAGTTATGTTTTTTATGACCACACTATTTGACACAAATGATTATTAATAGTGACTAAAATTTAGACACTAATGTTATTCTTACTAGTGACAAACATTCTATCACAAATACATATTTAAATAGTGTCTAAAATATGTCGTCACTGTCAATAATTAAAAATTAATTATATATTTAGTTGTAATCATTTAATTTAAGATTTAAACTAATCACTAATTGTCCCTGAAATTTAATGGAGCTTTTGCATTTTAGTCAGCAAACTTTTAAGTTTTCATTAGACCACTGAAATTTAATTATAGATGATGTAGAATATTCAAGTATCAATTTTTAGTAAATAAATGCACTGCATGGCTTCAAGAAGGATCGAACCTGGAACCTTTAGAGCGAGAGTGCAATACTTATCCACTAGGCTAGGCAAGAAATTTTATACTATTTTGAAAGAAAAATAATATTTAGCTTTAATTGTAATTGAAATTAATTTTATTTATTTTAAAAATATTTATTAATTATATCACGTTATTATAATAATAATTTACCTAATTTTTCTATGGTTTTTTATACGAAGTACGTATGTTGAAGAAACCATTTAGATTTTTTTCTGTAGAAAAAACTAATCAAAATGGGATATATCTGTTAAAATTTTCAAAAAAAATTCTATCATATATTATGCTAAAATCACATAGTAGTCTTTTTTTTTATTAATAAGGGATGCCATGGTTGGCCTCATTAAAAACCTCCCTAACCTAAATGGAGGAAAAGAGTACCAACCAAAGCATTACAGAAAAGCGGGAACGCCCCGGCACATTACATAACAAACTAGACCGTAGGACAAGCTAGATCCTCATGTAACATAACAAACACCGCATCCGGTGGACTATCAAAGTAATTCACACCATACCCATCCCATGGACCCAACTTAGCGAGGGCATCGGCTACACAATTAGCATCCCGCGATACATGTCGTAACTCATACTCGGACACCCTTCCCAATAAGCGGTGAATCGCACCTACCAAGGAACAAGGGCCAACACGAATCTCTTCTCGCCGAACCAACTTAAGCGCCTCAACACAATCCGACTCTACGATCACTCTCCCCACATTATACTTGAGCGCACACACCAACCCTTCATGTATCGCCCAAAGCTCCGCCTCAAGAGCGTTACATCGCCCTATCATCTTCGTAAAACCACCAATCCATCGCCCTAAGTTATCACGCAAAACCCCGCCACAAGACGCACGTCCAGTGTTTCGATTATACGCACCATCGGTGTTGATTTTGCACCATCCATCGGGTGGAGCGCGCCACCCTTGACGAGCCGCAGCGGTATATCGCACATCAGTGTTACTGCTATCGCGCTGCACGGGGAGCTGCCTTGCCCAAGCTCTTTCCGCTTCACTTACCATGCGCCGCCCTTTTGCCAATAATTCCTCGACATCTGGCCATATCCCGTTAAAGACCAGCTTGTTACGAGCCAACCAAATAAGCCATACCAAACAGCAGCCCCCAGTTCTCCACGCCACTACCGACAATCATGCCCGGTTTCAAATTACCAATAATCCATTGCTCAATCGAAGAAGAAAAGAACCACCCTCGGTTAGCCGAAGGAACCAACCGCAACCAAAGGTCCTTCACAACAGGGCAGCTACGAAACAAGTGATCAAGATTCTCCGATCCATGTCCGCATGCCAAACAAGCCGCCGTATCCGCAAGGTGACGCCTAACCCGTTCGCTATTGGTTAGCACCCGACCTTTCCATACAAGCCATAAAAACAAACGAATCCTCTGTGGCCCCATGAAGCATTTCAAATATTTCCAAATATTACATTCATCACCCAAACTATCCACACAAAGCATATCATAGTAGTCTTTGTACTCTAATTTGGTCACTTTAAATTTCTATACTTTTTAAATTTTGAATTTTTTATCCTGATATGAATGGTCGTATTTAAATATGTTGAGTAAAATTTTCTTTTTAGCTAATTTGTTATACATAAGTTGCTTATTTAATTTTTTTTCTTTAATTTGATCATTTTTAGTCCTTGTAATTTAGTCATATTGCCGGTGTCTCGTTAGGATTAGGATTAAAATTTTAAAATTTGAAAAATATAGAGACTAAAATTGATCAAAAATAGATTGACTAAAACAACAATTTACACATAGTATAGACTATAGAAATATTTTACCTTTTGACAAACTAGTTTATGATAACTTTAATTTTTATAATTATAAAAATAAATTTATCATTGTGACAATGTCTAATTTGTCATTGCTTTTATTTTTTTATTTGTGACAAAATTTATCACAACAAAAAGTGAAACTTTAAGTGACAAGTAATTTCATTGTAACAACAAATATCAAATAATAATGACCACTTCACATATCGTCACTATCATGTGTCAAAGTTTTAGTGACAATGAACTTTGTGTCACAATTGTATACTTATAGTGAAAATTCATTTGTGAAAAATGCAATCGTCACAATTAATACTGTTACAGTGACCAAATAAAAATATGTCACAATTACTTATACTAACTGTGTCGCACAAAAAAATTGTCACAAAAAGTTAATATTTGTGACAAAATTATTCCCAGTCACTATCAATTTGTCACTAAAAACCTATATTCTTGTAGTGAAACCCTAAAATTTCAAATTAATTCGATGCTAAATATTTTAAATTAAACCTTAAATCTTATTTTTAGGGTTTACAGTTTATGGTTTAATTTGAAATATTTAGTGTGGAATTAATTTGAAATTTATAGGGTTTAGGGTTTAATTTTAAATATTTAGCGTGAAATTAATTTGAAATATTTAGGGTTTAGAGTTTAATTTAAAATATTTAGCGTGGAATTAATTTGAATTTTTTAGGTTTAGGGTTTAATTTAAAATATTTAGCATGAAACTAATTAGAAAATTTTAGGGTTAAAGGTTTTGGTTTAGGGTTTAGGGTGGTCGGTGGTCTGATTGACGATTTCTATAATTCGGTAGTCCAAATAAATATCTCTAATTTGTTTGGTGGTCAGTGGTGTAGTTTTCCCTTATTATAATTCAAACAATACAATGTAATTCGCCATTTGCAAATTGCAAACACTATATTTAGCAATTGAAAAATAACTTCTTTTTAAATATAATATATAGAGCAAAGATTGAATGTCAAACTTAAAGTACAATAATTATTTTTTTATCATATTTAAACCAAAAGTAAAAGTATTACATTGAACGGATGAAAATCGTTTACCCCTAATAATACTTCTATTGGTGCCTCTATTTTAAAATAGTGGATTTAGGGTTAAAAGTTGAGGTTTAGAATTAGGGTGTAGTAAATTAGGGGTAGGGTGTATTTTTTAGGGTTTAGGGTTTATGATATAAAAATTAAGGTTAGGGCTTAGAATTTATTTTTTAGGTATTTTTAGTAGAGTCATATAAGAAGGCATGATTAGGGGAGAAGATTTTTACTCACATTTAACACTCAATTAAGTAGAGGTGCCAATTATGACACTATCCCAACTAATTCAAATTTCAAGGAAAAATGAAATATTATATTTTATAGGTAACAAAATGCAAAACAAACATTTAATATAAATATTATATAGTCTAGTATCCGGTGAACACCAACCATCTTAGAAGCGAGATAAGCCTTATTTTAGAACTACAACAATGGCAGGTCCATTGAATGTAGAGGCTGCTAATGGCTGTAGTTCACGGGGAACCAATGGAAGGTGGTGGAAAAAAGTTATGGATTTCAAAGAGGCTAAGGTTCAAGTCTTGTTTGCAGTGCCAGTGGTGTTGTCCAATGTTTTTTACTCCTCGATTACTATGGTTTCTGTCATGTTTGCTGGCCACCTTGGTGAGGTCGAGCTTGCTGCTTCAACTCTTGCCAATTCGTGGGCCGCCGTTACTGGTTTTGCTTTCATGGTATAACCTCTTAATTTAACCTTAACCTGATTGATGTTCATGTTCTTGTTTGAAAATTTTCGTATTCCGTTGTTTTCAGGTTGGTTTAAGCGGAGCATTGGAGACCCTTTGTGGTCAAGGATTTGGTGCTGGAATGTACAACATGCTGGGGATTTACCTTCAAGCTTCCTGCATGATTTCTTTCTTTTTCTCCATTATCATATCGATTCTATGGTTCTTCACCGAGCCAATCCTTGTTCTGCTTCATCAAGATCCTGAAATCTCAAGAACGGCTGCTGTTTACATGAAGTATATGATCCCTGGTTTGTTTGCTTTTGGTTTCCTGCAGAACATATTGAGGTTTCTTCAGACACAAAGCATTGTTACACCTTTGGTCCTGTTTTCTGCCATTCCATTGGGTATCCATTTTGGGATTGTTTACAGTCTGGTAAATAAAACAAGTCTCGGTTTCAAGGGTGCTCCTATGGCGGCATCGATTTCCATATGGATATCATTGCTTTTGTTGGCTATGTATGTCGTTTTCGGCAACAAATTTAAGAACACATGGCAAGGATTGTCTTCTCAGTCATTTCATTACATCATACGGAACTTGAAATTAGCCCTTCCTTCCGCAGCAATGTTTTGGTGAGCATTTTCCGACCATTCCTTCTCCATACTATACACACACATGTGTATATATATATATATGGATTATTCTTTAAAAGATGAAATCTTCTGCTAGTTTGGAGGACTGGGCTTTCGAGATTCTTGTGTTTCTAGCGGGTTTGATGCCGAACCCAGAAATAACAACTTCTTTGATTGCAATATGGTAGGCTTCTCTTTTTATATATATAAATATTTTTTTCATTATATATTTCTCTTTTCCATTTTTACCGAGCTCTAATCACGGCAGATTACCGTTCTCTTGATACCGTCTGCAGTGTGAATACTGAATACATTGCCTACATGATCACATATGGCC
The DNA here is from genome assembly GCA_958450335.1 of Hibiscus tridactylites. Lineage (NCBI taxonomy): Eukaryota > Viridiplantae > Streptophyta > Magnoliopsida > Malvales > Malvaceae > Hibiscus > Hibiscus tridactylites. The sequence goes on along the minus strand of OY288286.1, from coordinate 63,203,082 downwards.
TTAGTGCTGCAGCAAGGTTAGTTCTCTCGTATAATTATATTCAATTCTTTTAAGTTCACTGAAGTATCATATTTTCCTATGAAAAATATCAAAATTATACATGGATAGTGATAAATCAAATTTTTAATACTTTTGACAGCACAAGAGTGTCAAATGAGTTGGGAGCAGAAAATCCAAAGAAGGCAAAACATGCTATGACCGTGACTCTGAAGCTCTCTGTCCTTCTTGCACTTGCAGTGGCCCTAAACTTAGGCTTGGGACATGATATTTGGGTTGGTTTCTTCAGCAATAGCCATTCAATAATCAAGAAATTTGCAGAGATGACGCCTTTGCTTATCGTCTCAATAGCGATTGATGCCATACAAGGCGTCTTATCAGGTTCAAATATACATGCCATGTTCATATACACATTGTCTAATTCATATATACATGTCATGTTCATGTTTTGGTATTGTATATGAAGTTATCGAACATAATTCAAAACCATGTTGCAGGGGTTGCGAGGGGATGCGGTTTGCAAAACTTAGTAGTACTGGTTAATCTGGGAACTTTTTATTTCATTGGCATGCCCATTGCAATTCTTCTTGGATTTAAGTTTAAAGTCTATGTTAAGGTGAGAAAATTATTTCATTACAGTTTATTATTCTAATATTTTTTTCTTAAAATTACATTTTATCATAGTTTTCTCCCACATTAATTATCTTTTTTTGTGATTTACTCAGGGTTTATGGATAGGCTTAATATGTGGTCTATCGTGTCAAGCTTGCACTCTTAGGTTGATTATATTTTATAAAAAATGGACAAAAATAAATCTTTCAGACAAGAATAATAATGAAACCCAAGCTGTTTAATTCTTATCTCTTTTCTTGTTTAGTAATAAGTTAAATCTTTATCCTTAAATTTTTCTTAATATCTTAGTCCGGTTTCATATCGTGAAACTTACGTACACTTGCAGAGTACGCTGCTCGAATTCGGGTTACCTCAGAAGAACAATCCACCCTTTACCATTGGGACCGGGTTCATAAACAATACATATTTGCACAAACTAAAATCATAATTAAATCCTTACAAAGTATAATTACATCCAAGTGTTAAAGTGGTCCAGTGCTTGACATATGAAGTTGTCCATAAGAAGGAACATTCAAAAAGAAAATTGTGATTTGTATGAAGTGTCTTGAATAATTAAGGTTGTGTATGATTAGAATATTGCCATACATGCAACAACCATTGCAAAAAGAACATACATTGGCTTGAAACTACTTAAACAATGAAATTCAGACAGAAAACCCTATCATACGAGATCGAAATACGTGTTTTTGCAGAATGTAATGCAGTAAAACATAATCAGAACGTCAGGCCTTCAATCATTTTGCATGATCTTGCATTTGCACAAGCATTGCCACTTACTCTTGATGCATGAAACTAGATTATAAGATACGCAATCATGAATGATCTATATGATTATAACTGAAGTCCAGTTAAAAGAAACAACCTAGTTCATTCAACTGCAAAAAAAAAAAAAAAACAATAAAGATACACGAGTATCTACAAATTGATAATTTAAAGAAGACAGAGACAGGAGACCCTTACAACTTATTCGTTGTTTCCATATACGGGAATCTCGAAAGATCCAATTAGCAAGCTATTCTTGAATTACTAATTTCTATTCGGTTCACCTACATGAGATGCTAGAAAAGCTCTTCGAGCAGGTACAGGCCACCATCTGCTAAGACCGTATCCAAAAGTCTTCGATCTTTTATTGCATGTGTTCCCCACTTCATCATAAAGAATGGTGTAGTTTGAGCTGCTAACGTTCCTAGAATAGCAAAATTTACCACCGTGATAATTGTATGATTGTTGGGTACTTGCCACTCCACTGACAACCAGGTTGTCCTTTACCACCATTACACCCTTTCCTTTCTGTAAATTCTGGAGTGAACTGCTAGGTGAACTGGCATCAGCATCGTTAAACTTCTTCTCGTTAAATCCCAATGTGACATTAGCTACAGAGAACGAAATACCGTTCCCTTGATCAATTTCATCAGAGTACAGGTAGAAAAGAAACCTCTTGAGAGATTTCTTTGATATGGCATTAGGAGCCGGGATGTTCACATTAACACTGTCATTAAAATGGGTGATCTGATTTATGATCTGCAGATTTCCATTCATCACCATGGTGTTACTATAACTTAATTCTTGAGTGGCTTTGGTTGTGACTGTCCCATAACTGGACGTAACCCACCCTGTCGAGGATATGAACCTAGTTGTATTCGTAACGAATGTTCCGTTTAAACCTTTAAAATCCAACACAGAAGACACACCAAGAGGAACGATATCATACTGCAAAAGCTTTCCTTCGGTCTTCGTGCTCTTACTATCTAACCACAGATGCAAATTGGCATCAATATACCACACATTCAAGGCATTCGTAACACTAAAGCTTAGGTTATGGGGTTTTCCATCCAATAGATTCCCCAAAAATGGGGTGATTTCGATATCATAAGTAGGGAGATCGAACGAACCAGTGGCACTAATGGGTCTCCACAAGAGAGGATTGATCCCACCAGTGAAAACCACAGTGAAAGGCCAAACAGCACCAACAACATCACCATCCAAACTAACCACAACTTCCCTAAAAGCTCCATTCCCTGCATAACCTGTAAGATTATTGGCAGCAATGTACTCATTCGGAAGATTTCCATACCAAAACTCATCATTCTCATGAAAAGAGACATACACTTCCAATACTGCTCGATAAACATTCCGAGGAATTTCAAATTCCTTCACTTTGACATCACTGGCATTCTGAATCTCATACCACAAACCATCATTCAATGGCAAAGATTGCGAAAAGGGTATAATCAGATCAGCCTTAGAATCAATCTCAGACCCTAAATTTCTCCTCTTTTCCTTAAAAAGATCAATTTTTTCCACAGCAGGGTAGAAATAAAGAGTCACATTGACATGGTAAACACCGGTATACGTTTTATCAACAATATTTCCCAAATAAACGGCAAAAGTTTGAGTCTTGTTGGATAAAAGCAAGGAAGAATACCTGGTGATATCCTTTTTGACAGTCCAGAAAATACCAGTAGCTCTAGGTTCGGCTGTGCAGCTCCTGAGAAGTTCCACTCCAGATAACCAAACCCCAAAAATCCTATCGAATTGTCTTCCTTTACATGTGGCATTCCACTCCAGGACAATCTTTGAAAATTCCTGAAAAGGGCAATCAGATGGGAAGTTGTAGTTAGCCAAAACGGGGGGTTTCCCATAAGTGAAACCAAAGTCGTGTTGCAGAACGGTGAGGGAACAAGGGTTGACGTGGGGGACTTGGATGGGTTTGGTGAGTTCGAAAAAGAGAGTTGGAGGGGTGGTTTCGTTGGTTGATGGCTGGGAAAAAAGGGATGATCTGAGGGTTTTGGAGTTGTGGAGATTGGCTTGGCTGAAGAGAGGGTCCAGAAGTAGAAGGGGAAGCAAGTACAGCAATGGGTTTAAAGTGAAAGAAGCCATGGATGGTTCGGTAGGCATGGAGACGAGTAGAGTGATTTGTCGTCGGCTTCTTGCTGCTGTTTTGAAAACCTACCCAAGCTTCAGATTCATATAGATTCTGCAGAATCCAAGACCTACCCAAGCTCTATTATTATTATTACCAAAAAAATAGAGTTTAGTTTTACTTATAACACTATTAATTGTTGTATTAATGTAGATTTTCTTTTTTTGAATTTACTACTAATATTTACCAATTCTATATAAAGCCTGATTCACAACCCTACACGTGTTTTTACCTCTTTAAGATTTTGCTCTCTTTTTCATCCACAAGGTCAATTTTATGTATATTTTAATGTTAAAAAGGAAAAGATACTTTCAACTTTTTACTAACTTTTACTTTAAGAATTAAGAGTAAGGTAAACATATTTTTACCCTCGAGACAAGGTTTAACTTTTAATGATGTAGAAGAGTAGAATTTTATTTTTGGGTTTTTAGGGCTTCTTGATTAATTCGGACTGACCCGTGTTGTATACTTAATTTTTGTAAGTAAGTCTCTAATAGAAATTTTTTACATATACAACGTCTTAAACTCGAGACATATGTAAGTGATACCAAATTGTTTATCACTCATCTCATACTTTTTTCCGCTTTTATCTTATCTACCAAACGAATTAAAATCATAAAAGCCACAAATAAGATCTAGTTTGAGTGTATGTAGTAAGTGATATCTCAAAGATTATTCCCATAGCTTCAGCTATAGCATCCTTCGTCACTAAGATCGATAAAGACGAGCATTAACATTGAATCTCAGAATAAGAACTTTCAAAGCTTTGGGACTGAAGCTAACCAATATGGAAATGTATCAGTTTACTTGTTCCCCAAGTTAACAACTTCCAAGAAGGAACTACAATTAGCCAATGATGAGGCAGTGACCCTTCCGATTGATTGTCATTCTAAATATTTGATGGTTAAATTTTTAACTAAAATAAGTAGTTAGATGATTATAATTTTTTTAAAACGTAACATGTATGATCTGTACAAATAGAACATGAAATTCAACGGTTCAATCATTAAAATATGAATTGAAAAAAAAATTATAAAGATATATATAACTCACTAAATTGTATACTAATAATAGTGAATCTCTTCCCATGTTTGTAAGCAAATATAAAAATTTATTAAATAGATGAAAGATAAAAATCCATGTCGCCAAACAAACCTTTAAGAATACCAAAACGGAAAAACAAGGAAGAACTGAATAGAACCCAGAGTCCAGACTCAATGTAACAAAGCAAAGCAAAAACATGAAAATTCCGAAACCCATATCTCCTTTCAGGCTCTCCTCTCGTCTCCGCAGCCAAAAAGACCCAACCCTAGCGTTCAACCTTTTCAAAAATCCAAACCCAGACCTCAAACCCGCCGGTAAACCCATCCGTTACTCCCTTCTTTCCTATGACCTCATCATCACCAAGCTCGGTCGCTTCGAAATGTTCGACGAATTGGAACAAGTTCTTCACCAACTCAAAAACGACACGCGGATTGTCCCAGAGGAGATCATCTTTTGCAATGTCATCAAGTACTACGGTCGGGCCAAGTTACACGAACGAGCACTGAAAGTGTTCGATGAAATGCCTCAGTATCGTTGTCCGAGGACCGTAAAGGCTGTGAACTCGTTGTTGCACGCGCTTCTGATGAGCCAAAAGTTTGATGAAATGGAGGAAGTGTTTTCGGGTATGGAAAAACATGCCCGCCCGGATACTTGTACTTATAATATATTGATTCACGGTTGCTGTTTAAATGGGCGTTTGGATGATGCTTGGAACCTGTTTGATGAAATGCGGAGGAAAGGTCTGAAGCCCGATAAGGTGACGTTTGGGACGTTGATTAATGCACTCTTCATGGAGCTGAAGATAAAGGAAGCGTTTAAGTTGAAAGAAGAGATGACTAAGACTTACAACGTATGGGAAAGTACTTTCGTTTATGAGGTGATGATTAAAGGACTTTGTAGGATTGGTGAGCTGACTTTGGCTTTTAGGCTCAAGGATGAACTGATCACAAAAAAAGTCGCATTGAATCCGGCTATATACAATTCTCTAATCAGTGGACTTTTCAAGGCTGGGAGACGGGATGAGGCATTTGGGGTCTTTGAGGAGATGAGTTCGAATGGGATTAAACCGGATACAACAACATACAACATAATGATCGACGAGTTCGGCAAGGTGAAAGATTTCGAATCGGCTTATAGAGTGCTTAAAGAAATGCCGGATAAAGGGTGTAAACCAAATGTTATTAGCTACAACATGTTGATTGGCAGGTTATGTAAAGATGGGAGATTGAGTGAAGCGAGTGATTTGTTCGAAGACATGCCAAGACAGGGGTGCAAGCCTGATGTTGTGTCCTATAGGATGCTTTTCGATGGGCTTTGCGGCGGATCGCAGTTGGAGAAAGCAGCCTTCATTTTGGATGAGATGATTTTCAAGGGCTATGTACCACATTCTTTAAGTATACATAGATTTGTTGCTGGGTTGTGTGAAGGAGACAACATGAAGTTGCTGTTCAGGGTTTTGAACAGTCTAGCCAAAGGAAATGCCATGGATGAAGATACATGGTTAATGGTGGTCTCTAGGGTTTACCAGGAGGATGGTCATGAAGTGTCTACTGCAGCTCAGCTTCTTGATTCTTTGCTGCTGTAGTGCTACACTATCTCGAATTCGAATAAGATCCGACCCATTTCATTACTAGCTAATAATAAAATTATTCTATAAATACGAATGCTTGTCTTTTATTCGAATCATTGTAACAATATGTGAACAAAATTAAAAAAAAAGTTGGTCTAACAAGATGGGACACTAACTACTTAAATAAAACTCATAGTTTAAATTTAACATTATGAATGGAGCAAACTAAATTGACGGGTTGTCTCATAATGAACTTCTGTAATATTCAATTCATATTAATCCATCAATGAGTTCAAAACTAAAGAAAATTAAATAAATCTGAGTACTGCTTGAAATTGAATCGAAATTAAAATTGACTTTTATCATTTGAATGTTGTCTTCTTCTTCTTTGCAAATTCTAATTTATCCTGTCATTACTATTTTGATTTATTTTTTCAATCTGTTCCAAATTATATAGCACAATAAATATATTAAATAATTATCCATGACCTGGTAAAAGAAAATGACATCGTTTTTTTCTTTAAATAATGTACCTAGACATCGACGATTGAAATATTTAAGCAGGGAATATATTGGCAAAGCTATCGAAATTGCAGTATATAATCAAAGCTAACCTGCAAATGGAGCATGGCTAGAGAGTTTAGTTTTAATGCTGAAGATGGGGCAGGCTTTCAGCTTCAAAGCTCCGGGGGTTTATTACTTTTGCTTTCTGTTATTGCTATTTTCCTATCACTTATGTCCATACTCATTTTTGCTTGTGCTGACTGCCCCGAATCTGAACCTCAACCTGTCCGAAAACGGCGTAGTATCAGAGGGCGTAATGTCGGTGGTGGTGGTGGAGGCAGTTGATGAATAGATATAACTAATGCACACAAGTATGGTTTGAAATGAATCCAATTAGTTTGGGATGAATAAGTTTGTTTGTTTGTATGTTTCGTTTATGTTTTGGGATGAATGAATGAATCCACTATCTACAGATATAAATCCATAAACTAATAATATTCCCGACAAGGAAAAACCTTTTTTAACGACGGAAATAACGTCAAACTTTTAACGCCACCAATCGTTTCCATAAGTTCGATTAAAATTTAGTGGCGGGAAAAATGAAAATTATGTTAGAGAAAACAATATCCTTTCTGTCTACGGATTGACCAACATTACAGTTCATTATATTTACAAGTTGTTAAAAGAGCACTTATTTAAGTAAATTTTAGATTCGATGTAGAAAATTTATGTCTATGTGCTTGACACTATATACACACTTCTACAGCATGCTTCGGATGTCGAACAAATCAAAACTCGATTATGCTGTTTATCTGAACAGAGAAGGATGGACATCCGACACTGGAAAGCGGTGTGTCAACTCTTACTACTATCCCTGAGTTCCCAATATTTCCGTTCCACTTAGAAGGCCCAAGCTGCATTAAATGTGACAAAAGCGTGAGCTAAAAACATGGCAAATATTCATGAGCATTGAAGCACTACATCTTCAACGAGGATGCGAGTGCAAGAAAATGGGACAAGGAATAACATCGGCATCGAGAGTGAAAGTTGAGAAAAGGGTGAAATCTAAAATTCCAGAAGTTGATATGAATAATACCCATTTCACATTTTTGCAAATCCAAACAACGTAATCAGATTGATAACTGCTTTAAAATAAGATTTTTATTGCGATAACTTACTGATATTGATGCAAATGCTGAAGGACGCGCCACCAAAGAGCAGCCACATATCAGATTGATATCCTCCTTCACTGCGTGAATAACTTCAGTTTGCAGCCCCGGATTACTTCCACCAAATGTAGGACACAAGCTGGTCATCAATGTAGCAACAAACTAGTGAACACCAGGCAGGATGTAAATCGATGAACACACAAGTATCACACGATAACCATAAGAAACATATAGATAAAGTGAAACAAGAAAGGGGAAAAAAGAACATTCATCCATACATACCAGAAGAGCAAAGTTTATGCAGAAGCAATATGAAACAACTGTTTTTCCACAAACGGGTAAATTTCAAGTATTTTAACCATAATTACATGAAATTCAAAACGAAATCTATAGACCTCGAAAAAATGTCTGTTGAATACTCGAGGTTCAAGTTATAAGAAATTCGTGCAAGTATTTTAACCAATATCTGACATTTCTAGAATAAGAAATTCAGGTTCAATTTATAAGAAATTCGTGCAAGTACAAGAAAGCTTAATGAAGCTCTTGAAAAGGAGTATACGAAAGGTAATAAGACATTCCTCAACATGACTTATAAATGCAGGCAAGGAGGCAATCATTTACATACTCTAAGCCAATGCCAATGAATGCAAATAAGGAGGACCTTACCTAAATTGAATGGATGGCTTCATCATGAGCCCAGACCGCTTCCAAGCCAAGGCTTGTGAAAGACCTAGTGCAAATGATTTGTCTGGCCATAGCACCATTGGTGTGATACGAGTTCCCCATTTATTCTGATGAAATATACAAACAAAAAGATTTTAGCAATCACAGAAGGCACTCCAAAATAGAATAGTGAATCCTTATGCGGAATTTGTTTTGATAACACTAAATAACTACATCTTTTGTTGCCTGTCACTGGTAGGCAGTTCAGAGCTAGGGACCTGACCTTGCATGAGAAACTATATCTCATTTCCCCTGGATATTGGCCCTGAGCCTGAAGAAGGCCCCCACAAAGAGGAAGGAAAGCACTGGTTGTCAGCCCCTCACCGGATACATAGGTGAACTGCCCATTTGGAAATTGCAAATCTACAAATGACTGAATAAAAGGGAGAGTAAACACAAGAGAGACGAGAGTGGTTATGCTAGAAAAAAACCCTAAGAGGATAAAACTCTACTGAATATTTACTGCAGAGTGCAGAAAGCTAATAAGTCCTGAGGATTGTCTCAACTATCACCACAGTCCACTACTTACTATGAAGGTTGTTTTTAGGAAGATGATAAAATACCAAATGCTGTTCTTTAGTGTGCAAAAAGAGTAAAACAGATAATCAAGTTTCTCGACCCATCGTAGATAAATAGTCATCTTAAAAACAAGACAGCAGGAAAAAACTAATATTTTTTCTCCACTAAGGTGGATACTGCTAAGTAACTGATACTTTGGAAATTCAGACTGCTGAAACAGAAGCATAAACACCGGATAAAGGGATATAAATGCTACCGACTTACACAGGCTAAAGGATTAAGACGGAGCATTGACATTAATAGCCACCTCCTATGCTTTGACCATACTGCAGGACAAATAGAATGAATTCCATTCTGAAACCAAACAAACAGAGGAAGCTTATTGCAGTTAGACAAAAGATAAGAGGGAAAAAGGGTTGAAACAATTCCATCCAATATTTGCTTGATTCAATAGAAATTCAAATATAAGACCAAAATATGCATCATGGACAATAGTTCACATAAACTTAGTACTAAAACCACATTGAGCACAAATTCTTGCCAGTTTAGTTCCATACCAAAATGCAAAATTTTCATAGAACACAAATGCAATTCTCCCAGTACAAGGAGTGTCGTATCCCGTACAAACAGTACTGGCCCAAGCTGGATAAGAAATAAAGAGTTGTCACTCCTTGATGTGTAATTGGCATTGGTTGCCTCTACCCTCCATAGGTCTCCCCTTGCAACCAAAGAACTTTCGAAATCTCGTGTTCTACTCTCAAATGTTGAGGTAATATTTATAATTCCCTGCAGCAAACCAACGATTAACAAATCAATTAAGACTTGTATGCAAAAGTAATAGCCAATAACAATGTGAACAGAAAAGCCAGTAACCAATTCAAAATCCGGCATAAATTTTGCATTCAATTCAAAAGGAAAACAAAAGGAACAAACAACAGATGCCTCTATTGTGAGTATTTACTGTTAGCTTAGAACTTGAAAAGGAAAAGAACTGTTGTAGGTAAAGTAGACAACTCCTTTCCCATTTCCAGTAACTAAACTTATCACTCATGGCAATTTAGGTCCATAAAGATCCTAAATTTTTTATTTGTTTGTTTACCTGTGGTCTCCCAGTCCCAAGTAGTCCAGCAGACTTCAAATTAAACCCTGGAATCTCCTCATCTCGCACTCCCTCGGAATTGCTTTCACTATCCACAAAACGAAAATCCTTTTGACTCTGAAAATCCTACCATTTCCTCCATATCATTAACACCCACCTCAGCCTTTTGCCCTTTAACACTCATATCACCTCTAACCGACACAACCGCACTCTCCTCGGCACGAAAAGGGATCGGTAGTCTCCGGAAGAACTGCTGCACCAACCCATTTAAGCCAGCACCAAACTCCGCCCCGACTTGGCCAATCCTATTCCCGATATCGCCAATGTAAAAAATAGCTGATTTATCAATGGTAAGACCAAAATCCTTGTTAACAGAGGATTGGGGTTGGAACTCGAGGTTGAAAAGCTTCGATTTTGGAGGGTTTGGCCATGGAAACGAAGGTGGGTTCATGTGGGATTGGATTAAACCAGTGAAACCTTGAGCTAGCCGATCGGCAAGGTCCTGGCCATGGCGTTGGACCTCTTCCCAGGCTTCAAATGGCCTTTCTACGGACATTGAAGCAGCCAATCTAAAAATTCATAAGAAAACTAAATTGGGTTCTTTTGGGTTTTGAGAATTAATGGATTAGAATTAGAATAAAGAAATGCCGGGTTTTTAGGGTATAGAGTTTCCCAACTTTTCAAAGGAAAGTATAAAGCTTCACAGGAAAAATCAAACCTTCAAATCAGCCCAGATGATTAAAACCTTCAATGTTAAAGCCTTTTCTTCTTCTTTAACCATAAGAATTAAATGGATTTATTATTCGGGCTCTGAATTTTTTAAACTTTTTGAGCTTCAAAATGAAATTAGAGTTCCAAAAATAAAACAAATATTATGGGCTTTGAGATGAAATAAAAAAATATTTATTTCGGAATTAAAGGAAATATATAAATAAGTTACATTGAGTAAATTTATAAGTTCAACTGTTCAAGTAGTACCAATATAAAGAACACATAACTTTTTTATAATAGCAAAGATATACATTTTTATAAGCTCAAGTAGTATAACTTTTTCCTTAAAAATATATTTTATATACACGATCTAAGAACTTTCATAAATTGGTACGTAAAAAATTCAATACACTTGTGTAATATATTTTTATGTAATCTTTTTCAACATAATTTTCCGGTCAATTAAATAAATTAAATTTTATAAAAATTTATTATAGGTGATCTTCTTAACTTAATTTTCTTTAATAAAAATATTAAATTAATAATGAAATTTTCACTAGACGGATAATTATTGTACATCGAGATTAAATAATAAGAACGGGTTCTTTTTCGTGAGACTTAGAGTTTACACAAAGATTTATGAATAGAAAAAATATAAAGTTAACATATGGTCACTAAACTTTGATCAATTATTTAATTTAGTAATTAAATTTTTAATTATTTCAATGATATTATTAAATTTTTAGTTTTGTTTTAATTTGATCACTAACCAGTTAACAACTGTTAAAAGGGTAATGTGGCTGTTAAAATATTTTGTATAAAACAGATTTAGTTATCAACGTTTACACATTCAAACAATTTAGTCCTAATTCGAAAGAAATAATAAATTTAACCCTTATTTTTTCAATTTGGCCCTATTTTTAATTAAAGATAATTCAATATTTTATTTTGATCTCTCAATTATAATTGGTGTTATCTTGTCCCTCCCAATCCCAATCAATCCTTTAAAATTTGAAACGAATCAATTTATTACTAAATTGAAATTTAGAGTTGGATTATTAGATGTTAATAGATGCTATATAAATTAATTAAATTATTTCCATAAAAAAATTCAAGTATCAGTTTTAAAAAATATACTTAGTTTTCCCTTTTATTATGTACAGTTGAATACACATAATAACAAATACGTGTTTTTGGTGGCCTAATAACAATTTAAAAATTCAAGTATCAATTTTTAAAAAATATATACTTAATTTCTATTTTTATAGTAATAATTTAATTAATCTTTATAAAATTTTAAAGGATGGATTGGTATGTTTGAGATTGTGAGGGACAAGATAACATTTATAATTGAGAGGTTAAAAAAATATTAATTATCTCTAATTAAAATATTGTCAAATTAAAATAATAAGGGTTAAATTTATTATTTTTTTCGAATTAAGATTAAATTGTTTGAATGTGTAAATGTGGAGGACCAAATGCGTTATTATACAAAATATTTTAACAGCTACATCACTTCTTTTAACTATTGTTAACGGGTCAGTAGCAAAATTGAAACAAAATTAAAAATATAATGATAATATCAAAGCAATTAAAAAATTTCATTTTCAAATTAAATAATTATCAAAATTTAGTGACTATGTGTAAACTTTACCCAAAAAATAAGGTAAACTACACAGATGACCACTGAACTATAGGTTTGGTGTTAAAATGACCACTATATTATTTTTTGCCGCAAACGTACCACACAACTATTTAAATGGTTCCATTTTAGCCACACGCCGTTAAAAAACGAAAAAGTTGACGGAACTGTTAAAAAATTAGTATAATTACACATTTGGTCCTCTATATTTATACAATATATCAATTTAGTTCTAATTTTAATCTAATAAAATAAATTAATTATTCAATAAGATAGTGACATGTGTCACCACCTTATTGGAAGTCTTTAATTATTTTTATTTAATTAATTTTATTAGAGGTGAAAAAATAAGAGCAAAAAATCACCCCATGAGGAATTAAACCCTGGACTTTGGTGTACCAAAGGTGTGTGCTTGTCATTGAACCAAGCATGCTTTTGTATTATAAGGTACACCAATTAATATATGTCTTTAATGATTGTTAATGTCCAGAAAAATTAAAGAGAAGAAAATGAAAATGGACGGATTCGAACCAAGGACCTTGTGGTCCAAAATGCATGTGCTTGCCACTACACTAAATGTATGCTTTATGATATAAAGTACAACATTTAATATATGTCTTATATAGATTTTAATGCTTGGAAAAAAGAAAGAAATGTAATTTTAAGAAACTCGAATATAATATTTTTATGATGAACACTTTTCCCCCTCCGGATATAAAACAACATTGGCAATATGCTCTAAGACATGGGGTCCTACTATATCACCAGATTTTATTACATGTCTAACCAAAAGAACTAAGATGATGGTTTTCTTCATAAATTACAGCAAAGTTATGGTGCATTTCTTGACTTGTGAAATACCTGCAGTTTTAGTAACTTCCTTTAAATAAAAAGTTTGAACTGAATCAACAATTAAAACTTGTAGTGAGAGGGGTTGAATTTTCACCAACATGTCCTCAATATCCGTAGCATCATAAAAGTAAAGTTCATTTGCTCCAATATTCATACATTCAACATTGCTGCTAATTTGTTCTACACCCTTTTCACGAGATTCATACACAACAGAAACGAGCTTATCACAATCATGCTCATCAGCAATTAGTGCAATTATCGGCAACAAAAGTGTATTTTTTTTAACACTAGGAACACTACAAATCAAAAGATACTCTCACCTATTTTTTAGACTGAAAACCCCAAGTAGTATTTGTAGAACTAATGTTTTGATATAATAATTGAAAAATGTTTTGGACTAATTTGAAAAGAATTTAAAACTTGGTTTTAAGTCCAAACAACTTGAAATTATGTTTGAGGTATTTTAAAAGGTTTTGGCAATGTTTTTACTAATTTTAAAGAGCCAAACTTGTCTTTTCAAGCTACCCGTATCGATACGGTTGTACTCGTACCGATACATTTTTGCCCCAGTTTGGTCACTGCCAAAACCTGTATCGAAACAGGCCTGGCCGTTTCGATACGGAACGAGATCGTTTCGATACGCCCAGTCAGCGTACCGATCCCATTTCAACTACCCCAACGGCTATTTTTCCAACGGTCATTTAAAAGTGAACCTGTATCGATAGGCCCTCAAGCGTATCGATACGCACAGGCTGGCAAGAGCCCAACGGCTAGTTTCTGATGAAGGTCGTACTGATACGGGTCCAAGCGTATCGATACGGATGGTTGCAGAACAACATTAATGAAGGGAAATAAAGTCCTCAACGGCTCCAAATCATCCCCAACGGCTAGTAACGGCTACAAACTCAATTTGGAGTATAAAAGGGACCTCCAAGCATCAAGTAAAAGTTAATGCTTCAATTGTCAATCAACAAATGATCAAAAAGTGTCTTTGTACTTAAATTGTCAATTCTTGTATAGACAAACACTAGTGAGCCAAAATTGTCAAATTTGCTCAAGTGTTTTAGGTTTTGGGTGAGTGCTTAAATGTGCAAACAAACACCTATTAGAGGGTTTTAAGTTTGCTTCTTGTTTCTCTTTGTAAGAGAGGGTTTCAATTAAGGCTTTGGGTAGAAAGCTTGATTGTGTATAAGGGTTACCTCCTAAGCCTAGAAAATGGGACGAATCAATAGTGGATTGATTGGAAATCCTTAGTGGGGAGCTAAGGTAGTGGGTGTAGACCTTGGTTAGAAGGTTGAACCACTATAAATCATTGTGTCAATTCTCATTTTAGCTTCCACAACCCTTCCACCCAAAAATTCACCTCTCCACCACTTGGTGAGCCATATCGGTTGAGCTAATCGAGCACCTCACAGCTCAACGATTGGTATCAGAGCTTGGCTCAATTGAGGAGGATTCACATCCTATTGAGAAGATCCGGCAAGCTCGATCACTATTTCATCAACTGGCTCAAATGGCACAATCAATTAACAAACCGCCTTTCTTTGACGGAACCCACTATGCCCATTGGAAGACAAAGATGAAGTTCTTCATCAAATCAAGAGATTACAAGCTATGGGATATAATTGAAGATGGCCCGTTCGTGCCTCAAAGAAGCAAAGCGGGGTGGAGTGCCAACGATCGCAAGAAGATGGAGCTTGATTGCAAAGCCTTGCACATCTTGTTTTGTGCTTTTGGCCCAACCATCTATGAGAAGATGTCTTCTTGTGAGAGTGCCAAGGAGGTATGGGACAAGCTTGAAGTCACATACGAGGGGACCGATGAAGTCAAGGAGACCAAGATTGGGCTCCTAACCTTAGAGTATGAGAACTTCAAAATGGCTCCGGAAGAGAACATCGAGAAGATGTTTGATAAGTTCTCCACCATCGCCAATGGTCTCAAAGGCTATGGAAAAGCCATCCCGGAGGAAAAGCTTGTTCGAAAGCTCATCTACTCACTTCCCGAGTCTTGGGACTCAAAGAGAACCGCCATCATCAAAGCCAAGAATTTGAAGACCTTAAAGCTTGATGAACTCATGGGGTCCCTCCTTACTCATCAAACCATGAAGAAGAATAAAGAAGATGAGAAAAAGAGAGAAGAAATTAGAGCTATGGGAGAGAAAAAAATCAAAGGGCTTGGCATCAATGCAAGTGCCATGGCTCTCAAATCTTCCACTTGTCATCATGTCTACTCAAGTGAAGAGGAGGATGAAGATGAAGAGATAGTTCGTCACTTCAAGAAGTGTGCCCCGTTCATGAAGAAAGCCTTGAGAGAGCTTGAACGAGAACCCAAGAGAAAGGAGAGGGCAAGCACTTCAAGCCATAAGAAGAAGGCACATGTGGCTACTTGGAGTGATGAGGACTCCACCGACGGTGAACAAGCCAACCTTTGCCTTATGGCCATCGAAGAAGATTCAAGGGTAACTTCTAATTCATCTACTTCATGTTCTTATTCTTTTGATGAATTACAAGATGCCTTTGATGATTTGGTTTTAGAGTTTAAAAATCACATTTTGAAAAATAATAAATTGATTTCAAAATTGAAAATTTAAAATGATTTGATTTCTAAAACCAAACTTGAACTTGAAGCAAAACTCGAAGAGTTTGAATTGAAATGTTTTGATTTACAAAATTTGCTTCAAAAAGTTCAAGAAGAAAAGGATTTGATTTCCAAAGAGCTTGAAAAGAAAAATAATTTTAGAAAATCAAATTTCTATGTTAGACAATCTAATGCCCCTAGATTTGTAAAAGGAAAATGTTTTAGAAGTGTTTGGGTCCCAAAAGGACTAATCACTTCAATTAAAAAGGATGACATTGAAAAATGGATTCCTAAGGGGACTAAAATTTGTGCTACTAACGTTTATGGATTCAAAGCAATTTGGATATCAAAAATTACTTGATTGTCTTTTGCTAGGTGTGATGGAGATGTTCAACAAGTCAAACATTGAGGGGGAGCTCCATGCACACAAGGAAGAACACTTGAAGAAGGAAGGCTTCACATCCTACCTTGAGTTCAAGTGTGGTAATATCTAGTTGTTTTTGCATTTATTTGTTTTATTCTTTATTTAATTCAACTAGATGATCATATATGTTGGACTAACATTTTTATGATGCTTTGAGTAAAGGGGAGCCATTTTAAAATCAAATTCTTATTTTTTGTCAATTTTTACCTCTATTGTTATTTTGAACTTAATGTTTTAAATTCTTTTTGATATAACAAAAAGGGGAGAAATGATTTGAAAATTTGAATTTTCAAATGAATAAGGGGGAGCTTTATTTGATTTCATATCATTAATCTCTTATTCACATTTTTAAAGTTAAAGGGGGAGAATCCCAAACAATTTTTCAAGTAAGTTTTATTATATCAAAAAGGGGGAGATTGTAGAACTAATGTTTTGATATAATAATTGAAAAATGTTATGGACTAATTTGAAAAGAATTTAAAACTTGGTTTTAAGTCCAAACAACTTAAAATTATGTTTGAGGTATTTTAAAAGGTTTTTGGCAATGTTTTTACTAATTTTAAAGAGCCAAACTTGTCTTTTCAAGCTACCCGTATCGATACGGCTGTACTCGTACCGCTACCTTTTTGCCCCAGTTTGGTCACTGCCAAAACCCATATCGAAACAGGCCTGACTGTTTCGATACGGAACGGGATCGTTTCGATACGCCCAGTCAGCATACCGATCCCATTTCAACTACCCCAACGACTATTTTTCCAACAGTCATTTAAAAGTGAACCCGTAACGATACGCCCTCAAGCGTATCGATACGCCCAGGTTGGCAAGAGCCCGACGACTAGTTTCTGATGAAGGCCGTACTGATACGGGTCCAAGCGTATCGATACGGATGACTGCAGAACATCATTAATGAAGGAAATAAAGTCCTCAACGGCTCCAAATCATCCCCAACGGCTAGTAACGACTACAAACTCAATTGGGAGTATAAAAGGAACCTCCAAGCATCAAGTAAAGGCTAATGCTTCAATTGTCAATCAACAAATGATCAAAAAATGTCTTTGTACTTAAATTGTCAATTCTTGTATAGAGAAACACTAGTGAGCCAAAATTGTCAAATTTGCTTCTTGTTTGGGTGAGTGCTTAATTGTGCAAACAAACACATATTAGAGGGTTTTAAGTTTGATTCTTGTTTCTCTTTGTAAGAGAGGGTTTCAATCAAGGCTTTGGGTAGAAAGCTTGATTGTGTATAAGGGTTACCTCCTAAGCCTAAAAAAAGGGACGAATCAATAGTGGATTGATTGGAAATCCTTAGTGGGGAGCTAAGGTAGTGAATGTAGACATTGGTTAGAAGGTTGAACCACTATAAATCATTGTGTCAATTCTCATTTTAGCTTCCACAACCCTTCCACTAAAAAATCCACCTCTCCACCACTTGGTGGGCCATATCAGTTGAACGAATCGAGCACCTTACAGCACAACAGTATTTTTGACGAGAGCTGTGACAACAACACCATGACGGACATACATATCTCCTGATCTTGTAGCAGTAGTTTTCGAAGACCTCTGAATGCCATCAAATATATTTCTCAATATTCCTGGTTCCAACTTAATTGACAAAAGCTTGTGTTTAATTGGGTTAGATGTTCCATATGTATAACACATATATTAGTATTAGTATTGCATATTACAAGTATATGCTTGACCCAGTGGTAAATTTGTGCACGCTACACCCTCAAGGTCCCATGTTCGATTCCTACCAAGGGTAGTTCCTTGGTTTTCATTTTTCCTACTCCAATCACGATTGGAAGGGGAAATTAATTAATTTAGTTAAATAAAAATAATTAAAATCCCCCAATAAGGTGGTGATAAATGTCACTAAATTAATATATTATATAAATATAGAGGACCAAATATATAATTATACCAATTTTTTAACAGTTCCGTCAACTTTTTCTTTTTTTTTAACGGCGTGTGGCTAAAATAGAACCATTTAAATAGTTGTGTGGTGCATTTGCAGCAAAAATAATATAATGATCATTTTGACACCAAACGCATAATTCAGTGGTCATCTGTATAGTTTACCCAAAAAAAAATAGGGTAAACTATCTGTTTGACCACCAAACTATTGTGAAAGTTTTAAAATGACCACCAAAAAAAAAACGCGCCATTTTAGTACCCAAACTATTAAAATGGTATTATTTTGGCCACCTGCCGTTAAGAGGCTAACGGCAGAGCTGACGTGGACAGGTGGGCTGTATGAGCTGTGATTATTTTTTCCACGTTGGAGTGAGGAGCCATCCACGTCAACCTTCCACCTAAGCAAATAAAAAAAACGTTTATAAATGAAACCCAAACTTAACCCTAAAAACAAGTTTTCTTCAGTATATCGTGAAGAAGAAGAAGAAGAAATCAGGTGGTTTTGGTGTAGAAGAAAATGGCAGCAGAGATGAATCGTGATTGCTATTGTGAGGTTCGTTCGAAGCTGGCAACAAGTTGGACTTATGAAAATCCAGGTATGAGGTTTTGGGGTTGTGGAAAATTTCGAAATGGGGTTAGGGCTTGCAATTTTTTTTCTTGGTTTGATCCACCAATGACCGATAGGTCAAAAAGAGTAATTGTTGGTCTGCTTAAAAAAATTGATTCGATGGAGGAAGAAAGAAAGAAGCAAAGAATTGTTGCAAGTTTGCTTGTTGTTGTTGCTGTTTTGGTTGGATTTATTTTGGGGAAACATTTCTTCTAGGTTAGGGCTGTTATTGTGGTGGGTTTAGGGTTTTGTGTTGGTGAAGGAAGAAAGGAAGAACAGTGATGAGGAAGAAAGGATTTTGTCCCTGATATTTTGGGTATGGCAGGGCTGTTATTTTGTGACTGTTTTTGAAATGTATTGTAAGGATTATGTATTTGGGGAAGAACATTCAGGGAGGAAGAATTATGTAATGTATTTAGGGTTTATCTTATTGAAATGAAATGTAGTTTTTGTTTGTTTATGATAATTGATCCATATGTTATCTTACAAATTGAATCTACAAGACATAAAATAAAGGAAAGATGATAAAATAAGCAAAATATAATATTTCATTTGATAATTTCATAATAGTATTGCATACATATGTTTGACCAATACATGTGATACTTAATGTTTGTAATGACAACATGTTATACTTTGGTCAAACTCAACCCTAAATATGACAACATGGTGTCATACAAATGTTTGACCAATACATAACAAAAGACAAATATCTTCCCCTAAACATTGATCCCCAAAAGCAAGTCAAAACAAAATGTGATATTCATGTATGCAACACACATTCACTATACAAAATGACCACCTAAGTCTTCAACAGAATTCAAGATGGATTGTAGGAGCTCTCTTGAGTTGTAGGAACTCTTGGTGTAGGCATCCATCTCATAGTGGTGACTTCTGAAGGCTGAGATGGTGTTGGACTTGGTCCTTGACTGGTTCCAGCACCACCAGTTGTAGGCATCCATCTCACAGTGGTGGGTTGTGAAGGCTGAGATGGTGTTGGACTTGGTCCTTGACTGGTTCCAGCACCACCAGTTGTAGGCATCCATCTCACAGTGGTGGGTTGTGAAGGATGGACTGGTTCAGGTCTTCTAACCTGCACAACAAAAAAGCAAACAACAGTTTATTATATATGAATTAAACAAACAAGTAACAAAGAAGCTGGTGGATGTAACTTACTGGAAGTTTTGGAGTTCTAGGATTTTTCCTGGCAGCAACACCACTGTATGCCTGTCCATGTCTTCTCGGATTGGCACCAACCTTTCCCTTGCACGTTCTGATATTATGGCCACTCGAATTGCATCTTTTACAAACGATTTTGATACCCCTTCTTGACAATCGACCAGCCTGAGATGGTGTTTCATCACTTTCCTTGCGTCTTTTCTTGTGTGGTCGTCCCGGAGGTCTTCTAAAGACTGGTGGCAGAACAGGCTCTAGTGTGTCAACAGGCTCCCATTGTTTCTCACCCCTCACAAGACATATCAAATGAGAATAGATTGCTCTTTGGGTTGAGCTGAAGTAGCATGAGTCAACATATCTTTCTGGCCTATCTTCAATGGATAAAATCACAGAAATTGCATGAACACATGGGATCCCTAAACAAAAAAAATATTTGTTAGTTAAAAAACAAGTTAACAATAATTGAAAGTGTAATACCCTAAACTTATTTCCATGCAATACCTGTTAGTTGCCATTTCCTGCATGTGCATGTCCACTGTTGGATGTTAACAGAATGTTGGGTTGATGGACCACATGAAACCTGGTACATGTGTCCACCAGCATAAAGAGGCCAACAACTAGCATAAAACAACAACAAAAATTCAATTTTACAGTTCACAGTTCACAGTTACAATGAAAACACAAAAATAGTAAAAAGATGGTCAAAATACCTATGTGCTGATGATGTGGCATGTTCTAACTTCTTCTGAATTTTAGGGCAAAGAAGGCCTGTCCACTTTTCAGCCTCATCCTTCTTTTTGGCAAGTCTTTGCATCAGCTTTGATCTGATGGATTCCAGGCATGTTATTATTGGTTTGTCTCTGGCTTCAAGTATAAGCTGTCAGCATTCAAAGATTAGTGATTAGCACTATTATTAGTCAAACATTCACATAAACACTAAGTTGGAAAGTAATTTAGATAAGTTAGAAAATGAACCTTATTAAAACATTCGCAATTATTATTAAGGAGCATGTCAGACTTGCATCCAAAAGAGAAGTGAGACTTTGACCAGTTAGTGGGATCCTTAGGTGAGAGCCATTTCCATGCAGTTTCTGATAATACCTACAAAAAATGCAGTGGTCAAATTAAAACTTTAAATAATCGATAATGGTCAAATTAAAACTTTAACTATTCGACAGTGGTCAAATTAAAACTTAACAGAAAAGATAGTGGTCAAATTGAAACTCGACAAAACTTTAAAAACATGAGATCACCTTTAATTCATCCATGCAAGATTGGAATTCTCTCGGATATGTAGCCCTTGCAGCTTTCCAAAGCTGGTCCTTCACTGCTTTTCCTCCAAAAGTTCCACTACTCTTAGCATTTGAGTACAAGTGCCTCACACATGTCCTATGTGCTGCATGGGGGAACACTTCTGACACAGCTTCCATTAATCCCTACACATACAAAAAAACAAAATAAATTAATTAACAGTTCACAGTTAGCAAAAAAAATCCAGGCCAAAATGTTAAAGAATTTTACTTATACCTTCTGTCTATCAGTCATAAAGGTATAGCTGTGAGAATTTTCCATCTCCAAATCAGTGGCAAGTAATTCCAAAAACCAGAACCATGATGCCTGGTTTTCACTCTCCACAACTGCAAAGGCTATAGGATAGATTGCATCATTTGCATCTATTCCTACAGCTGCCAAAAGATGACCTTTGTAGTACCCCTTCAAGTGACAACCATCTAGACCTACAATGGGCCTACAGCCTGCTTTGAAGCCATCTTTTAATGCTTGCATGCAGATATAAACCCTCTCAAACTTTCTTTCATCCAACTTACAAACAGTTGTTGTCTCTGGATTAGAGTGCCTCAATTCCCCTAAGTAAGCATACAGATTTGCATACTGCTCATTGTAGTTACCATTCAAGTTCTCAAGAGCCACATTTTTTTCCCTAATGCATTTACCCTTATCTACAACTAATCCCCAATCCTTGTGGACAGCTTCTTTTAGGGATGCACTAGAGAAATTAGGGTCAACAAAAAAACTACTAAAGTAGTTTTTAGCTAGCCACTTGGCAGTACAATTGGAATTTTTGAACTCCCTAAGACAACTATGTTCACCAATTATAGACCTAATCTGCCATGTACCAGTAGAAGGATCTTCACCATGTATAGGGGCTGCCCATAACATCCATTGACACTCTCCTTTACATTTTGCTTGAATCCTTCTATTATCATTTCTCTTTAACTTAACACTGTACCTATTCTTAATACCATACATCTTAATGGCATCCTTAAGTATGTCTTTGCTTGCAAACAATTGACCAACCTTCAACTTAGGGTTCATTAAGCCTGACTCAGAATTAAATTCAAGAAATCTAGGTTGTTTTGGACCCTCTGAATCTGACTCATCTACACTGTGTAGTGAGTCAGATTTTCCACTGTCATTGTCAGATTCATATTGTACTTGATCACTGCCCAAACCTAAATTCCCACTACACCTTTCAGTTTCAGAGCTAAGAACTTTTGTTTCACTGTCACTAAAATCAGAATTATGACTGGATGAGTCTGACTCCACAAGAAACTCCTCATCTTCTGAGTTAGAATCTGAATCTAACCTAGTTTCAGAATGTACCCTACTTTCAGCATCTCCCCTAGTTTTAGATTCTACCCTAGTTTCAGCATCTCCCCTAGTTTCAAATTCTACCCTAGTTTCAGGTTCTACCCTAGTTTCAGAATGTACACTCATCTCAGGCTCATTGTGCACTCCTATTTCCCTTAAGTGTACATGCATGTAATGATCTGTAGGTAAATGCCCTACCATCTCAAGTACATCATAATCAGTTATCAACTTCTTCAGTTCTAATGGTCTATCTGAAACCTTCCAAAAGACAGTAACAGCAGTAGTAATACCTAACCGTTCTACCATATTAACAATCTCAAACATGGATATAGTATCCACATTACAGTAATCGAAATAATCAAGTCTTTGTCCATGATGTACAACAAGACTAAACTCATCTGAATCAGCCCCTGTCAAATAACACAACACTAACCATTAATGCTTTCACAGTGCAACAAACAAAGTATAACAAACAAATAATAAATACCCCACCCACCATTGCAATACCCTAAATATTGATATCAACCCACGTCAAACTTTAAGTGTATTTTATTGTTAAAAGTATATCTTATTAACAAACAAAGTATATCTTATTAACCCTAACAAAAAAGACAAAAAAAAAGTGTATTTTATTGCAATACCCTAATTTCTGAGATTAGTGTATTCTTTTAACCCTAACAAGCAGACAAAACCAACAACAAGCAGACAAAAGCGAAGAATCAAACTTTAAGTGTAATCTATAAACCCTAATCGCAAATTTTTATTAACCCTAATTTCTGAGATTAGTGTAAACCCTAACCCTAATAGCAAATTTTAAGTGTAATCTGAAATCCCTAATCTTGTATTAACCCTAATATCAATTATTTAACCCTAATCTGAAATCCCTAATCTCGTTTTAGCCCTAATCGTTTTAACCCTAATCTAAAATTTCACCCCTAAACCCCAGAACAAGAATCAAACTTACCGTATCGCGGAGAAGGATCCCCTTTTTCGCGTAGAAGTCCGACCATCTCCTCTCTATCTCCAACAAGAATCACAGATCGTCGAGAATTTTTTTGGGTTTTCAGACACAGTTGAGAGAATATTGGGGTTTTTTTTTCGTGTCGAAGTAAAGAAAAAAAAACGAGACCTTTTGTTTTCTAATAAGCTGAGTTGGCTTTTTCCTTCTTTTTTTTTCCACCTAAGCGTCACCGTTTATTTTAACGGTCCACGTCAGCTCTGCCGTTAGCCTCTTAACGGCAGGTGGCCAAAATAATACCATTTTAATAATTTGGGTACTGAAATGGCGCATTTTTTTTTTGTGGTCATTTTAAAACTTTCACAATAGTTTGGTGGTCAAACAGATAGTTTACCCAAAAAAATATTACACGCATCTCCTTCCCTTTCTCTCTCTGCCACTTTCAAGAGAAAATTTGAGATTCTCTCGGGGAAAAGAAAAAAAAACATATATTTGCATTGAATTTGGGCCCATTTTTGCTTTCCATCGGAATAGAACAAAGTTGCATTTGCTTTAAACGATTCCTTTCGAGCTGGGTAAACCCATATCTTCTTCTTACTCTAATCTAATTTTCAGCTCAAGTTTCCCATTAATCATCCTTGAACTTTATTTTGTTCAGGTAATAAATTGTCTTTCTCCTTCTATTTATTATTTTTCTTATTGGGTTTTGTCTCAATTCGTTTTTTTTTTAATTTTATATCTTTTTTGTTTTTATTATCTATTTGATTTAGCTTATAATGTAAGCGGTACCCATCTTGTATTTTGGCTTCAATTTTGTGAATTCAAGTTGTATATTGTTTAAGAAAAATCTATGTGAAATAAAAATTTGATGCTCCTAGGCAGCAGATAAGAATTATTGTAATAGATTGAATTGTTAACTTTATAATTTCTGGTAAATATTCTTCATTTCATATGCTGTTGATATTCTGACTGAAATTTATACTACATTTTTTTTATAATCTAATCCTGATGATCTGTTGACTTCAAAAAAATGGCAAACTGAGAGAAGTATCTCTTTAATCAAGCCTGTTGCTTTTATGGTTACCAACCGCTCATACGATTTTTGAATCCAATCATGGATCTTTTGCGATCCAATTCGTAATCTGTAGCATCACAAAAGACACTAAGCTTGTGCTTGGTTCGGAGGTTGTAGCGTGCTTAAAATCATTTTGTAGCAGCTTTGCTCGCTGTAGGAACTGGTTGCCTTGCTGACTTTGCTATTTGACTCGCCATATTGAAGTAATTTTTTTTCAGTTCATTTTTGTCCATCTCTGGGACTGCTTTTAAACATAATAAGGCATAAATAGATACACGGAAATATGGGGAGTCCTGCAGAGCCAAAGAGAAGAGTGGCATTCGTGTTGATTGACGGATTGGGGGACGTATCAATACCAAAGTTTGGGTGTAAGACTCCCCTGCAGGCAGCCAATGTTCCAAACTTGGATGCTATAGCATCAGCTGGAGTTAATGGTCTCATGGATCCCGTGGAAGTAGGTTTGGGTTGTGGGAGTGACACTGCTCACCTTTCCCTGTTGGGTTATGATCCCAGAGTATATTACCGAGGGCGTGGTGCTTTTGAGTCAATGGGAGCTGGGTTGGCAATGTCGCCTGGAGATATTGCATTCAAGGTGTGTAACCTGCTCTACCTCTCCCCCTTTTTCTCTCCTTGCATTTCTTTGTAGATTATTTGCTGATACTTTTTCTGGAGATTATTTGCTGATACCATTCACGAAACGTCCCTCAATGTATGAATTTCAACTTCTTAGTCAAGTTTAATATACTTCTATTTGAATGAAGAACTTTTTTGTCATTGGCTGTATCTTATTTTCAGATTCACTATTAAAACATAGATTACTAATTGTTGCCTGCGATGATTTTATATGATCTTTTACTTGCAAATCTTACATCTTAATCTCCATTTCCTCTGAAAATGATTATAATTGTATAGTCCTTTTTTTCTCCTATAAGATATGTTCTACCTTCCGAATTCACTTAATTCTCTTAAACATTTTCCTTAATCATGTTACTAACAAGTTAATATATAATAGTTCTATATATTTTCTTTAGAGCACGTCCATAGTGTTCTTATACGATTACCCATTCCAATTATCTATCTCCAGTCAAATTTTGCAACTTTGGATGAGAAAACTGGCATAGTTACAAGTAGGAGAGCTGACAGGCATTTTGAAGAAGAGGGGCCTATCCTTTGTAGTGCCCTGGATAGAATGAAGCTCCCATCTTTTCCCGAGTATGAAGTTAGAGTCAGGTACATTGTGATACATTGATGTATATTTGAGTTTATGCTGTGATATTCTCTTTCTTAGTTCTGCAGGATATATAGCTTACTCGACAAGGTTTCATTTTTATGTTGCCGTTTTGGGTGTTGGCTTTCCTTTGATTAACAATTTTGAACCTTAAAAATCTCTAGTAAATGGTTAGGCTCGATGGTTATGAGAATGTTTTCTTCTATACATATTTCCATTAAGGATTGGGTTAACAACTATTTAATGCCAAGTCATCATAAATCAACCTCATATAGGTATGCTACAGAACACCGATGCGGAGTTGTTGTTAAAGGGCCAAGACTCAGCGGAAACATATCAGGAACTGACCCATTGAAGGACAATCGCTTACTTCTGGAAGCCAAAGCTTTAGATGACACCGATGAAGCAAGACACACAGCTGCAGTTGTTAATGAGTTGTCCAGGGAGATATCGAAGATACTGATTTCTCACCCGTTGAACGCAAAAAGATTAGCAGAAGGGAAGAATGTTGCTAATGTTGTCCTTCTAAGAGGCTGTGGTATTCGAATCAAGGTATTATGTCCTAGAATTTTCCGAAATATGTATGCATTATGTGGAGAAAAACACTTATGCCAAAAAAATATTTGCATTTTGCATTTTTCTACTTGGTTTCTTTTTCTTCTATGACAAGATAAACCAATAAATGGCTTTATCTTTTATAATTATGTATGCAGGTTCCTCCATTTGAAAAGAAACATGGCTTGTGGCCTTGCATGGTGGCTCCCACAAAAATTATTGCAGGATTGGGCCTATCACTTGATATCGATATCCTTGAAGCTCCTGGAGCAACCGGAGACTATCGAACACTTTTGACTTCAAAAGCAACTGCCATAGCTAAGGCACTTTCTGTTCCTTCACAAACCTGTCCTAGTGTCTTTGTACCAGGGGAGGATGAACACAAACCTGGCAGAACAGATGGCTATGATTTTGGATTTCTCCATATTAAGGTAATGACCTTATGAATGCATCATTTATTGTTGTTTTTTGGTGTTTCCTTTTACTTAATAGATACTTGTAAATAACTGCCTTTTGGGCCAGAATCAATGTTATTTGTTCAATTCCCCTTTCTCTCTTACCCTGAGTTTGCATTCTCTGATGTTTAATCCCACATAAGATAATCTTGTTTTGGAGTTTTCTGGTTATCTATGTCAAACGTAGTCCTGATTTATCCATCCCGGGTTTGAGAATCTTCTTTCAAAGTAGCAGCATCCGGGTATGGTCGATGGTGATTTTTTTTTTGGCGTTCTGATATCACAGAGATTGATATATTTCTTCCATTTTGGCTTTATATGCGTCTCCTGTCCTTGTTATGGACACTAACAAGGTCTGATGTATATGGACCCTAAATTGCAGGCAATAGATGATGCCGGTCATGATAAGGCAACTGTTTTCAAAGTAAAAGGATTGGAAGCTGTGGATCAAGCTATAGGGCAGCTGGCCAAGCTCCTGTGGCAGACCGAATCGACTGGAAATTTTCAATATTTTATTTGTGTCACCGGTGATCACTCTACACCCGTCGAATATGGAGACCACAGTTTTGAACCAGTTCCATTTACAATGTGTTGGTTGAAAGATTTTGTTGGTGCCGTTGGTGGGGAGTCTATTGTTTTGGAAACTTCTCTTGATCCATTTCCTCTTCCGACCGTTAAGGCTGGCGAAGACCTAAATGAAGACATTGCTTTAGAAAAGGGGGGGAAATGCAAGCAAGTTAAATCATTTTCCGGTGATTCAGTATTCGAGTTCAACGAGATTGCTGCGGCAAGGGGATCTCTTGGACGGTTCCCTGGTGGAGAGATGATGGGAATTATAAAGAGATTTCTTAAATTAAATGCATGACTTTCATAACCTCTCGGTGTCTGAATAAGGTACTTCTAACTAATCCAAAAAATAACCAGACGATGCTGTATGCTCTTGAATCATCAACAATTTCGAATGCTCCTGTATTCAGACATCAAGTACCAGAAATAGTCAGCTGTCGTTGAACGATAACGATTGTTCTTGTTTTGTGAGCAAAATAAGTACTGTATTTTCAGGGTATACATTTGTTCTTGTTCTGTGTAGATTATTGTTTCAAGGGCAAAATAAAATATACTATGGATCCCAACTTGTAATTGAATTTTCGTTTTTGTTCAGAACTTGCTCTGCTATAACATATGAACCTGCAAATAATATACCTTACAGAGACTCATGATCGACGAAGGATGCCGGGTTTGCGTTTTTGCTCTCACAGTTCTCTTTTGAAAAGGAAAAGCCATTGGCATCTCTTAGAATCAAGTGAAAACTCCATATCAAAATCCAGAGAATATTTAAGAATATGCAACTTGATTAACTGTTGAATGTTGATCCATAACAATTTCCCAATTGTTCTAAATATTATAAAGTTTATCATGCAAATGCTCATGATAAAGTAAAAGAAAAAAAAAGCAGATAATAAAGCAAGCATTATTCTTCCTATTAGTAAGTTGTATATGTGCAATATACATCAGCAAAAGCTAGTGCACACACAAAAAAAGTGGATAACAAAGCAAAGTTTAAAGCAATATGTTGTTTTGCCTCATCTTTAAACACTTTAAATCTAATCCATGGGCTAATCATATAACTAGTCCCTGAGTTATATGATTAGAGCATAATCTGTGTATGAATCCTTAGTTTATTAGTTACTTTGTGTGTGCTTATTTTTTAAAAGCTGTGGTCACCATTTGTGAAACTTTTCTTTGCTGCTTTTCATTATCTTCCAAAGGCCATGTGCAAATAATCCAGATTTCTACTATATCAACAAACTTCTTTAAAGCTTAATCAATAAGAAATAAAACAATCATAAAAAAGGATCCATTCAATACCTCACCATCTCAAAGAAAACAGAGTAGTGATGTATGTGACAAGGCCTCTTTCTTTATACAGGAAATCTCCAATTGCTCTTGAAGATGAGCCACCTGCAGAAGGCCCTTACTCGGGTTACATAGTGATTACAGATGAAGAAGCTGAAGAACAAGACACCTTTTGTTTCGGGGCTTATAAGAAAAAGGGTGTCGAAAAGCTGCCTTTCCCACAGGACAAGATGTTGAACGTTGTCCATTCATCGGAGGTTGAAGAAACTATGGTCAATAGGGCCTGGTTTATCCCTGTTCTCGACCACCCTCTTTCTTCTAATCTGTACTATGTTATTCGAGCCAAGGGCAGATACAAAGGGTAAGCTCCGACTCTTCATTTTTCGTGAAGTACTTATGTTCGACGTTCATATCTGAGGCTTATAATTATCTGGTTTAGGACATGCTCGATTTTTTCGGTTGCTGAGGCCTGAGAGTTCTGTTTATGTTGTGAACTTGCAGACTAGCATGTACAAGTTCAAGGGAGATGGACACTAAACCATGCTGCTGCTTCGGTGACGGTAGTGATGTAAAACCGAAACCATTTGATCACAGAAACGTTTATCAACAGTTCAAGATCCATCGTCACCATAAGCACAGTTTCTTCGCTAAATCCACCGCTACAGATTCAACCCCACCAAAATTCTTAAGGAGAAACGGATGGGAACTTCGTATCTCACGCTCATACAGAATGCAACTAAACCAATCTCTAGGCCTCGACTCATTGCTCCGAAAATGCCTCCCGAGTTTCGACTTCCCGATGTTCAACAAGAAGTCACCTTCGGTTGTAGTCGGACAATGGTACTGTCCCTTCATATTCGTTAGGGAAGAAACAAGACTCCGGCGACAAATGAAGAGATCACTGTTCTACACGATGACACTCGAGCAATGGTGGCAACAGATTCATACATGCGACAGAGAGAATGACGAACAAACCGTAGTGAACATCAACAAGAACGTGCAAAGGGAATTCATATCTGTCAACGGCATGCTTGCAGCGAGGGATGATAAGATTAGCCATGGAGGGTTCTGGTGGTTCCGAACTTTATCGAGAAACGACGGCAGAAAGGGGAGCAACGTCGGGTTGAGTTTAGCGGTAACAGAGAAGATGAAATGGTTGCAAGAACAAGGAGGGTGGTTTAATGGTGATGAGAATGAAGCAAGAGTTGAAATAGAAGAAATAAGGAGTGAAGATAGTGAGTGGAGGAGATTTGGTTGTTACATGTTGGTTGAAAGCTTTCATTTGAGAAAAATGGATGGGACTTTGGTGTTGAGATGTGATTTTAGGCATACTCATAAGATTAGATCAAAATGGGAATAAATTAGATCTATGTTGCTCCGACTTTTCATTTTTTTTAAAGTACTCGTCGGACATACATTTAAACATGAGTATGAATGTTGTATTCAGGAATATCCTAGTGACTAAAACTTAACTGAACTAATAATAATTACAATATTTGAATTTACAAGAGTTCAGCATTTCATTGGGAGCACTTGCTTAAATTGCTCCACTGTTGTAAATCCATCCCTGCAGTTAGATTCCACGGTTTCGTCATCGTCAAGTCTAAGTGTTGAGGCTTGCGATTTCAATTCTTCAATATCGAAATTCCAGGCACTAATTCCCTTCTGGTACACACTCGTTGATCTTTCTTCTTCTGCTGCTGATGATGGTGTCATATTTGAAGCTAGTTGTTGTTGTGCAGATTCATCTTTCACAGGATTCAACGGTGGTCGGAGCTCAGATAAAAGCTTCTTCAGAGAAAGCTCAGGCGGCTTGGCATGCTTGAAAAACGAGTGTTTCAACAATTTCTCGGCAGTAGGCCTCTTCTTCGGATCTTTCACCAGGCACATGGCGATCATGTCTTTAAACGACTTGGAGAACTTCTTATCGCCGAGTCTTGGCGGAGCATTTTGTAGTGTCATTAAAAGAACCTTCAATGGCGGATATTGCGACAGTGGCGGATGACCGTGCGCGAGCTCCAAAGCTGTTATCCCAAACGACCATATATCAGCCTTAGAATCGTAACCGGTCTCTGCTTGCATAACTTCGGGCGCCATCCAACAAGGTGTGCCGGTGAAGGTGTTTCTGCATCGTTGTCTATCTCCAGAATCGAACATGCAAGCCGAAACGCCGAAATCAGAAAGCTTAACAGCGCCATTGTTATCGAGCAATATGTTACCGGCCTTCACATCACGATGGATATGTCCTTGCCGGTGAAGATAATCCAGTGCCGTCAGGGTTTCCTTCAGTATAAAACAAATCTCGATCTCTTCCAATCCGTTGGGATGAGCAGTTTTCATCGCGTGAAAGCAGGAACCCGCCGACATGAACGGCATGACGACCCACAGATTGCGATCCACAACAAACGAACAATACGCTCTGACGAGATTCGGATGATCAACCCAACCCATGGTTTGAGTTTCACGACGGACGCTCTCCAGATCGCCATTGTTGCAGCGATCAAGGTCTAAACACTTGACGGCCAGGACGTCGTCGAGAGGGAGGTAGATCGCCCGGTAAACCGTAGCGCTGGCGCCATTGCCGATCTCTTCCAGAAGCTTATAGTCGGCCGGATTGGCAGAGTAAATCCTTTGACTCTCTCCCATCTTACTCATTCCAGAAATCTGGCTTTGAAAAACCCTCGTTTTTTATTGGATTGACGAAGAATCTCTTTTTGAAGAAGATTGATTGATACGGTAACTCTCTCTTTCCCTGTATATATTTATAAACCCTAGTGGGAACTATAAAATACTAAGCAAAATAGGATAAATCTATCTAAATTCTAGTTGATAAAGGATATAAATATTTATCGTTAAGTTTATCGTTATAGTTTTTAGTATATTATTATATCTTTCAAAATAATTAGAGTTTGTTTAATAAATAATAATAATTAGAGTTTGTTTAATAAATTATAATAATAATTAGAGTTTGTTTAATAAATAATAATAATTAGAGTTTGTTATACTTTATACTAATTGAAAATATATATTTAATATATAAAATCCTGCATCTAGAGAAATAATGGTATCTTTAGAAGATAGAGATAGATACTTAAAAGTCTATTAATAATCCCGGATTATATGGATAATAATAGAGATTTTGTATTACTTAATGATTTAGATACTAGATACTACTTATTTATCACTTAATTTATAATTAAAATTTATTAATTATTTAAAAATTTCTTTAAAAATTTATAAAAATTAAAAAAAAAACAATTTTCTATAAAATCTGTAAACATCGCAATGACAGAACTGAAGTGTGACACGTAAACTTGGTAAACTTGACCCGAGACTCAAGAACCGAACTGATTTACACGGAATCGACCTGAACACAATGACCCAAATTTGATTTAAAACTCGAAATAAACTGAACCGAACCGAATTTCAGTTGAACTGAAAATAGACTCGAACTGATTTTCAACCGAACTGAAGGCAACCCGAAATAAAAAATATATATTAAAATAAATAAATAAAGATGAGATGTGAATTGTCGCACAACTTACCAAAAAGTCAAATATACATGCTATATAAAGTCATATATAGGGTGGAAAAACCTAACTCAGCCTGAAAACCCGACTAAAACCGATCGATCTCCTATTAACCTGATATTGACCTGACTCGACGCCCTGACCCGATACTCGAACTGAAATCACCATAGACCCAAACTAAAACCGAACCAAACTCGAAACAAACTTAAGCCGAAATCAGACCCGAAATGACCCGAACTGAAACAGAATCGAATGACTTGTTTGCCATCTCTAGTGACACGTGATATCTAAAGAAAAAAACTGTCAAAAATTGACGGTCGAACTTAGTTAAAGGGCTTTGTTTATTTAATTCATTAGTTTAAATACTTAATTGAGTGCAAAAAAAATTATAAGCTTAATTGATTTTTTTAAAAGTTTAAAAACTTCAAGCAGCAAACTTAAAAATAATCGGTGAACTCCATTAGAATCTATCTGCTCAAAACAATCTAACCCTAAACCATCGCTCAAATCTAACTTCCGTTTCTATAGTAAAAAAGTGTCATTATCACAATGACCTGGAAATCAAGATTCGGTGATACTTGGAACACAAGTCATAGGAAGACGATAAAGAACATGTGGATGCACTTTTTTCTTCTTCTTGTTATTTGGAGGAAATTTGCTTACCGTTTACAACTGAAACTAGAATGCGATGAGTTGACTGAATATGTTTCTCCTTTGGTTTTGTCAATGACGGAACAAACAAAGGATTTTTAGAACTTATTCTTAACCCCACACTTGATAATACTTTGATTTTACGGCGAGTCAAATGAAAAGTTTACACATTTCAAGATCAGAAATTTCCTACTAACATTGCAATCAAAACTATTGTAGCTATAAATAAGAAATCATGACCATGTTGAATGTTGATGTTCATCCAAGTACTTGTAAAATGAAAATGGGAAATTTCTGGGTTTTCCAGAACCGATGCATGCATTTCTTCATCTTCATCTTCCTAATCCTAAGCAATTACTTTGCCCTGTCGTTGCAGCAGCAGAAGCAAAAAAATCTGTAGTTGCTGACCCCCGAGGTCTCCTCAATGATCATATATTAGAATCTTCAACTCCGTGTTTGTGGCGAGGTGTCGCATGGAGAAGTTAATATGATTAATCTCACTGATGCTGGTCTAATTGGTCGTCTGCAATCTGCATATGGAGGATCTGATGGTCCTGGAAAGTCTCAGACATCTCTACTTGGTAATCTCTTCCTCAACAAGGCTTCTTATCCTTCCTGCATTATTGGGATACTTGGTTTGTCTCCATTTGGTTTCTTTAAACCTTCCATGTTACTCAATTCTTCAGAAACTGAGTATTCTGCATGTAAGTTATAACTCATTTTCTGGGAATATCCAAGCAGCTGATCTTGGAAGTTTCAAAAACCTCGTATGGCTTGATTTTGGTAGCAATCAGTTTACAGGCAAAATCCCATCGAATCTCGCCACCCAAAAACGATCTGATCCCATATTTAGTTTAAGATCCAAAACTGGATATATGTTCTTAAAAGACAAAGGGAGAAGTGATTGTAGGAAGAGGAATAGTTTCATTTACTCTTAAGGAATCAGTGAAGCCAAGTTGCAGGAAAGCCGAGTCCAACTCCTGTTTTTCGATAACAATATATAGTTGCCCAAATCACTTGATGAAGACGAGTAACGGCACCATTCTCTTTATGGATCTCTCTATCAAATCATCTTTCCGGCGCTATTCTCGACAGCCTCGGTTCCATGTCCAGTTTCCATGTTTTGGCTTTGTCACACAACAGACCTATCTAATAATTCTATCCAAGGCAGGATTTCAGGACTATTGAAACACTATATTTACATGAATCAATTTTCAAATCCTCCATTGACAATGGCAGGTTGCAAAGATCCATATTAGCCGGATACGGGCAACAATATATGTTGGACACAAGTGTCAGACATGAATGTTTTAAGAAAATTAAAGAGTTCAAGTACCGTAGGCAAAGATAGTACGCTAACAAAAACTTCCATAGATACAAAATCCATCAATTTCAGTTCATTTATAATGGAGAAACAGAGGAACAGCTCCACCACCTTCATTAACCCAACTCCAGAAGAGAATCCCACAAACTTGAAAATGTAAACAAGTTCAGTCAATGAAAAAAGCTATGCTTCTACGTTCTAACTGCTCACTTGGATAAAACCAAGTTCCCAGTTGCTTCACTATTTCCTTTTCATACTCGAGCACTTCTAGTTTTCTATTTCAACAATGCAAACTTGATTTAGGGTCTGTTTGGTGGGTGGTAAGATTAAAAACAACGGCGGAAATGAGCTTAATTACTGTACCAGTGAAATGAAAATCAATGGTGGGATACATATCTGAATGCAAAACCAGCTGTAACAGCGAGGCGTGGTTGTCTAACAAAACTTTATCCATAATCTGTAAAACATGATCCAAAACAAATTAATGTAAACAGACAACATGATAGTGAAGAAGTTACAGCTGAGTTCACCCCAAGTACCTGTAGGAACATTTTAGAAGCCATGTCATGTGGTTTTACTTAGCTTGATAACCTCCTCCAGCAATTTGTTGGCGGAATCCCGTACTTCCTCCGGAACTCTGAGCTTCGGATGCTCTTGTTCTAAAGCATAGAAAATGATAACCTTCATTACATCAACCATAAGCAAACTTTTCGTTGCAATTCCCCACACACCCGTATTAGCAAACCTGCACGAATCCTTTAACACACATTGACTGCAAACCTGAAGAGATCACAGGCGACGAAACAAGCAACATTACAACATTTATACTCAGATATATAACAAAAGTTTTACTTGTTTGAAGTATTGAAATAATTCCTTACAGTTTCTTCTTGAATTTTAAAGATTTTCCGCAACCTCTTAGCAGCAAAGACATCGTTTTTATCAAGAGAAGGGCAACCAAAGGCCGCGACTTTCTTCAAGCGAGTGCCTGATAACCACCTGAAAATACAGTGTTTAAGGCTATTTCATTTAATAAAGATTCCCCCAAAATATGTGGAACTATCAAGTGTTCTTGCTCTTAATAACAACCCAGCATAACATGAAGAACATCAATCAGCCAACATGTATATAACAACAACGCATTAGCAAATAATGTCAAATCCAAAATGAAAAAGGACAAAAGGGAAAAACATGGTCTTACTTTGCAATCTCTTGATTATCTTTACCAAACTGGTAAGCAGCAAACTTGATAAAACCTCTGCCATAACCATTATCAAAGCGCCCAAAATCCAACTTGTTGTCCACCAAGAAATTAGCTTTGTCAAAATACCCTTTTGAATACAAATGCCTAACGAAAGCCTCAACAAACACCGAAAGATCCTTCAAAACAGTCACCTCCTCGGGTTCTTTCCTCTGTTTCACCATCCTTTCCACTTTTTCTTCCTTCTTTTCACCCCCAAACAACCCAACCAAGCTGCTAACTTTCTTGGGTTTTCCCCTCCCTACTTTCTCGTCGCCTTCCTTTTTCCCTTTGGGATTTGGGTTTTCCTTGAACTCCCTCACTTCTCTCTCCAATTCCCTTAATTTGTTCGTTAGTTCACTCTTTTCGCCATGGCTCTGGCTTTCGGTTTCACCGACCTTTTCGGTTAAACCAACAGCTTCTTCAAAGAGCAGAGAAAGTGGCTTCTTGGTTGGTTCCTGGGGAGAGGAATTAAGGGTTCTGATTATAAAGGAGGGTGAGGGATGGAAATATTTGTAAAGAGAGTTGTGGGTTTTTGTTCGGTTAGAAAGAAGAAGGGATTTAAAGATAGACATTTGGAAATGGAGGGGGGTTTAGAAGGGTTTAAAGGTTGAGTGGCTATGGAGTTTTTGCATAGAAAAGGTTGGAGATGAATGGAAGGGGAGAAAGTGTTAGGGAACCAAAGCTGGACCCTAAAGCAGCCCATTACCTGAAGAAACCGAAGCTGGGGTTTCATACTTCAATACTAGTTTTGTTTTCAGATAATTCAAAAGGCCCATTACCTGAACACATCTCTGCTACCATTCACTTTCAGACAAAAGTTATATGTTTGTATGTCCGAACCATTGCATTTAACCTAAACTAATTCCATACCAAGAACACGAACCCCAGCAGTTGTACAATCTGTTTCATGAAATGAAAGAGAAGGTAGGTATGCAAGTGATGAGCATTCCATCACGAAACCACCTGAATGCAGAATCTCAATAGTTAAAATGATATTATTATTTGAATTTGTCAAATTTATTTAAAAAATTTAACAATAACATCTGAATTTTATTAATCACCCCTGAAAAATAATGCAATACAATACATTAAAAAAAAGAACAAATCTACTAAAATTCTCTTAAATTGTGCAAAGAAAAACATACATTTCTATCGAGATTAGCATACCAAAATTTAAAAATCTTCTTGATTATTTTTTGTCCTTATCTAAACGAGATGTTTAACGGAGTGCAAAAAGAGTGGTGAACGAACCAATCTATCAACCAAATTGCTCCGCTACCCAAATCTGATTACATCGGCAACCAACCATCAACCGAGTGACGATCAATCTTTCTAAGACCACCGATAAAACCATAATCAAAGATTAGCGTCTTGAAAATCGTTGTACGAGAATCAACTCATCACTAAGGCATGTTGAAATTATGTCACTAAGACAGATGAAACGAACCACAAAAAAATTAAAGAAACGCATGCCACATGAACATAAATTCTTATTAAAATATGAAAGAAAAAAAATCGATAGTTAATAACTAATCTAAGTGTTAGTTGTTGACCACCAATAAAAAAACTAACAGGCAATAGTGATTTGAAAGAGAGAGCGATTAGATTAAAAATATTTGATGATATTACGAGTTTTATATTAATTTTTTCATCGTCAGTGGAGTCCTCATCACTCCAAGTAGCCACATATGCCTTCTTCTTATGGCTTGAAGTGCTTGCCCTCTCCTTTTTCTTGGATTCACGTTCAAGCTCTCTCAAAGCTTTCTTCATGAACGAGGCGCACTTCTTGAAGAGATGGACTATCTCTTCTTCATCATCCTTCTCTTCACTTGAGTAAACATGATGGCAAGTGGAGGACTTGAGAGTCATGACATTGGTGTTGATTCCAAGCCCCTTGAGCTTCTTCTCTCCCATAGCTTTAATTTCTTCCCTCTTATTCTCATCCTCTTTGTTCTTCTTCAGGATTTGATGAGTAAGGAGTGATCCCATGAGTTCATCAAGCTTCAAAGTCTTCATATTTTTTGCATCGATGATGGCGGTCCTCTTTGAGTCCCAAGACTCAGAAAGTGAGTAGATGAGCTTTCGGACAAGTTTCTCCTCCGGAATGGCTTCTCCATAGCCCTTGAG
Organism: Hibiscus tridactylites; assembly: GCA_958450335.1. Lineage (NCBI taxonomy): Eukaryota > Viridiplantae > Streptophyta > Magnoliopsida > Malvales > Malvaceae > Hibiscus > Hibiscus tridactylites. The sequence continues at coordinate 63,165,385 of OY288286.1, read as the reverse complement.
ACCATTGGTGATTGTGGAGAACCTATCAAACATCTTCTCGATGTTCTCTTCCGGATCCATCTTGAAGTTCTCATACTCTAATGTGAGGAGTCCAATCTTGGTCTCCTTGACTTCATCGGTTCCCTCGTATGTGACTTCAAGCTTGTCCCATACCTCTTTGGCACTCTCACAAGAAGACATCTTCTCATAGATAGATGTGCCAAATGTACAAAAGATGATGTGCAAAGCTTTACAATTTAGCTCTATCTTCTTGCGATCGACAACACTCCACTCTGCTTTGCTTCGTTGAAGCACGAACGAACCATCTTCAACTATATCTCATAGCTTGTAGTCTCTAGACTTGATGAAGAACTTCATATTTATCTTCCAATGGGCATAGTAGGTTCCGTCGAAGAAAGGCAGTTTGTCGATGGATTGTGCCATTTGAGCCGGTTGGTGAAATGATGATCGAACTTGCAGGATCTTCTCAATAGGATGTGAATCCTCTTCGATTGAGTCAAGCTCTGATACCAATTGTTGAGTTGTGAGGAGCTCGATTCGATCAACCGATGTTGCTCACCAAGTGGTGGAGAGGTGGAATTTTGGGTGGATTTGGTGTGGAAGCTAAAATGTAAATGACACAATGATTTTAGAGTGGTTCAACCTTCTAACCAAGGTCTACATCCACTACCTTAGCTTTCCACTAAGGATTTCCAATCAACCCACTATTGATTCGTCCCCTTTTCTAGGCTTAGAAGGAAACCCTTATACACCGATCAAGCTTTCTACCCAAAGCCTTGATCAAACCCTCTTTTACAAAGAGATAAATAAAACAAACAAAAATCTCTCTAATAGGTGTTTGTTTGTACAATTAAAGCACTCACCCAAAACTTAAAAACACTTGAGCAAATTTGACAATTTTAGCTCACTAGTGTTTGTTTATACAGGAATTGACAATTTAAGTGCTAAGACAATATTTGATCATTTGTTGATTGACAATATGAGCATTAACCATATCTTGATGCTTGGAGGTCCCTTTTATACTCCTTGATGAGTTTGTAGCCGTTACTAGCCGTTGGGGTTGATTTGGAGCCGCTAGAGACTTAATTTCCCACCACAAATGCAGTTCTCCAGTTCACCGTTTCGAAACACTCGTGACCGTTTCGAAACACCCTTTCAGTAGAAAGAGTTGTTGCAGTCTGATGCAGCACCCGTATCGAAACGCCCTTGGCCGTTTCGAAACACTCGTATCGAAACGCCTACCTTCGTATCGAAATGATCTGCATTTAAATGTTAGTTGAGAAATAGCCATTGGGGGTTATGACCGTTGAGGTCTGTGCCACGTAGGCGTATCGAAACGGCATAGCCCGTTTCGAAACGCTGGGCAAAAATTACATCCAAGGAAGGCCCATTTCGATACCCGTATCAAAACGTTTTTGCTACTAGAATCCCCCGTATCGAAACACCTGGACGGTTTTGTGTAGTTTGGCTTTTGAAAACATGTAAAACCTTTTGAAAACATCCATAAACATAGTTTCAAGTTATTTGGACTTTGGAAATAGTTTTGAATTCTTTTTAAATTAGTCCAAAACATTTTTCAATTATTATATCAAAACATTAGTTCTACAGTAACCCTGCTGATCTTTCCTGCTCTTGACCTCTGGTTTGAATTTGGATACGCGGTTTGCGCTTGTGAAGAGTTTCTCACGGTGCTCAGCTCTGATTTGCGTTTTCTCGGTGGTTTATCAATAGCTTCATCCCTTTTGTGGTTCGTTTTGCTGATGTAGTCAGGTTTCATATATATTTTTTGATTGAGTATTTGGATGTGTTTATAACCTTTTTATATATGGTTCATTTCTTATTTAAAGTGGCTAGTTTTAAGAGAAAGTCTAAATTATATATGTAGTTTATAATGATAGTTTGTAAAACCTTATTGTAATTCTAGATATTTTATCTTTAATAAAATTATTGGTTTCTTTAAAAAAAATACATATGTTTTGTTCAATGTCAACAATTTTTTTCCATAGCGTGAGTGCCGGCCAAAATGGTTGATTTCGTTCTAATTAAGGACTCTATTTCCATCATTTCGGCTGGAATATCGTATTTCTCTAATAATCCAAAAGAAAAAAAATAGTAGCGTAATAATTCTACATTATTACAATAGAAATGTATATGAGATAAGACATATCACGAGTTACTTGAATTTATTTTGATCAAAATTTAGTTAAAAGTTTAATTTAATTAAACTCAATTTGAGTTTAAATTTAACTTGAGTTCTTAACGAACTAAAACTCGACATAAATTTTTAACCAGTCGAATTAAACTACTTGATACTCAACTCAAAATATTTACGAACTGCTCGAAAAACTATAAATACATTCTACATTATAATTGTCTTAATACTATTTAAAAAACATTAAATAACACATATATATATATATATAAAAACCTCTAAAAGTTAAAAATAGATGCTCAATTTCTTTGATTCGCCTTTAATGTCATTTTCATTTGATTTCGGAGATTGAGACTAAATATAAAAATCTTCAAGGAATTAAAACATGCAAAGGAAAATGAATAAAATATGTTTTTATCTTCTGGGCCTAAATTTATTGATGTGAAAAAACCTCAAACGAGATTGACCACTATTGCTCATCAAATAGCAAAATGATCAAATATTTAAATTTAGTTACACGAACTTGATTTCCCGATCTACGTTAGTATTTACGGTTTTTAAATCAATTTGACATAAAAATAAGGGTAAAGTGTGACAGGTAACACCGAACTATAGGGTGTGACCTGTTTTTAACATCAACCTTTCAATTGGTCCAAACCTACCACCGAACTTTATTTTTCGATTCGTTTATATCATCCTGCCGTTAAATCGTTAACGCCGTGATGACATGGACGCTGCACCAAAACGACGTCGTTTTGGTGCCGCTATTTTGATAATAAATGACCCAAAACGACGTCGTTTTGCTAACGAAAATAAATAAAATTGTGCACTCAATGGGATTCGAACCTAAGACCTTAAGTATCAAAGACAAGCATCTTAACCACCAAGCCAACCTAATATCTTCAAATTAGTTTTAGCACAAATAATATATATTCCCAACTGTAGTTTGTCATATATATATATATTATTTCTAATATAAAAATATTTAAATATTGTTATTAATAATATTAAATATATAAATAGATAAATATATTATTATAAAAATTAAATGACTAATTTTCAAAACAAAATTTGTTTAAAAAATCTAAAATTCGACAAAACTTAATCCCTAAACTCATAAACCCTAACCCTAAACTATAAACTTTAAACCCTAAAATTTTATTCATAAACAAATAATATTAAAATATATAAACAAATAATATATTATTATAAAAACTAAAAATCTTATTTAAAAAATATAAAAAAAAATTAATATTTACGAAAAGACCCAAAAATTCACCAAAATTTTAAAGATTTGGGGTTTAGGTTTTAGGGTTTAGGGTTTAAGATTTTGGTGAATTTTTGGGTTTTTTCGTAAATTTTAAAAATTTAATATTTTTAAATAATTTTTTTAGTTTTTATAATAATATATTATTTGTTTATATATTTTAATATTACTTGTTTATGAATAAAATTTTAGGGTTTAAAGTTTATAGTTTAGGGTTAGGGTTTATGAGTTTAGGGATTAAGTTTTGTCGAATTTTAAATTTTTTAAATAAATTTTATATTGAAAATTAGTCTTTTAGTTTTATAATAATATATTTATCTATTTATATATTTAATATTATTAATAAAAATATTTAAATATTTTTATATTAGAAATAATATATTTATATGACAAACTATAGTTGGGAATATATATTATTTGTGCTAAAACTAATTCAAAGATATTATGTTGGCTTGGTGGTTAAGATGTTTGTCTTTGATGCTTAAGGTTTTAGGTTCGAATCCCATTGAGTGAACAATTTCATATATTTTCGTTAGCAAAACGACGTCGTTTTGGTGCAGCGTCCATGTCATCACGGCGTTAACGATTTAACGGCAGAGTGGTATAAACGAGTCAAAAAATAAAGTTCGGTGGTAAGTTTGGACCAATTGAAAGGTTGATGTTAAAAACAGGTCACACCCTATAGTTCGGTGTTACCTGGCATACTTTACCCTAAAAATAATTTTAGACTTCCGACTAAAAAAACTATTTTTTAACACCTCGTTATCCCAGGAAAAAAATTAAATATTAAATTAAATCTTAAAACTAAATTTATATGTAAGAGTATATATTTTTCCATCATAAAAAGTATAAAAGTTGAAATAAAATAAAAAACATGTGATTACTCATATCGATTAGATTTATATGCATTTTTTCTCTTCTGGAAGGGAGACAATACCTTAGTCAAAGGAGTTCGGGTGAGCTGGGATCAAATCTATGAAATAGAATTTGAGGGAAGTCTTGGCCTAAAAAATCTTACTTATTGGAACAACACTTGCATCTTGGCCTAAAAAATCTACCGAGTGAAGAATCGCTTTGGGTAGCATGGTTACACATGTATATGTTGAAATGAGTGAATTTCTAACAAGTCGAAATTAAACCTCATTTCATCTGTACATTAAAAAAATTGCTTAAACTCAGACCTCTGGCAGTAGTCATATTTTCAGTAGGGAGCCCTACTAACGTGACTACTAGATGAATCTGGGAGAAAGCGATGAATTCTTATGATAAGGTACAATGGCTTGATATGGTTCCCCAAGCACATTCTCAAGCACTTCATCATCTCATGGATAATCATTTTAAATAGAGTGCCCATTAAGGATAGACTCATGCAGTAGGGTATCGCAGTCACAGTTCAGTGTATTCTTTACGATGCCGTGTTGAAAATTATAAACTATTTTTTTTTTCTCAGATTGCCTTTATTTAACTACACTGTGGAGAAGAGCCTTACACGTGTGTGGGATGAATTATTAGCCACGTTCGTGGAAGGAAGCCTTGCAATGGGCTGTTGATAATTAAAATGGTAAATCTCTTCTAAATTCGATCTTAAAATTGACTTGGATATGTTATCTTTACATCGTTTGAGAAGTACGCAATGCAAGAGTTTTTTAAAAAATTAACCGCACTAACGATGAATTTTTTGATAGTTTAAAATACATCATTGATATTCGATTGTATAAATACAAAAAATGGCAGAAACAAAAGTGACAATAAACGTTTTTGTACAGTTTGAAAAATCGACTGAGTTCGACCTTTTTATTTGATTCTTAATATTTTTTGTATCAGTTCGTTACTCTCATATAAATATAACACACCATTTATATAAAAAATACTTTAAGTGGGGGGGTCTAAATTACTACTAATTAAATCATGGCATGATTTATACTAATGTCTTGCTTGACAAGACACTATTTGGATTTGAGATTATATGGATTTACTGTGCTTTTGTCTTGTGCTAATTACAAATGGTTGCAACTTGCATTGTTGGATGCTTAAACGGTTCGATTGAATGTATTATTCATAATTGCTTTAGTATTATCATTAGATTTTTAATTTTATTTTAATTTTGCCACTGACCTATTAACAGCTGTTAAAAAGATAATATAATAATTAAAATATTTTGTATAATAAAATATTTAGTCTTTTTTTTTTTGATAAATAAGAGAAGAAAGCTACCTACTTACAAAATAGGAAACAAGTCCATAACCAGTAGACTGGCTATCACCATAGGCGGAGTGTCAAGAATCCGACATTCTAAAGAGTCCGTGGGTGCCAATTTAGCTAATGAATCCGCCACTTTGTTCATCTCTCGGCGCACAAACTGTACTTTGACTTCCCAACCTTGCCGCAAAAGACCCCGGATGTGGTGACATAGACCAATGGACTGCCCCTTAGACGAAGAGTCGAGAATAAGCGAAACAGCCTCTTTACAATCCGATTCTAAGATAATACGACGATAACCCCTAGACCATGCTTGCGATAAACCAACATATATACCCCATAATTCCGCCTCTATCGCGGAACAAATTCCTACCGCTTTCGAGAACCCAAACATCCAGTCACCCTTCTCATCTCTAACAACACCCCCACACGACGCCAATCCCGTAACCGCCGAACGGGCGCCATCCGTGTTAAGCTTCAACCAGCCGCTTGGAGGAACCTCCCACAACGTCACCTGCTGTCCGCTGTGCTCCGCAGGGGAAAAAAGCGCGCGCGAAACCGCCAAAGCTCGGCAGCTTTCTTCATACACGAACTTACTGTGCGCCCAAACATCAAAGAGCTCCGCATCATTTTTATCGAAGATACAAGCATTGCGATGCTTCCATAAGGACCACAGCACCGCCCCAAAACGAAGGTCCCAATCCTTCGGCTCACGCACAAAATATTCCGGGGATGATAAGTTTATGCGTAACCATTCTTGCAAATTCAAAGTAAGGAACTCCGTAAGTTTGGAAGGGACAATTAATTTAATCCAAATAGCCATTGCCGTAGGGCACGATCGGAATAGATGGTCCGCGGATTCCGATAACGAGCCACACACACCACAATTAGAATCATCCCCCATATGCCTGCGGACCCTCTCTGCATTAGTCAGCAATTTGCCACAACCAAGTAACCACAGGAAAATTTTAATCCGTTGCAGCCCTCGGAAACGCGCTATGCAGCTCCACAATGGTCTCTCGCGCCCCTCATCCTCCTTCGCGCGCGCACGGTAAGCAGACCCAACCGAGAATGCACGTTGAGCCGTCCACTTCCACCCCACTCCATCCGCAAGCGCGGCTTGCTGAGGCGACAGCGTCGCTGCCAACCGAAGGACAATATCGTGCGGCACCAGCGGCTCTATCTCAGCCCACTTCCAACCGCCTCCAAGAGTAGCCATGTTGGCTACGCTAACATGGGGAAGGCTCGCACGCGCAGTCTCGTCCGTCACATATTCCGCAAGGACTCCAATATCACTCAACCAAGGGTCATGCCAAAAGTCTATATCGCGACCATCACCCACCGACCAAACAAGCCCGGATCGGACCTCCTCCCAAACGAGACTAATACCCTTCCAGAGATGGGAACAACGGGGACGAATCAAAGAATCCGGGACAGCCCCAACCCATTTATATTTGGACCGAAGGACTTGCGCCCATAATTGATCCGATTGTCGTATTAAATTAAAAGCAAGCTTCATTAAAAAAGCTTCATTTTGCACCACTAACGATCGAAAGCCAAGGCCCCCCTCCTTAATAGGCGAACATACCGATTTCCAATTTACAAGGTGTACGCCACCCCGTCCTTCATCCTTACCCCAAATAAAACTCCGAATTAAACATTCAATGTCGCGACACGTGCCTTTAGGAAGAAAAGAAGTCTGCATAGCATAATATGGGATCGCAGACAATACCGATTTAGCAAGAGTAATTCTCCCCGCAAGCGAGAGAGACTTGGCCATCCATCCCGAAAGTTTATCCCGTACACGCTGAACAATGAAGTTATACGATGCCCGAGTCACGCGTTTATGTAGTAAGGGCACACCCAGATACTTCCCAAGGTCCAATACATGACAAAAGCCGAATCGAGAACTAATCGCTACGCAAAGATCATGCTCCACATTTTTGGAAAAATAGATGCATGTTTTGGCTATACTGACCTTTTGACCCGAAGCTGCACTAAAACGCTTTAACACCTCCTCAATAGCAGTAACCTGAGCTGGAGAAGCTTCACTGAACAATATCATATCGTCAGCAAAGAAGAGATGCGATATAGAGGGCCCCGAACGAACCAATCGGACCGGTTTCCATGCACCGTTTTCAACCTCCGCCCGGATAGCATGAGCTAAACGCTCCATGCACAGAACAAACAAATACGACGATAACGGATCCCCCTGGCGAATACCCCTCGATGGTGTAAAGGACTCTGAAACAGAACCATTCCAAAGTACTTGTGTAGTAACCGATGAAACACATCTTATGATTAAATTACGCAACTCTCCCGGAATCCCGATCTCCGATAACGTGTCCTCAATAAAATCCCATTCAAGGCGATCGTATGCCTTTTCAAGATCAATCTTGATCGCCATCGAACCCATCTTTCCTTTTTTCGAACGCATAGAATGGATTACCTCCTGCGCGATAATTATGTTATCGGTTATGGACCGCCCAGGGACAAAAGCAGTCTGACTATCCGAAACCCAGCACGGTAACAAAGGCTTAAGTCGATTAACAATAGTCTTCGTGATTATCTTATACAGCACAGAACACAGTCCAATTGGGCGAAACTGAGAAATCGATTCCGGGTTACGTACCTTGGGTAACAACACAAGGAGAGTACGGTTCAAAGAGGGGTCAAACGGCTTGCCCGCAAACACCTCACGTACAAATCGGCAAACTGATGGGCCAACAACATTCCAATTCCGCTGATAAAATAAAGCGTGAACACCGTCCGCCCCAGGGGCCTTCAATGGCGCCATATCAAACACCACCGTTCGCACTTCCTCATCGGTAACCGGTCGAGCCAAACCGCGGAGTAAACTATCATCCACCGACGGAAAACAATCTTTCCCTACTAACTCTACGGCAACATTCCCCGACGAAGTGAATAGTTCCTGGTAAAAATCCACCGCCAACTTCTGTAACACATTCTGATCAGAACACCACCTACCGTTGGCGAGTCGAAGAGCTTGTACATAATTTTGCCTACGGCGCTGCATGGTACAATTGTGGAAATATTTGGAATTTTTATCACCAAAGCGAACCCACTGTTCCCTAGACTTCTGAACCCAAAGACTTTCCTCCTGTAAAAGCACAGCATCTAATTCTGCCCGTAAAGACGCATCGAGCTGAACAAGGAAATCCGAATGCGCAACTCGAAGAGCCTTATCAATCCCACGAAGCCTCGCGAGAAGCTCCTTTTTTTTCTTTCCAATATGCCCAAAGACGTTGACATTCCAATCTCTAGCGTTACGCATGAAATTATCCACATTTTCAACAATCTCGCGCGAATCATCCCATGTGTTTTGCAAAAAACCCTCGAAATCAGGATGATCTTGCCAGGCCGCAATGAAACGAAATGGGCGCCCATTCCGCGAACCGCTCTGAGTCATAGCATGGAACCAGAGGGGGCAGTGATCCGAACCAACCCTGTCAAGATGGGAAACTACCGCAGACGGGAACAAACTCGCCCAAGTGGCATTATACAAACATCTATCCAAGCGTTTATGAAGATCACCACGCTTCCAAGTAAAAACACTACCCTTAAATTCTACTTCAATTAGGCCCAGGTCAAAGATAAAATCCCGAAATAAAGTACACACGCCATTACCCCTAGCCGAACCTCCAAGTCGTTCCTCCCACCGTAATATGGTGTTGAAGTCGCCTCCTAATAACCACGGCACCCCATCGCCCGGATTCAACCTAGCCAATAACGGCCACAAGAGCTTGCGCACGGAAACAGTAGGACTAGCATACACAGCCGTGAAATAAAACCATCGCAAGGAACCAACAACACGCACTCTACCATGCACAAACTGATTCGATACCTTGACAACCTCAACCTGAACCGAGTCTTGCCAAAGAACCCAAACACCACCACTAAGACCTCGCGCCTCCACTCTGAAAGAATTAGGAAAACCCATCCGTGCAATAACCCTATCAGCCGTATCCCCACTGATCCGTGGTTCAAAAATAGCCAGAACCTGAGGTCTACTTATCCTACAAAAATCCTTCAAATGTCCATGAAAACAAGGGCTAGCCGCCCCTTGACAATTCCAGAAAAGAAAACTAATCATTGGAAAAATATGAAAAGAAAAAACCACCTAACTCACAAACTCGGTGAATGAGCCGCGATGGACTTATTGCCGCGAACACCACTGCTACTCCTCCGACCCTCAACGTTACCCGAGCCGCCAGCCAAGGAACCCGCAGCCGGTACTGTCCCGTTCGCCACGGAAGATCCTCCCTCATCACCAGTTAAAGCCGTCTCCGGCGCAAACACCGGCAACCAATCTGATAACCGCCGGGTAGGAGGGGAACGATTCTCTTTGCCCTTCTTCGGATGAGTAACCTTCCGAACACCAACTGAACCCAAACCTTTGGGGCCTTTAGAACTCCTTTGCGAACCTTTTGTTCTTTGCTTCTCGTTAGCAGCCTCAAAGATAGAAATAGCCTCGTGTTTGCCACCCATCGGAGGCACGGAATGTGCCACAACCGCAGGAACAACAGTGGCTACGGATGCCACAATCTCTACTGCTCCATGTTGGCTCACTGTACTAGATTTAGCTCCCTCGATCTCCCCCTGCGAACCCGCTTGATCCGACACTACCCCTCCAACCATATTTTCATCAACTTGAACCTCCATGCCATCCTGTAGTATAGTTTCCGAACCCACCTCTTCCACGGGTACGTCCCCCACCTTCTCCTCATTGTCCACTAAAACCGTCACCGGGGCCACGGGTTCAACAACTTCATTCGTTACTGCATGATCCACCTCCTGAAGGACAGCAAAGCGCGAGCCACCTTCTCGACCGGAATTCGAATCCTTTACACCCTTACGACTACCGCTTTCGCGTCTAGCACGCCCACGCCGTTTATCCGCTATCATCCACGGGCCATAAACCTCGCTACTCTCCTTCTCCCCTCGTCCTGCACCCGCCATATCCATCTCCGCATTGAACTGGCCTGCCCGATCAGAACTTCCGGAAAATATTTCACATACCTCTTTCACATGACCATAAACCCCGCACTTAAAACAAATATTCTGGAGGCCCTCATATTCGAGGTTCTGCATGACACCATCAATCTGAACACAAGGAATCAACGGTTTACCCAAATCAACCAAAACCGCAAGTCTAGCAAACCTCCCCCTATCACCGGCATGCGTACTATAGTCAATCCGAATGACTTTACCAATGAGACTCGCAATGTGACGAAAAAGAGCCTTGGAATAATAACGATAAGGAAGACCCGGTAATCTTACCCATACTACAACCTTTGATGGATGACTCTCCGATGTGGAGAATTTCCTATGCCACGGCTGGACCGTGAGATAGCACCCGAAAATCGTCCAAGGACCCTCGGTGAGGACATGAACATAATCCGCTTCCAACGAAAACATCACCAGAAAATATTCGTTATCCAGATCCACAACTTGAAACTGACCCTTCAACTGCCACAATGAACGGATCCTACCCAACAACGTTCGGTAACCTATGGTTCTTCCCAACATCCGTACAATAACCGAGCGCTTCATACTCAAATCGATCTGATCGTGAACCCTTTCCGAAAAGGTCACCGATGGAAAAGGGCCACTGTGATCCACCACCACGTCGGACTCCTCAACCACAACTGCATCTAACCCTGGCAGCGGCGCGGAATCTACGCTCTTCTTCACCGCCCCCCTCACTGCCCCTGCGTACGATGGTCGCGGAGGAGATGATGAACCGTCCCCCCCGACGGCGTTAACCGAACCTTCCTCCCGAACAATCTCATCACCAGCATCCGCCATGATCGCATCCCCTTCGCCTTTGCCGTCCGCTTCAAACAAAGGGTTTACATGCTCATGTCTACCCTTCTTTATCGCTCGATTCTCCTCCACCATGAGCGGCGACCCAGGACGTTCCAATACCGAAGGGACATCCACAGATTGCACAGCACCCCTACCCGACCGGTCAGGTGGAACCGCCGGCGGAACAAGGGGCGGGGTTACCGTGGCGATAGCCGACTTAGGGTTTCCCGTAGGGTTTCCGTTAAAAGCGGTTGCCATGAAGATTTCTATAAAACATTTAGTCTTTCATACTTACACATTTAAATAATTTAATCTTAATTCAGAAAAAACAATAAATTTAATCATCATCATTTATATATTATTTTAATTGATCATATTTTAATTTAAAAATAATTTAACTATAAAATTAAAACAATAAATCCTAAATGTTTCACATCAAAGTTAACAACTCTCAAGAATCAGATCGTGAATTGGACCCATTGAACCGTCCAAGAATCTGCCGTCCTCGGGTGCGGTCCCACTATCATACCCTTATAATCTCCACGTGGCATTCATCCAACGCAATCTCACCTATACTAGACAGCCAAGTGGTAACACACAAAAATCCCACCAACTTCACGTCCTCGTATCCCAATCGTCCGTTTTCACTCTAGAAAATCTTACGGACTTCAGATTTCGCATTGACTCCCAAAATTACCCTCTTATGTTTGCCTTCTCCAATTACTCATATTTATATTATTTTTGCAGTTACACATTTCCATATAATTAAGCTGTGATATTATTTTATAATTATATATATATATATTTAATACTTGAACTCAATAGGTGTTCTTAGTAGAAAAGAGGATGATGTTCATTTTAGGATATAAGAGTTCAAATCACTTTATCTATAAGGTGTATGCACATTATCAAAGAGTTAAGAACATATATGAACAAATACTACATTATAATCACTTTTAGACTATTAAATATATATATATATATATATATATATATATTTAGTATTTGAATTTGGTTTTAAGGTGTCACTTGATAGTTAATTTTTTTTAGCTTTAAATAGGTTTTTAAAATTGACTTTAATGTTTAATATGGTGCATAATTTTTTTTGTCCAATTAGATACCTAGACCTAACTTGTTGATTTAAATTAATATCCTCTCACATTCAATATGTCTAGTATTAATTTTTTTTCGGTCAATTTTTTTTAATTTGACTCATTATTACTTTAAATTTATTATTAATAAAAATATAAAAAATATGTTTTAGAAACATTCAATCAATTAGTTCAAAAATATATATTTTATAAAATTTAATTAATTAAAATATTTAAAATAATTATTATTAAAGTTAAAAAATTACTTTTAAAAATTTAATACCGGACATATTGAATGAAGTATGAATATCATTTTTTGGTCCAAATCAGTACATACAATCAATGACTTATTTGAACCATAAAACTAAGTTAGGTACCCATTTTGAACTCAAAATTGAAATTCATAAATCCTAAATCTCTGATACATTACTTTAAAATTTAAATTCTAACATCTAAACTTTAAATTTTAACCATAATTTTTAAATTTTAAACTCATAAACATAAATTAATAAACTATAAATCTTAGAATTAAGATGCTTAAAATAAAACTACGAATTTTCCTTGGACAAATAATAAATATCAAGGAGAAAATAAATGGCAGAAACGTAAAACAGAGTATAGCGGGGAATGGCACAACCTTTGACGGTTACTTTTCCCTCCATATCCGAACAAAACTATGTTTTTTGTCCTTTCTTGTCATTTCACATTCTTCTCTTACCAAGCTTCCACCATTGTTTTTCCCCCTGCAAACATCAAAATCAAAAATTAAATATCCGCTGAAAAAGGAGAAAAATCGTTTGCATTGGAGAAGTTTCGGTAGTTGGGTTTTTGATATTTCAAGCTAAACAATAGTTTTTTTCCTTTCTTCTCCGCTCGGCAATTGTATGATAAACGAGACTTCTTTTTAAGGTAAGTTTGAAATTTTAATGAAGATTTACTTTTATGGTTACTTTAATTTTGTTCCCATTTATTGTTTAATCTGTTTTTTCTTCTTTCCAAATAAATTTTGAAAAAGGAGGCCTGAATATTGGCCTGTTCATATACATATAATTTTCTGTATCAGTATTCAGTAATGGTCTTATTTTGCTTGTTTTTAGGGATTTCTTTGGGGTTTTCATCTTAGTTTCATTGGGGGAGCTAAAGGTAAGTGTTTTAACAGTTCCTTATTACGTTTCTATTTTATTTATAGGAACGCCTGTGAAATTTTATGTTCCAGATTATTTATTTTTGATTCAGCTTAACTTCGTTTGCGTGTTGGGTTCCAGTTGCTTTTTCTCCGTAATTCGCTTTTTTTGGTGGTACACCTTTCTGTTTGTTTCTCGGGATTCAGTTTCTGGGTTATTTCTAATGTATACCTTCCCATTCATCAATTTTTACAAAATTATTTCGCTCAAAACTCTGCTTCTGGGCTGTCATTCTTTCGCTTCCCTTTTGATTTTCCAGCATAATATGACGTCGATTTTAAATTTCCCCCTTTTTAAAATATAACAGTACAGGATTCTGCTTTGCGTTTTAAAAAGAATGTGGACGTTCAATTTTGGATTCTGTTTGCTTGAGATTTACGTAATCAAAACGGTAAAGAATTACACGGTTGTACGACATCTCACGGCAAAATTAACTGTTAAGGCTTTAGGCTAAGCTACTAATATCTAGTTGACCGTATTTGATTAGATCGAATGATTAAGAACTCGAGAGTTCTTAACAAGATTTTGAATTATAGTCGATTGAGTTTAACTCGATTATGTTTAACATCCCGGTAAATTGTAATGAAGAGTTCTGTTTGTTGTTTAAGGGTTGGATTCAGGACATAATTGGGTCCATGTAGCTAGGGACACCAAAAGGTTTAGAGTGAATAAAAAAGGTTAAGCTTCTAATCTGTTAAACATGGAGGTCTTAATCTAATGCATGCACGTGTAATTCCCACCAAAGACTATAAAAACTAGATTCAGATTTAGGCGACTGGTGTAGGACAAATCTGGCATAGGGTCTCTAGTTACAAGACAAATAGGCACATATCTCAATAAGTATAAAAAGTTGCAGAAATCCAACGGATGTTTCAAGCTGCTGCACTGCAGAAAGAGAGCAACTTTGCAGTGCATTGTTTTTTTTATTCTGTTACTTATTATTAGTACTAATTATTATATTGACTTTGATCTATGGCTATTGTATAGTTTCATAATCTGTATGTTCATTTATAAGCATTATATGTTGATAAATTACAAAAATTGTCCTATGAATTTAACATGTTTGTGATATTTTTCATCAAATTTTGTGTTATGCTTCAATTATTTAGTCATATCATATTTATATAATTGCATCATATTTAAAAGGCATAATATCAAAATAAGTGTTCAAATTATCTTTTTTTACTCTTTTTAAGTGTTCAAACTATCATTTTTTGGTCAAAATAGGTGTCTCAATAAACCTTAAAAGGGGCAAAAATAATAGTTTAGACACCCAAAAGAGAGAAAATGATAATTTGAACGCTTAAAATGAACAAAAAATTTAAGGACCTAAAAAGAAAAACATGATAATTTTAGCATTTATTTTGATATTACTCATATTTAAATTTACCATATGAGAAATACTACAAAAGAATAAAGTCATTGCATGACAGTGCACTCATTGGATAGCCACGTGAATATGCAAAGCTCATGAATATGCTGCAACTGTTTCATATCAGATTTTTCACTTTGGTGGTCCCAATAAACCCAGCTTACTTTATTTTAGAGTTCTTTTAGTCTATGAACTGTGAGTGCATACACCCTAAAGAATCCTATGAATTTATGGAATTCCCAGTTTTCTAATTTATGTTTTTTTTCTCCAGTTTACAGGTACTTATAGGCAATTATTAAAGATTATTTTATAATCTTTTGAATTTGATTTTATATTTAATACTTCAATCACATTTTTTTAATTAAAAACCATGTTCTTTAAGAGGAATAAAATGATCACTGATTGGGTTGGAGGAGAAGCGTATTTTGATTTTTCAATCTTGTGGGGTCAAACATAGCCAATGGAACTTTGGTGGAAATTTCAAGTGGTTCATGGACCACAGTGGGGGGCTGTCCTGTTGTCAACTTTTCTCATATGGAACTAGAATATTTTGTATGCTTGTTTATCTCTTGTACCCTACAAAAATACAACATATCTTGATTTAGATTTGTGCTCAAATTTTAAGCCCTCTTTACCATCTTATCAGTACATTTTTATGGTATGTTTAGGTCACCTCCTATTTTCTTAATGCTTTTGGTCTCGGTTTCGTTTCTTTCTCCCTTAGCGAAAAGGCTTTTCGCACTTAAATAATGCATTTTCTCCTGCATTATTTTTCTTCCTTGGACATTTTCTGATTCTTCCATGTGGTAGGAACTGACATGATTTATATTAAAATGAAGTTATCAATTCTTCAATGTATAATTCCAGGAAAGATACATACAAGTTGTAGGCAAAATTCTTGCCAAAACAGGATAGATTTCCCACACAACATTAAAAAAACATTAGGATTGCATTAATTCATTTCCTCACAGTCTCCTTGGGGTTGGATATATGTTTTTTTTGGGACAAGTGGGTTGTTTGTTATGTAAAGATTATTGTTTGGTGTCTATATTTTGACCCCATATGAACTGTGCTACAGCTAGAGGAAATGCTTATTAGTCTAGTTTCTTGAGATGTACAATGCCACCGCTTGATTTCGTCCTTGCATTGAATATTTTGGCCAAAATGAAGGTTCATAGTGTTGGAAAGACAAGCTTTTTGAACTTTGTGAATGTTGAAAAACATGTTTTCAGAGCATGCCGTTGAATGATTTTTCTATACATTTTTCTCTTGTTCTTCATGCTCCTCTCTATTTGTCTTCACCTTCTTTTCCCGCGTTGTTGAAAAGTATTCATTTTTTTACTCTGTCAAAAGAGGACTGATTAGAAGCTCAAAAAGGTGAAAACAACTAACAAAAAGAAAATTCCATTCTCCATTAAAGATTTTGATCTGTGCTAAAGTGTTTTGCTTTTTATTCTTTTCAGTCAACACGCTTATTACCTCTGCATCTCTCCTTTGTTTACTTATTATTGTTGTATGTTAAAAGTTGATTGAAGATATTCTCTCATAGACTTATAGGTGTTGTTGTCATTCATAATATTTGCAGATGGAAGCTGTGAAGCCATCGGCTGTTACTCCGTCAAAGAGTAAATGGGTTCGAACCTTATCGAAAGTTCTTCACCTGCACGCTGCTACGGCCGGGATTGTCCCTGATGACGGGGTTCAGAAGGTTAAGCGTAAAGAAACCGAGGAATGGAACGACAGTAAGACAGCCAAGAGATTATCTCAGAAATTCAACAGCTTACATGATGAAGAGCTTGAAAGAAGGGTTGCCTTGGAAGCTCTTACTGCGAAAATATTCGCTACGGTTTCAGCTATTAAGGCGGAATACGCCCAGCTGCAGTGCGCTCAGTCACCTTATGATGCTGATGGGATTCAAGCCGCTGATCAATCCATAGTTTCAGACTTGAAGAAGTTGTCGGAATTGAAGCAGTGTTTCCTGAAGAAACAGTATGATCCTTCCCCAGAACATGCAATGGTTTTAGCTGACCTTCAGGAACAGAGAAGTCTTTCCAAGACATTCAAGATTATGGGAAAGAAATTGGAATCTCAGCTGAAGCTCAAAGAGTCTGAGATCATTTTTCTTCGAGAAAAGTTGGACGAATCCAATAAGCAGAACAGGTTGCTGGAGAGGAGATTGAATCAAAGTGGTCAGTTATTTGTGCACGACAACCTTCACCTATCAAGCTTGAATCCTAGCCATTTTATTGCCATTCTTGGGCAAACTGTTAAGTCCGTTGGAAGTTTTGTCAGGCTGATGATCGACGAAATGAAGACTGCTGACTGGGATATCGATGCGGCGGCTAGTTCGATAGAACAAGGTGTGGTCTATTGGAAAGAAGATGACAAATGTTTTGCATTCGAGTCCTTCATTTGCAGGGAAATGTTCAAGGCCTTCCATCTTCCTTACTTCTCTCTTTTTGGCAGCTCTATACCGGAGGGGAAGAAACACCCACAAGTCTTCCTTGATAGATTTATGGAACTGAAATCCTTGAAATGTAAGGAATATCTGGCCATGAAACCCAAGTCAACATTCGCGAAATTCTGTCGGGCCAAGTACTTGCAAGTGGTTCATCCTAAGATGGAATCATCCTTTTTTGACAATTTGAGCAGTAGGGACATGGTGAGTTCCTATCAGTTCCCGGACACTATTTTTTTCACCTTGTTCGCTGAAATGGCGAAACGGGTCTGGCTTCTGCACTGCTTAGCCTTTGCTTTCCAGCCAGAGGCCTCAATCTTTCAGATAAGCAAAGGGTGTAGATTTTCTGAAGTATACATGGAAAGTGTAGCTGAGGAAGCGTTCCTGGCGCCGGATTCAGAACCGGGGGTGGCTTTCACCGTTGTTCCGGGATTCAGTATAGGTAAAACCGTAATCCAGGCACAGGTCTATCTCTCTCAAATGAAGACAAGGTAAGTTTAGTAGGCATGGAGAAACAAAACATATGTGAGGCACAAGGCACAACATGGTTAGAGTTGAACTGGATGCCACTACCTGGATTCTTTATGTAGTGAATTAGATTGAGGAGAATGGGTTTTGTGTTGTGGGGATTTGGAACATGGTTATATGAATAAATAAGTACATGTTTTCATGTTTTCATGGTTAAAGTGATAATAATACAGTTAAGTTTTTTTATTAAAATATATATTATGGTTATATGAATAAATAAGTACATGTTTTTTTTAATTCTTGTAAAATATTGAGATCTTTGCAGATATTTTTTTGGGATCCTCACGATTATTCATCCGGCTACAGTTCGGTTATTTTCACGGTTGGGATATAGCAATTCCCGCTCATCCCCACTTGAGCTTCAGTGATGAAATTTCTCTCATCCCTATTTCCGTAGGTGAAGATTTTGGTTATTCTTCGTCCCTTCGGTTCAGATCCTAAAATTTTCAGATATTCCTCATCCAATTCCCACCCCTATATAGATGATAGAAAATTAATTTAAAATAACACAAATACAATATAAATAAACATTATTTTTTACTGAAGAAAAACTAAATTAAGAAGGTTGTCTTTATATTAAATTTTTATAAAATATAATTTAAATTAATCAGTCAAAATATCAAATATCAATTATTAAGTAAAAGAAGCACATTGTTTCTTGCGTTTAAAACAGAAGGAAAGCATGGGATTGTTCGAATGGTTACCATCAACCTGACAGTGAGGGCTTTGAAGAAGAAGAAGAATTATTATTATTATGATGTCTCAATTACAAAATGAAATCATCAGATTTTCAGGCATGGAAAAGGACTGTATGAAATTGGACGGTTGTGTGGCTTTAATGTTTGGGAAAGTATTAAACAGGGGAAGCATACACCTTTCTCTACTGATTGTGGTCCTTTTTCTTAAAAAAAAATGATCGACCACATGCTTTTTTTTTTTTATATTCATGCATGAACTGTATAACGTTTGAAATACATGATATATATTTTTTAAATATACATGTGAAAAAAAATCAAGTGTACAATCATTAAACAAATAATGAATGAAAGATTTTTTAAATGATTTTAATTTTTTTTTTTTTTGAGAAATTATATCATAGGCTTGTCTTGTCACGTTATTTATGATTCAGAGGCAGTTCAAAGATTTTATAGGCCTTGTGGAATTTATTAAAATAAGACTTTTAATTTATAATCAGTAAAAAATATTTTTTTTTTCAAAAAATTTACTTTAATATAAAATATTATTAGATAACCTTATTGAGAAAAAAAAAGATTTTTGTTTGATATTTACAGACACCAAAGATCTCTGCCGTCTGATAGGGTCCTTGAGAGAAGTTTCTGTCGTTTTTATTTGTATAAGATGCTTGTTGGGCCTAGCCTAACATTTTCACCAAAAGCCTATCTAATACTCTTGTAAAAATATTTTCAAAACCCTCCAACTATCTACGGACTTTCTGCATATCATTATCATTATCATGTGAATTTTTTTTTTTTTAAAAACCCGGAACTTCGTATTATTGTAACAATAATTACTTTTTATTGTTAAAATGCAGATACAACTTTTGGTTTTTGAAGGGTACTTTCTCTTTTCAATGTTTTTTTATAGGAGGATTTATTTCCCTAATTTTTTTTAACTACGACACTTTTTATTTTATTTTTTAAAGTATGGTTGTTAACTGTAATAAATTAATAATTAGATTATGTTCAAATCTTTTAACAATGTTTTTTTCATGTTAATATTAAACTATTAAAGTTGAACTGCTTGTAATTCATCTTTAAACAGTCAAAATAATGAACACTGTTCAAAGTCGGACTATCCTTGATCCGTCTTCAAGATAAACCATTGACTTTGGGTGTATTTTTTTGGTTAAATATTGTTCAAAGTCAGATTGTGTTTCTTCCGACTTTTAATTGCTACAGTGAACAACCATACTTTGGGAATAAAGTGGGGAGTGCTAGGGGTGTAAACGAGCCGAGTCGAGCTTGAGTAGTTCTAAGCTCGGCTCGACTCGTTAAGATTTCGAGTCGAGTTCGAGCTTGAGTAATTTCTAACGTGCCTGAGAAATCTGAGCTCGACTCGGCTCGTTTAGAACTCGAGTCGAGTTCGAGCTTGATTCGAGCCCAATCGAGTCAAGTATTGACCTATCTTTGATTGCATTGGACTCGAGTAACTCTTCATCTGTCACGTCTCATTTAAAGTCCTATGAAGAAAAAACTTTGATACACAAGTTGTGTAAACTCAAGCTTGTTAATTTTAGGGTTTATGATGTTAGTTTAGGGTTTAAAGGTTTAGATTGTTGGGTTTAAAATTTAGGATTTAGATTTTAGGGTTTAATACTTATGTTTAGGGTTTATGTTTAGGGTTTTAAGTTTAAGAATTTAGATTTTAAATTATAAAAAATAAAAAAATTAGTATATTATATTTTCGAGTAGCTCGTGAGCTTTTCGAGTCGGTTATCAAGTAGCCCGGCTCGGCTCGTCAAGAATTCGAGCCGAGATCGAGATCGAGCTCGAGTCGAGTCCAATCGAATCGAGCTTTGACTGAGCTTTGACCGAGTCGAGCTCGAATAGCTCGCGATCTGTCTCGTCTCATTTACAGCCCTAGGGAGTGCCATACTTTGAGGGGGAAAATTTAGTAAATCATATTCAGTAAATTCTCCCCTTTTTTATGCAATACAAAGTAAAAGGTAAATTATTACAATCTGAAGTCATGATTTAGGTTCATGAGAACAAATCATGAAGGAGGAATTACCACGATATTGTGGAGGATTTTGTTGAGTGGATCGAAAGATCGATATGAACCAAGAGGGGGGTGAATTGGATTTTTAAAGTTTGTGTGGTGGAAATTGCAAATTAAAAAGATTGACAAGAGATTTTAGAGTGGTTCAAGTTCCAAATGAACTCTACATCCACTACCTTAGCTTCACTAAGGATTTGCAACAATTCCACTAATTGCTCTTCCCCTTTTCTAGGCTTAGGAGGCAACCCTTACAATTTTCGGTTAAATTTTCTACCCAAAATTTAACCCAATCCTCACACAAAGGTAACAAAGAATTTGATGGCTAAGATAATATCTCTCAATACAATTTGTAGCCCAATTACAAGCACTCAACCCAATTGAACAAGATAAGAATGAAAATTACAATTGGAGTTTCTAGACAATATGAGATTTTTGCACAAATGCTTGGATTTGATGTATGAATATTTGCTTTTGGATCAATAGTTGTTGCTGGAGCTTTTAGAGGTCTCTTTTATACATTCTCATTGATTTCTAGCTGTTGTGGTTGTTGCACTCATCAATAGAGCCGTTGGGGATGTTATCTCACCTCCATAAATGCAGTCTGCAACAACACGTTTCAAAATGTGGGGTACCTGTTTCGGAATGGACTAAAATAGAAAGAGTCGTTGGGTGCATTTAAGAGCCCATTTCGAAACGTGTTAAAGCCGTTTCAAAACACTTTTGCCACTGGAAAGGGTCGTTTCGAAACAGCCTAAGCCCGTTTTGAAACACCCTAACAGATTCTGAAAAATCAGTTAAAAACTTTTACAACGGTCATATTTTCAAATCATAATGAAGAACCGTTTAGAAACACATGGTCTCGTTTCGAAACAGTTTTGCTACTATCAAGGGTCGTTTCGAAACTGATTGAGCCCGTTTCGAAACACCCTATTGATCTTTGAAAATTTAGTTAAAACATATTAGAACCGTTATAGTTTTCAAATAAAAAATGAAGAACCGTTTCGAAACGCATGAAGCCGTTTCGATACGGGTTCAAGTGTTCTAAAGCCGTTTCGAAACGCGTTTCGGAACAGGGGTTGGCTGTGATGAAAACGTTTCGAAACGCCTTAGGCCGTTTCGAAACAAGGACTTGAAAATCACTGTTTCGACTTTAAACACTTAGAAAAATATTTGAAAACTTTGTTTTTAACTTTGGCATAATCTTAAAATCACATGGGGATGTTTTGAGGACTTAAAAATTCGTTTTGATTTTTTCAATTTAGTCCTTAGGTTTTTAGTTATATCAAAATTAAAATATTGGTTTCACAATCTCCCCCTTTTTGATATAACAAAACTAAAGTTAGAATTTTTAAGAGTTTTGAAAATTTTGAAAATATTCTAACTCCCCCTTAATTTAAGATAGGTTTTTAAAGTTTTAAAAATGTTTAACTTTGAAATCCAAGTTTTAAAACTTACAAAACCTTTTAAATTTAAAACGAATTTTAGTTTGTGGCTCTTAAATTTCTTCTCCCCCTTTTTGTTAGATCAAAAAGAATAAATAAGGCTCATAGAGAAGACAAAGGATTAGTACCAATAAGCATTAACCAATAAGGAACAATAATATAAATTCATAAAATTAAAATATCCAAAACATAAAACATCAGTAAGTTCAAAATAAAATCCCAAACAAAAGATCAAAAGAATAGGTTCCTAAAACATAATAAAACATAAAGATGCAATCTTAAACCTAAAGTGCATAAATAATATGATATGATATGAAAGTCCTAAGCCTCGTCGCCATCATCATCGGAAGTCTCATCGTTGCTCTTGACTTGAGAACGGTGAAACTTCGTCCATTGGCCATAAAGAGTAGAGAAGGACAAATCCAAGTTTGAGTGGGAAGTCTCAAGAGATAGGAGGCGATCCTCGACATTTTGCAAGCGAGTGTCCATAACACCAAAACCTGAAGCAATGCGAGTATCCAAAGCATTGAACCGCTCGGTAATGAGAGCCGTAAGGGCTTCATTGTTTCCAACTTGAACTTGCGGTGGAGGAGCAACGGGAGGAAGAGGAGCTTCTCTATCAACTCGTTCCCAAACATCATTCACATATCAAAACCCGGATTTGCGTAGAGAGGACTCACCAATCTTGCACTTGGGAGGTTCCGAGGAGTCGTAGGTGCAATCGAGACCGATGTGGCTAAAGATGTAGCTCAAGATCATGCCATAAGTAAAATATTTTAACTCATTGGTGTCAATAAGCTTAACATTATTGACCATCTCGACAAAAAATGATCTTGGCAACATTAGGGCGCTCACCTCTACGGAAACATTCAAGCCAAAAGTGATAAACTTGACAGATATGAGAGTATTTACCTCCGGAAGGGCGAAGGAACCATGATACCATCAAGTGAAGAAAACGGTCGTACGCATCCAAGGTAAGTGCCGGACCGGTGAAAGTACCAAAGTGACGTTCATCCTCAAGACCTATATTCTTAAGGGAAAAGGTGGACTCCAAGAGTGCAATATTAACAGTAAACTTTTTCCCTAGTATGAAAGATTCAATTCCTACAACCTCGGTTTTGGTTTCATCATGAATAAGACGAGCATTAGAGTAAAAGATGAGTACCATATGTTTGTAGCGAATATCCGGGATTCTGAACAAAGGAAGAAGATCCCATTCACTCAAACGCTCGAGGTAACGGAATATGAATCACTCGGAGTTGAGGAAATCAAGATCAATGACACGTTCATGACGAACTTCGAAATCCTTGACATATGTGAAGCGAGCTCGCATCTCGGTAGTTCGAAGGGATTTCTGAAAAAGAAGAGCTAGATTCGGACGTATGCTCGAATCACCGGTTTGAACGGACTTACGCTTTTTGTTAGCTTGATCCGACATCCTAAAAACATTAAGCAAGCATGTTTTAAAAATTAAGTGTATGCATAGATTTTTAAATTTAATCCAATAATAAATCCCACTTAGGTTTAAAAAAAATAAAAAAATAAAAATTAAAAAAAACAGTAAAAGAAAATACGACTGAAAAATTTTATATTCGAATAAAAAATTTGAGATTTTGAATTCTTTTTACAAGATATGGAAAACCCAAACATGAAAACATATAATTTATACAAAAATAAAATTTTCTAACCTATGATTCGAACATAAATTGAAAGAAAAAGAAAAAGGGAAAAAATACCTTAATTTGGGATTTTGGATGATTTGATGAAAATCCTTGCACAATGTTGATGAAACTTGCTTAGACTTGAGTTTTAGAGTAAAACCCCTCAAGATTTGATGAAAAACAAAGAGGTTTAGAGGGTATTTATAGGGAGAAAGTCGATTTAGGGTTTTTAGGGTTTTTAAGAGTTTGATGTAAAAGTGGATTTTAACATTAAAAGCCCTAAATAAAGCTATCCGCGATACCGTTTCGGAACGGTCTAGACCGTTTCGAAACGAGAGCACTAGGGTTTGACCGTTTTGAGACCTTCAGCTGACCGTTTTCGATACGGTGTTGACCGTATTGAAGCCTCGTTTGACCCGTATCGAAACATGTTTCGATACACCCCTTGGCAGTAGCAAAAACATTTCGAAACACTTTGGAGGCGTTTCGAAACGCCCTTCTCTCAGACATGAATTTAAGGTATCCGTATCGAAATAGGTTCACCCATTTCGATACACCTGGGCCTGGAAGTGCAGATGAGGCTCTAAAAGTGCAGAAAAATGATTTTTCTTAGGCCTAACATGCATAAATGACATGAATGAGCAGGCAAAACATATGCAAACATAAACATACTCCCCCTAGCTATAAGCATGGATGAAATTAGGAGTCTAAACACATAAACATGGCATTTCACAAGATCAAGCAAATTTAAGCACAAAAGAGGTCCTAAAAGGTCAAGATAGGCTAGCTAGACCTAACTCTCTCCTAAGGGACCAAAAACGCTCTTTGTCTAAAGGTTTTGTAAAAATGTCCGCTAATTGATTTAAGGTGTCTACATACTCTATAACCACATCTTCCTTAAGGACATGATCTCTAATGAAATGATGCCTTATTTCTATGTGTTTGGTTCTAGAGTGTTGGATGAGATTTTTTGTTAGACATATTGCACTAGTGTTGTCACATTTTAGGGGTATGGTTTCAACTTTAATTCCATAATCTAAGAGTTGTTGCTTCATCCAAAGGACTTGAGCACAACAACTCCTTAAGGATATGTACTCGGCTTCGGTGGTAGATAAGGCTACACTATTTTGTTTCTTCGAGAACCAAGATATGAGCATACTACCTAGGAATTGACAAGTTCCCGAAGTACTTTTCCTATCGATTTTGCAACCCCCATAATCCGCATCCGAATAAGCATGAAGGTTGAAGGTAGAGTCTCTAGGGTACCAAAGACCTAAACAAGGAGTATCTCTAAGGTACCTAAAGATTCTCTTAACGGCTATAAGGTGAGACTCTCTAGGACTAGCTTGAAACCTAGCACACAAGCAAACACTAAACAAGATATCCGGTCTACTTGTGGTAAGGTAAAGCAATGATCCAATCATAGAACGGTAAAGCTTAGAGTCAACACACTTACCTCCTTCATCTTTGTCAAGCTTTGTAGATGAGCTCATAGGTGTGGCTTGAGGCTTTGCATTCTCCAAGCCAAACTTCTTGAGCATATCCTTTATGTACTTTGCTTGATTGATGAAGGTGCCATCCTTCTTTTGTTTGATTTGGAGTCCCCAAAAGAATGAGAGCCCCCCCATCATGCTCATCTCAAATTCACCTTGCATTAACTTAGCAAAATCTTGACAATGACATTCATTAGTAGAACCAAAAATAATATCATCAACATAAATTTGAACTACTAAGATGTCATTTTTATACATTTTTATAAAAATTGTAGTGTCCACCTTACCTTTTTCAAATCCTTTTTCAATTAAAAAGTTTGAAAGTCTTTCATACCAAGCTCTAGGAGCTTGTTTTAAACCATAAAGAGCTTTGGCGAGTTTGAAAACATGATTTGGAAATTTTGAGTCTTCAAAACCCGGTGGTTGTTCCACATACACTTCTTCATTTATAAAACCATTTAAAAATGCGCTTTTAACATCCATTTGAAAAAGCTTGAAATTATGATAACATGCATATGCAAGCAACATCCTAATGGCTTCCATTCTAGCTACATGTGCATAGGTTTCATCAAAATATATTCCCTCTTCTTGAGTGTAACCTTGTGCTACTAGTCTAGCTTTATTTCTTACAATGTTACCACTCTCATCTAGCTTGTTCCTAAAGACCCATTTAGTTCCTATGGTAGATTGATTACTAGGCCTATCAACTAATGTCCAAACGTTACTTCTCTCAAATTGATTTAACTCTTCTTGCATAGCCATAATCCAAAAGTCATCTTTCAATGCTTCTTTAATATTCTTAGGCTCTATGCATGAGATAAATGCAACATGATTCATTAATCTAAGAGAAGATCGAGTGGTTACCCCCTTGGATGGATCACCCAAGATTTCACCATCTTTGACAAAGTTCAACTCCCTTGGGTAGCTCACTTCCTTTTCCTCAAGAGCCAAGTCCTTCAAGGCTTCAAGAGGTGGATCTTGTGTGTCCTCTTCTTTTGTTGGAATCTCATCCTCCTTTGAAGTTTGTCCTCCATCAAAGGCATTTATGATTCCTACATCATCATCATCACAAGAATCCTTCCTAGGAAGGAGGTTATCATCGAATACAACATGAATAGATTCTTCTACTACTAAAGTTTTTTTGTTAAATACTCGATAGGCTTTAGAGGTTAAAGAGTAACCTATGAAAATAGCTTCATCACTTTTTGCGTCAAATTTACCTAAGTTGTCTTTTCCATTATTTAAAACAAAACACTTACAACCAAAAGGGTGAAAATAGCTAATGTTAGGCTTTTTAGATTTTAAAATCTCATAAGGTGTTTTCTTTAAAATTGGCCTAATCATTACTCGATTTACAATATAGCAAGCGGTGTTTGTGGCTTCCGCCCAAAAATATTTAGGTAAATTATTTTCACAAAGCATAGTTCTAGCCATTTCTTCCAAAGTTCTATTTTTCCTCTCAACTACCCCATTTTGTTGAGGAGTTCGAGGAGCCGAAAAATTATGGCTAATACCATTTTCATTTAAAAAATCTTCAAACCCTAAATTTTGAAACTCGGTTCTATGATCACTTCTAATATGTGAAATTTTAAGTTCAAGATCATTTTGGGTTAGTTTTGAAAATGTGATGAATTTTTCCAAAGCCTCATCTTTAGTACTTAAAAATAGAACCCAAGTAAATCTAGAAAAATCATCAACAAGTACAAAAGCATAAGACTTACCACCCAAGCTCATAGTTCTAATTGGCCCAAATAAATCCATATGGATAAGTTGTAAACATCTACTAGTAGAAACATCATTATAATTTTAAAAATGGAAAGAAAATATAATTAATATATTCTTAATTATTATATTCTATCAACATTAGATTGAATATTAGATTGAATATTAGATCGAATCCACCATTATTTTTATTATAATAAATATGTTATATTGTTATATTAAGCATGGCATTCAAAATTTTAAATTCTAGTTTTTCTAAATTCTAGTCTATAGACTTATGTTGTTTACCCTCAGAGCATGCATCACAAATTTTATCATTTGAAAATTTTATCTTGGGTAAACCTCTAACTAGATTAAGGGAGACTAGTTTTTCTAAAACACTTATGCTAGCATGTCCTAGTTTCCTATGCCACAACCATGCATCATTTTCATTTTGTGCAACTAAGCATGCATGAGATGTATGAATGTCATCTAGATGCACTATGTATATGTTCCCTATGCGATGACCTATGAGCATAATATTATTAGATTTAATGTCTACAATTTTGCATCCATTTTTATCAAATAAGACATTAAATCCTTTATCACACAATTGACTTATGCTCAATAAATTGTGTTTAAGACCATCGACATACAAGACATTTTCAATGAGAATAGTAGAGTGATTACCTATGGAGCCAATACCTTTAATGTGACCTTTGGAGTTGTCACCAAATGTCACTACTCCTCCACTTTTTGGCTTTAGATCCATGAATCTACTTTTGTCTCCGATCATATGCCTTGAGCATCCACTATCAAGGTACCATGAGTTTTGACTTTGTGCTTTGGCCTTGTAGCAATGCTCCCCTACAAACAAAGATATTAAGCTTTTGTTTTTGGTACCCAAATCATTTTGGGTCCATAAGTGTTAGCTCCCAAAACCTTGGTTCCCTTAGGAATCCAAGATGACATAGCAATAATATTATTAGATTTTACAAGTTCCTTAGGAATCCATACACTTCTAATTCTTTTAGCTCTATTATGTCTAGGAAAGCTACCTTGTTTGTAGTAGTTAGTCATTTTCTTAGGTTGGTTTGTTCTTGAGAATTCACCTATTTCATGCTTGACACTACCAACATTTTTAAAGGACTTTTTGAGCTCATTTAGCTCATCCAACACCTTTTGGTGTTCACTATTACATTGAGACAAAAGATTATTAAGGTCAACATTTTCATCTTGAAAGAATTTTAGTTCATCTTTTAACCCTAATATCTTTTTCTCAAATTTTGAATTAGCTTGAGTGAGTGAGTCATTTTTCTCATTTAGTTCCAAAATAATTTTCTTGTTTCTAATGATCGACTCTTTATATTTCTCAACTAATTCATCATAGACCTCTTGTAACTCATCATATATATCATTCAATTCATCTTATGTAAAATCTAAAGTTGATGAGTTAGAGGTTACCATGGAGGAATCTTCTTCAAGTGCCATGAGGCAAAGGTTAGCCACTTCTTGTTCGTCATCCTCCGATGACTCCTCATCACTCCAAGTAGCAAGCTTGGCTTTGAGCTTCTTCTTCTTCTCAAAGCCCTTCTTCTTGAGTTGAGGGCACTCCGAACGTATGTGGCCGGGTTGTTTGCACTCAAAGCAAATGATTGGATCCATTGCTTCTTCTTTGTTCTTGCTTTTGAAGTCCATCTTTCTTTGGATTTTTCTTCCCCGGTTGGACCTCATAAAACGTGAGAATCGTTTGGCTATCATAGCCAATTCTTCTAGTTCATCCTCCTCACTAGAAGAGCTCTCTTCATGTAGTGAAGCTTTGAAAGCTATTCCCATCTTCTTCTTCTTCTCAACCTCAAGTTTCTCTACTCTTTTCTCTTCTTTCTTCTTCTCTTCTTCCTTCCTTGCTTCATGATCTCATGAGTAAGGAGAGAACCCACAAGCTCATCAAGCTTTAAAGTCTTTAAATTCTTAGCTTCAATGATGGCGGTTCTCTTCCCATCCCAAGATTTGGGAAGTGAATAGAGTAGCTTCCGGACAAGCTTGTCTTCCGGTATGATTTCTCCAAAACCTTTGAGCCCATTGACAATAGTAGAGAACCGATCAAACATCTTGGACACCGTCTCATCGGGCTCCATCTTGAAATTCTCATAACTAAGATTGAGAATTCCAATCTTAGTTTCTTTAACATCATTGGTGCCCTCGTAGGTAGTCTCAAGAGTGTCCCACACTTCTTTGGCACTCTCGATGGATGAAACCTTAGAATAGATGTCTGGACCGAATGAACAAAAGAGCATGTAGAGAGCTTTGTCATTTACTTGAATCTTTTTCCTTTCTTCTTCACTCATCTCCATCTTTTTCTTCAAGACCATCTTGCCTTCACCATTTTGCTTCAATGGAATATAAGGGCCATCTTCAATAACATCCCACACTAAGTAGTCATTTGACTTGATGAAGAGACGCATTCTATTCTTCCAAAAAGAATAGTTATCACCATTAAAGAAGGGAGACTTTGTACTATATTGAGACTCATACATGCCCGAACCGGAGGTTGAAGCCATCTCTTGATATTTGATGATCACACTCTTCCAAGGAACTCCTCTTGTGGTTGTTAATCCTCAAAGAGGTAGGCTCTGATACCAATTGTTGAGTGGATCGAAAGATCGATATGAACCAAGAGGAGGGGGGTGAATTAGATTTTTAAAGTTTGTGTGGTGGAAATTACAAATTAAAAAGATTGACAAGGGATTTTAGAGTGGTTCAAGTTCCAAATGAACTCTACATCCACTACCTTAGCTTCACTAAGGATTTGCAACAATTCCACTAATTGCTCTTCCCCTTTTCTAGGCTTAGGAGGCAACCCTTACAATTTTCAGTTAAATTTTCTACCCAAAATTTAACCCAATCCTCACACAAAGGTAACAAAGAATTTGATGGCTAAGATAGTATCTCTCAATACAATTTGTAGCCCAATTACAAGCACTCAACCCAATTGAACAAGATAAGAATGAAAATTACAATTGGGGTTTCTAGACAATATGGGATTTTTGCACAAATGCTTGGATTTGATGTATGGATATTTGCTTTTGGATCAATAGTTGTTGCTGAAGCTTTTAGAGGTCCCTTTTATACCTTCTCATTGATTTCTAGCCGTTCTGGTTGTTGCACTCATCAATAGAGCCGTTGGGGATGTTATCTCACCTCCATAAATGCAGTCTACAACAACCCGTTTCGAAACGCGGGGTACTTGTTTCGGAACAGACTAAAATAGAAAGAGCCGTTGGGTGCATTTAAGAGCCCGTTTCGAAACGTGTTAAAGCCGTTTCGAAACACTTTTGCCACTGGAAAGGGTCGTTTCGAAACAGCCTAAGCCCGTTTCGAAACACCCTAACAGATTCTGAAAAATCAGTTAAAAATTTTTACAACGGTTATATTTTCAAATCATAATGAAGAACCGTTTCGAAACACATGGTCTCGTTTCGAAACAATTTTTCTACTGTCAATGGTCGTTTCGAAACTGATTGAGCCCATTTCGAAACACCCTATTGATCTTTGAAAATTCAGTTAAAACATATTAGAACCGTTATAGTTTTCAAATCAAAAATGAAGAACTGTTTCGAAACGCATGAAGCCGTTTCGATACGGGTTCAAGTGTTCTAAAGCCGTTTCGATACACGTTTCGGAACAGGGGTTGGCAGTGATGAAAACGTTTCGAAACGCCTTAGGCCGTTTCGAAACAAGGACTTGAAAATCACTGTTTCGACTTTTAACACTTAGAAAAATATTTGAAAACTTTGTTTTTAACTTTGGCATAATCTTAAAATCATATGGGGATGTTTTGAGGACTTAAAAATTCGTTCTGACATTTTCAATTTAGTCCTTAGGTTTTTAGTTATATCAAAATTAAAATATTGGTTTCACAGATTTTCCCTAAATATGGTTCACAAAAAATAGATTTATGGTTGATTAATGTTCGAGTCAGAAAACCTAAGGATTTTCTCTCGTCTTTGAACAATGTTTTACTAGAAAACATTAAAAAATTCTGACACTGTTCAAAGTCGAATTGTGCAACATCCGTCTTCAAATAGTGCATGTCTTTTCTGTTTCTGCCATGTGTCATTCACCCAATGCTTTATGCCCTGTTCAAAGTCGGATAGACCACCCTCTGACTTCAAACAATAATGGGTAGAGGGTGCAGTGCTTCAACGTTGTAGCTTTGTTCATGTGGGGTGGCATGTATGCAACTGCATGCATGCCTCGACAGGCAGGTAAGTTATTTTTTATTGTTTTAATTTTTATTGGATGAATGGTAGGTGGGTTGGGTGGTTGAAATTTAAAGTAGTTGGGGTTAAATAGGGGTTGAAGGTTGGTATGTTTTGTGATGAAATTTTGGAGAAGATAGATTAAAGAAGAAGAAGAAGATTTAGAGGAAATTTTCTAAGTATAAGATATGTATTTTATTTTAGAAAATTATTTTAAGTAGTTTTATTTGTAATGTATGTATGTTTTTTTGTAGTTACGAATTTTTATTATTTTTTTAGTTAAATTTTTTGAATTCTATATCGTTATATTTTTTAAAATTTTGAAGTTGATGTTTGAATTTTTGATATTTCAATTTTTTTCTTAATTAGGTGGTTGAAGAGAAGAAATTTTGTGAAGAGATTGAGTAAAAAAAGGAAGATATGAAGAAATATAATAAGTATGACAAAATTTTAAGTTGATGGTTGAATTTTTTTTAAATCTGTGAAGAGATTAAGTTTTTAATTTTTTTTTAATTTTAAGTTTATGTTCAAAATTTTTATGTTTGAATATTTGTATTGTTTAATTAATGATTTATTAGATTTTATTTATAATTCTTTTTGAAAAAAAACCCGACTATATTGGGACTGAAATGAGTATATTTAGATTTGAATGAAAAAATAGTAAATTAATGACTACTTTTTAAAAATCTTAAAATTTAAGGGTTTTAAAGGAAATTTGGCGAATGATATAGGGACTAAGAATTACAGTAGTAGTAGTAAAAAATATTAATGTTTGAATTAGTCTTTTAATTTATGAGTTTTTTAAATTTTATGTAGTTAGTAGTAGTGGAATTGAAATTTAAACTAATAAGTTGATTTAGTTATGTAATTTAAACGAATTAGAGTTAAATTTTAAAATTCGTAAAATTTTAGCAAATTAGAAACTATACTAAAATATTATTATAATTTTTTTGTTTGGTTTATTATGTTTTTAGAGGATTTTATAGAATATTAGCATAATGTGGGTGAATTTGTTAGTTATTGAATGGAATGAATTTTGTAAAGGGAAAATAGGACTTGAATGAATTTTATTAAGGGAAAATAGAATATTTAGATGCCGTACAACGACAATCGCATTTTTGTACCGGGTGAGATGATAAAGTATTCTAACCTGCGGTGTAGTGTTACAATGTTGATTCACTTTGCGATTGTCGAGTTTTACTTTATCGATAGGGTACTGAGGCTTGGCTTCCACCAGCCCTACAGCCCATTCCGTATCCGAACACTGAATATGACTATTTGCACGATTATGATGGACGCGGTAGGGCAAAAGTAAATTGGGAAGTCACACACGCCGACTACATTAATATGTGGAACAACAGAGCTTTAACGATATTGTTTCGCACTTCAATCTAAAAGGATAATTTTAATTTTCAGAGGTCAGAGTACCTGATCTATTTTCCTAATAATGGAATGTCGTATTTAACTTCGGTCAATGAACGAGAACAATGTCAAAAATATAAGAAAAAATACGGTGGTAAGAGTGAATCCTCTAAGAGTGCAGCGAGCGCATCTCAAAATCCCGTGTAGAGTAGAAACCCCGAAAGTTGGCCAACCACGTGAGAACAACCAGAAGTAGGCCTGACAGTTATATGGGAAAAGGAACCAGCTCCTACATTTGTTCAACTAAAAGTTGGCCCGAGCTCTTCAGATACTCACGAGTTTGATGATGTTGTCTTATACACACTCGAGTTTGTTCCTCCACAGTCACCTATGTACTCGAACTTCGGACAGCACATAGATTTGTCAGAAATGCAAAATTTTCCGAATTCGCCACAATTTATGGAAGGGCAGAGCGGTTACATGGATTTGTTCACAACACTGCCTCTTATGCCCTCAGCCACTTAGGAGTGAGCTACAATGAAGAGGAGGTGTGTGACAGTGAAGAGGATCTCGTGGCAGAGCAGAGGCCACAACGAGATCGACGAGCGTCGCGATGAATCGATCGATCCCGTTCATGGCCAGACATTACACAAGAAGAAAAAAAGACTATGTATTTTGTGTAATACATTTGAGGCATTTCAGATTGAATTTGAATGTTATTGTTTTTTTTTTCACCGTGTTTTTTTTATTATTATTCATTTTAATATAAAACTAAGTATCACGAATTTAAAAATTCTCAAAAAAATTTAAAAAATTAAAATTTAAAATTTAAAATTGATTGAATTTGAAAAAATGACAGAATGCAAAAAATTGCATGAACTAAAAAAAATAATGAGTTGAATTCAATGTTGACATTGAATTAAAAAAAGGCTGCTGCCAGCATAGCTAGGGGCTACGGGTCGGTGGGTGGGTCTGTATTAATTTTGGTTTAAGTTTGATATAACTTGTTTTTTTTTTAATATTTTGGTTCGATATTTACTTCGATTCAAGAATTTATATTCAAACTCAAGTTCTAATTCCAATTTAAATTTCAATTCCGATTAAAATTAAAAATTAAAATATATTCAAATTAATATTTAGCTACATCTAAAATCGACTTTCTTAAATTATTGAAAATTTCATTTAATTTATTTTAATGATTCGAGCGTGTTACGAGCCTAAGTACAATTACCACACATTTGGACATTTTCAAATACAAACATAATATTGTCAAATACAAACATCGGAAATCACTAAAGTTGAGGCACATATCTTGGTTCATTTGGACACTTTGATTTTGAATGGCCTTTATCCCTACATATGGTACATCTCTTTCGTTGTCCTTTCTCTCTGTGATGAAGATCCATACTGGTGTAGATGCGAGTCGATCTAGGTCGACCATTTGGAGTTCTACGGAGTGTAGGATACGATAACTATTTTTTATGCTACACTGGCAGCCAATACATTGAATTCAAGATCGTAGGGAACTCAATTCTTTAAATATCCAACATCTAGTTGAGACTGAAGCATTCATCAACATATGTGTACGGGTCAACATTGGCGAACATACATGCTGCAACTACATGAGCACATGGATATTTGTTAGAGTATGCCTAAAGACCAATCATAAGATGATTATAAATGACATTTATTTTTACCTTTTTTATTCATAAAAAGGCATTGTCATTATTATTTCAGTTAAAATTCTGCGTGCATAAATAAACTTAATTATAATAAAGTCCTTATAATAATATGGTTATTCTAAAATGTCTTTAGTCGAGTATTATTGTGGGCATGGACAACAATAATGCATTAAGACTAATATGTAGTTGATTGATGACAAAGTATTGTCATTGACACGGAGATGTCAAAATCAATACATAAGTATGTATTAGAGAACGACATACTGAACTGACCCGCTATGAGCATGTTTCTTGGATTATTATGTGACAGACACAATATTGCTCATAGTGATAACTACATGTATGATCCTCATACTTGAGATCATCATTATTTCAACAGCTTAAGTGACATATTTTGATACGGTCAAACATGTGTCGTAACTGACTACACTATAAAGACTGATATTAGATATGTCACAATCTATGTAGTGGACTATGATTGATCAAGATAGGATTTGTCTCTCATACATAATAGGAGTAATATCGTAGGCCACTTGATTGAGAGAGACTAGAAGTGCATGACCATGCTCGAATAAGTTGATATGAGATATCATAGTCATTCGTTTATAATAGTATACTCAAGATATCAAGAAATATTAGATGGACAATACAAGTGTGATTGTTCCATGACTTGTGTCCAATCTAGATATAAAGGATAAAATGATGTAATACATAAATAGAGTTAATCACGAAAATGTTATGTCGAATCATGACTTCTTGTAACTTAGGTGACAATGACATATTGCTAGATGTCACTCATTGTTTGTAATATTAGAAATATTATAATATTTACTACTAACGTTACATGAACTTACAGGGTTACACCCACAGTTGAAATGGGTATATATTAAATGAATTATATATGTACAAATTTGTTGTATGCAAATTTAGTTAAATTAATATATATTTGATATATATAATTTAAATATTGGGTAAATATTAAAAGAAAAATAATTATTGTAATTATGTCCCTTTTAATATATAAATAATATAATTCGGTTTAACTCAATATATATATATTAAAATCCTAATTAAGTTTAATTGAGATTATATATATTTAATATATATATTAAAATCCTAATTAAGTTGAATTAGGATTATGTAATGCCCCGGTTTTGGGCCTAGAGTTATTAAAGGCGGTTTAAGGTCTGATGAATCTAGATTAGATATTCGGGTAAGTTCGGAGTCGGTTCAGGGAAAACTTGGTTTGAGATGTGATAAAATCATGCGAAAAATTTCTAAAATCCTATTTAAATATATATTGAGGGAAAATAAAATCAATTTCGAAAAAATAAGTTTTGGAAAATTAAGATTTTGGTTTGGTAACTATTTTGTAAAAAGTACAAAATTAGTTTTTTAAGGACTAAATTAAAAAAAAAGGGGCCAAGACTTAAAATCTTTAGGGAGCTTATATCTATTTTGTGAACCTTTTCCCTTAAATTGACCATTTTAATTGTTTTATTAAAAAGGATTTTAAAAGGGATTTTAAAGTAAAAAAGAAATTTTAATAGCTTAAAGAGATTTTATGTAACTAACTTTTCTCTCATGTTACCAATCAACCAAACATGTAACACCCTAAGTAATGGTTAAAATAAAAGAAAAAAAAAAGAAAATTGGATTTGCAACCAAGGGAACTTGAACCTGTAACCTATACTTGGTAAACCCAAGCTTTAACTGTATGAGCTAAGGCAATCCATGGCTTTAGCCTAGTCCGGTTTTTAATTAAATTATGGTTTAATTGTCTAATCCAATAATAAATAAAAGTGAGACTCCCCACCTACCCGTATTTAATCCCTACCCATTTCGAATTTTGAATCGTCCCCTCATCTCCTTCACATACCCCTCTCCCCCCTCAGTTCTGGCAAACCATTACCGTCCACACCGCCGTCCGGTGTGCACCACCGCCTGCGCTTGCGAACGCGCGTCGCCGCTCCGAACCCTTTGCCGTCGGTGACGCGCCCTCCCGTTCCTCTGTCTGCATTAGAAATCGAGTTGTAGTTTTGAGTCGAGCCGCCTCTAATTTCCCGTCCGTGCCGCCGTCGTCTTGATTTGCCGTTGGTGCGACGACGCTCCCCTCGTCGAGCCGATCAAAACCCAGCTGACCTCTTGCCCGTTCGACACCGGCAAGCCCATCATCGGAGCTACGCTTTTCCGGCCATCGTAGGTCTTTTTAGGTAAAATCTGGCGACATTTATGGCTTATTTTTGTATTTTAATGAGTGGGTTAAGTCTTTGGGCTAACGATCTACCTTTTCTCGGCAGAATCGCGGCAAAACGTGTCACCAGTGACCTTTCCAGCAGCTTCCGGCGACTATTCCGACAATCGGCTGGCGAGCTAGTTTTTTTGGTTAGTAAACCGGGTCCTAACCGTCTGAACCGACCTGAACCAGCTAGACCGGTTGAACCGGTCGACCCAGTCCGACCCATTAAGCCATTTGAACCGACCAAGACCTAAAAACCCGACCCGAACTCGTATCTGACCCGTTGACCGAGTCAACTCAGCGAGTCAAGTCAACTCGGGAGAGTTGACTCAGTTGACCAGTGACGTCAGCGTTAACTTTGACTGCTGACGTCAGTATGATGTTAACGTTGACTTTGACTTTGACAAAAAGGCACATTTTCAGAAAAGTCATATTTTATGATTTTCGACGTCCTAAGTCCATTTTTGAAACCCGTTTTGCAAAATTCTAATCCGAAAGCCTCTGAATCTGACTTTGACTCGAGAGTGCATAAGTTAAATATTCAGTATAAGAGCAATGTAAATGAGGACTGATTAAGGGTATTGTTTTATTGAAGGTATCCATGTATCTCTGTATCCGAAATGTTATGGGATGTCGAATTCGGGTTCGTGTTCAATCGAATGGGGTATCATGAATCGATCGATGCAGTTCGGAGTTAAGGTAATACATTACTACCTTCTGCGTGCTTTCAAAACTTGTTGGTATTCGGTTAATGCTTGCACGACCACGATTGAGTATAT
Source organism: Hibiscus tridactylites (assembly GCA_958450335.1). Lineage (NCBI taxonomy): Eukaryota > Viridiplantae > Streptophyta > Magnoliopsida > Malvales > Malvaceae > Hibiscus > Hibiscus tridactylites. The sequence continues at coordinate 63,127,945 of OY288286.1, read as the reverse complement.
GATTAGTTTCGCTAATGTCGATCAATTAAGAAATAAGAATATTAATGGCCAAGGCATATATTCGATTAAGAGGTTTGATAAATCGAAAAGATTTCCGAGTTCAATAAGCGATTAACAAAAACAGTTGATCTCTAAATCTGATTATGTTGGCTAATGAATTACAAAAATACCCCTATCAATGAAAGTGGTCTGAGAATTTACATTAGATCCGGTATATCAACCAATTCTTCTGAAAATCTTGAACTGGCTTAGGAAGTTATCGTAACGAGGGTTCACCTTTGAGATTGTAAATTGCTCAGATTCTACTTGAAATTGAATAAATCTCTGAAGACATTTACGAGAAAATATTTGTATGTTTGAATTAGTCAAAGTTGCGTAAATTGCTGAATCGTTTGAAATGACTAAAATGTTTGGAAATACTGATAATGCTGAACTGATCAGAATATCCATAATGACCAAAAAGAATAATCTATCATCGGCAGCAAGTGCCAAATTGATCAAAATGATGGTTTTACCCTCGAGAACTTAAATGAAAGAATAGTTGGAAGGACTGAAAGACTCTGAACAATCGTAACATCTTCGAGCATCGAATTGTCTGAAATACCCTCAGATATTATAATGATTGAGAATATTTCTAAGACATGGAATTGAGAACTCCATATAAGGCCAACCATATAATGGCTCAAACAAGAAGTGGTAATATACGACCCGTGTCTGTTGGTCGTTTATGATACTAAGAGGATATTGGAGGAATACCATATGAAGGCGTACAATTTATTGGGAGAAAGTACATAGATAATAGTAAGAGAGATCTGTTCTTATAAGGTACATTCGATGTTTTGGAATGAGTTCAAGTGCAATGCACATGTTTGAATACTTGGAAAATACCATCCGAATATATGCTTGATTTCTAGAATAAGTTCAGTGGACGATTGGTGAAGGTGAACTGTTGCTGTTATGCTCCGTAGTCAGTTATGAGAAATGAATGGTTGAAGTGTACCTATCCGGTGAGATATTAAACACAGTGTTAATGGGTTCCGATTAGTTCAAAAGGGCTCGGAAACTTGACGAGCAACTAGAAGTCATAAATTCTGTACATCACCGTTTATACCTTGTTGGTTCAAATTACCAGTTTACCCCTCTCAAAGGTCAAAATGACCTTAATACCCTCATAAGCTGTAACATTTAATTATGCTCGCGATATATCTAAAATCCCAATGATTCTGATGCATCAACTTTCGATGTTGATTTGATCCGTCTTATCGAACTCCCCTATTCGTAGGGACCTCGTTCTGAAATCAGTCCAAAATTGTCAAATGTCATCTTTCTGATATCTATCAAGTACCTCTAAGAAATGAATTGGGCTATAAAGCGCGTACCATGTATCTGTAAATACTTTCTGTTCTAAACCAAGTCCATATGCTTAAAATTTAGAAGTATGATACTGTAATACGAAAGGAAAGCAATTCTCTGATTTTTGACCTCTGATATGAAAAATATATCTGATATCTGACATTTGAATACGAAATAATAATAATAATGTTAATAAAATAAATTTGATATATGTCTTCTAGTATAAAAATAGATTTGATATCTATTTTCTGTAATACTGTCTTCTGAATATAAACTGAAATCATATGAGGTATATTATCTGGGGTATGAATGATGATCTGTAGGCTCAGCGCTGGTAAGTCCTTCTGGACCTAAGCTCCTACGCCCAATGGGCCTAGGGTAAGTCTTTCTGGACTTAAGGCATCCCCTTAGATAGGCTCCTACGCCTCAGGCCTAGGGTAAGACCTTCTGTATGCAGTCCAGGGCGAATTGCATTTTAGAGTTCGGTTGAGGGTAGTTTAGTTAATTAATAGAACTTTCTGACCTCTTCTAAAACATAACTTACTAAATTAATGTATCAATGTTGAACCCTCAGTAAACTTACAATACGCACTTAATGGACCACTCTGAACTCCTTGATTCAACTTTTGAAATCTGAATCTCTTTTGAATCTTTGACTTTAGACCACCTCTTACGGTTCGGGTGATCAAATAAAGAACAACTCTGCGACCTCCTAATAATGCTTCACTGAATTATCGAATCGTAATTTGAGCTTACCGTTGCTTAATTCTCCATGACAATGTTAAGTTGCCATTTACCTACTTGCACCTTTAGCATCTCCTGTAGTTTGTATTACTAAGCTTTCCGAAGCTCACGTTGTTTTTACCATCACAGGTTAGAAGATCGACATTGTCGCAGATGTCAACGTCGGTATGAGAGTTTCTTTGGCTTGCTTGTGGAGTATGGTATCTGTATAATTAGGGGGCATGTATGTCATGTTTTTATTTATATTCAGATTTGAAACTTGTATTAATAATTTGTATCAGAGTTTTGTTTCGTTGTCTAAATGTTTTTTTTTCTGAAATTGTATTTTACTTCAAAACTTTATTTATGATTTCAAATGGTTCAACAAATTTGTTTATTTGAAATTTTATCGTGGGTCGCTCCGGTGACCCTAATGTGACTTCCTAGGATCCGTATTAACGCATAGGCGGGTCAAGGGGGTTACAAAACACTATTCTTTTTCTCTAAAATTTCAGAGAGTTTCATTTTCTCAAAACTTTTTAGTTAGCCAATGATTTCTTTGAATTTCCTTTCAATTTCCTAAAGCTATCTTGAACGACTTCTTCAAAATCTTGTTATTTGAGAGGAAGAGGCAAGGTTAGAGGTAATATTTCGTTCAACTCCTCTAATCAAGGTTTTTTTAATGAAATTCTCAAGTCTTTGGCTTCCTAAATACGTTTATTAACTAAGTTTTATGTTTTGATTAATGGAAAATTGATTAATCTAGCTTTTCTTGGTGAATTTTTAAGAAATTCGTTTGGGCACTGTTTTGATTGATTTGAGAATGATTTTAAACTTGATTTGGATGTAAAATGGTGTGAGAATAATGATTTTGTAATAATAATCCCGAAATATGATGGATCTCTAATTGTTAGATTGTTAGATTTTGGGTTTTTGAGGTGTTTGTGTGAAATTTGAGTTCCTGGAGGTATAAGGATGTAATTGGGTTAATTTTGGATGTTGATTGATGGTTAAAATGGGATGGAGGTGTTAGCTTATGCTGGGTTGAGTTTAGAGAGTAATCAAAGGTGATTTTGATTATTTTGGATGGGTATTTTGGTGCTTTAGGGCAGAGCATCGATAGTTTAAGTTGTTGGTGATTTTAATGCATTATGATGCATTAATCCTCTGTTATTGTATGATATAAACAAAGGAGAATACATCGGAAGCAATCGGTGAAGTTCCGGGGGCTTCAGACGCTTATTTTCGCGTTGGCGAATCTTGGTTTCGCGAGTCGGTGAGTGAGAATGTGTTTTCCAGCTTTGAAACACTTAAAAGGTGGTTTTGAGAACTTATTGTAAGCTTGAAATGCTTTACTAAGTTCGGAAGTAAATAAAAGGATTTTCTCCCTCGGATTGTGCTATTATGAATTGTTGATGCACTTGATTTTAAATGCATGTTACCTACTATTTTAAAGCATGAATTGAGGTAATTGATTTACTGTTTTTGATGTTATATTGATGAAAGATGCACATGATAAGTGATCCTTGTATGTATATGTTTATACATGTTTTATGAACCATGGTTTGATGCTTGGAAATGTGGTTTATTGGTAATGCTTTGAAAATAGTGAGGTTTATGTTAAATGTGAATTATATTGGCAAATGATGTTGTAAAATTGGTTTATAAATAAAAATTGGATATAGTTAGCCGGCTATAGGATTGAGTGCACTATAAACAAGTCATATTGGATGTTGAGGGGTTTATACCGTGTACCGAATACTCCATCCAAGTACCCTAACGATTGAGGAAAGTGTATAGTCTCACCTCTCTCGTTAGTGGGGTTATACATCTACCGATGAGTGGTGTTGAGGGGTTTATATGGTGTATCGAATACTCCACCACGGGTGTCACAACGATGAAGGGTAGCTCCCGTGTGCGAACCTTGAGATGCCGATGAAAATGTACGAAGTGTTGGGACAACACTTGTGAATCCGTGTATCCGATGTGGTTTTGAGAAATGAACATGTTGATGATCACTTGTGAGCCAATATAATTGATAAATTATTGTGAAATGACTAATGATGCATATTATGTAAATGCATGTTTTACTCCTTAAGCTTTGCATACGGTAGCTATGCATAAAAAGGCTTGAGTGTTAGCAATGGATTTGCTGTTGAGTTTTTAACAGATGTTTCATGATGTTTAACATGTTGATTTGTTAAGGAAAGTGCATGGTTTAAAAAAGGGCATGATGGTGTTCAAATGATGGGAAATGGTTTTAACACATTGATGGTGTTTTGGTTTTGAGCACTCCTCACTAATCCTTGTGAAGAACTAATGTTTTGATATAATAATTGAAAAATAGTTTTGGATTAAATTGAAAATATTTCAAAATGCTTTTAAGTCCAAACAACTTGAAAATATGTTTGAAGAAGATTTAAAGGGGTTTTAATTCACTTTCTAAAGTCAAACTTTACAAAACCACCCAGATGTTTCGAAACACCCCTAGGCGTTTCGAAACAACCATTCATAGAGACAAAACATTTCGATACAACCTTGTCTGTTTTGAAACGGGATTTAATTTGGGTGAGGGTTTTACACAGAATTTCGATACAGGCTTCACTATTTCGATACGTTTATTTCCCCAACGGTCCAATCCCCAACGACTATTTTTCCAACGGTAATTTAATTTGCAGCATAATTGTCAATCATACCAAAACGGGTTGTAACCGTTTTGATACGGCTAGAAGGGTTTTGAAACGGCCATAGGCGTTTCGATACGGCCTGTTGCATCAGACTTCAACAGCTAGTTTTGAAGAATGGAGTTCTGAAACGGGATCGAGTGTTTTGAAACGGACGTATGTAGAACAACATTTATTGGGGGAAATAAAGTCTCCAACGGCTCCAAAACAACCCTAACGGTCCTCAATTGCTACAAACTCATTTGGGAGCATAAAAATGACCTCAAAGCATCAAGAGAAGGCTAATGCTTCAATTTTCAACAACATTATGATAAGAAAATTGTCTTAGAACTTAAATTGTCTATTTCTTGTATAGACAACACTTGTGAGCCTAATTGTTAAATTTGCTCAAGTGTTTAGGTTTTGGGTGAGAGCTTTAATTGTGCAAACATATACATTCTAGAGGGATTTCTAATTTGCTAAGTCTTTCTTATGTAAGAGAGTGCTTGATCAAGCTTTGGGTAGAAAGCTTGATCGGTGTAACAGTTTCCTTCTAAGCCGAGAAAAGGGGACAAAATTCTTAGTGAATTTGTTTGGAAATCCTTAGTGGGAAGTTAAGGTAGTGGATGTAGGCTTTGGGTTAGAAAGCCGAACCACTCTAAATCCTTGTGTTTATCTCTTATTTTTAGCTTCCAATAAATCACTCAAAAATCCAATCTTCTCCGAACTTGGCAAACACATCAGTTGAAGGAAAATCGAACATCATAAAACCCAACACCTTATGTGCTTGCGCTCTTATTTGTCCATCAATGCAGATAATTGAAGCTTATGAGGCAGCAAGAGGCAAAGGATTCTAAGAGACTTCGCCTAAGAATGTACGTTTCGAATGGGACTAGTGTAATAAGGGCAATGAGGAAATCCATAATATGTTTGTGTGATGTGTATGAACACCCTTTTGAGCATGTTTGCTTTATGGTTTTAAACTTGTAAAAGGTCTTTATTTGATGGATTACGCATTGGTTTGTGTTTTGACTCTTGAGTGGCTTATTTTCTAGGTTGCATGCCTATAGTTTACCCTTGATGTAATTTGCCATGATTTGATTTTGATTATGCCATGAATGTTTGAGGATTGGTGTTTAAATATGATGTATACATGTTGGAAGCAAGTTGGATTGGTTTAGGATGGGTTTAAGTGTGAAAAACCAGCAAAATGTGTCATTACAGGCCCATGTGTTTTGGTACACTCGAGTCTGTACCGAAATAGTGAGCCTAAAATGGCCTAAGGGTTTCGAAACGAGGTAGGTTTGTTCCGGTACATTTTGCTACTAGAAACCAGTGTTTCGAAACAACTCAAGGTTGTTTTGATACAGGCCCATGTTCCGAGCCGTGAGGACCTGTTTCGGTACAGGGAAACCTGTACTGAAACTACTGGCAATTATGTTAGTTGATAAAATATTCTGAAGTTCTGATTTTTTGCATTTTGGTCCCTAAATGTTGTAGGTGCAATTAAATGAGCATGAATGATTATATTGAGCTGAGTTTTGATTGAGATGCATGTAATGTGACTAATTAAAGGGTTGGTAACCTAAAAATGGCTTAATTTCGTATAGTTTGGTAAAATTATAAAATGGTCCCTAAAATCGTAATTGAATGCAATCGAGTCTTAATCGATGTCTAATTAGGTTATGTATGTTCTGTTGCGTTATTAAATACTTAGGATTCTAATGAGCATCTAGATAAGATAAAAAATAGGGTTGTTTATGGAGGTAAACCTTTCCAGTTTACTTTAATATTCCCTGTGTAACCCGTTCGGTTCGGTCTATCGCCTAGGCCGGGTCGAGTGGGTTACAGATTATATATTTAATATACAAATATTGAAATCCTAGTTAAGTTGAATTAGGATTATATATATTTAATATATATATTGAGATCTTAATTAAGTTGAATTAAGATTATATATATTGAAATCCTAATATGAGTTAAATTAGGATTTCAAAGGCTATATAAAGACATAAGAGATTTAGCAGTCATTAATGCTTTTTAGGAAAAACCCTCTAAATAGTTTAGAGAGTTTTTATATGTTGTTTCCCTTCTAAATAGTTTAGAGAATTTTTATATGATCGTTTCAACTAGGTGAACTGCGTAGAGGTCGGAGCGTTATCGTTGCGGCTTAGGAATTGACATTGTGGAATCGTGATTGAATATCTATATTCTCCAAATTCAGAATTCCAGATTTTAAACAGGTAATTCTTCACACTTATTCACCCTGATTCGTTCCTAGTATATGGATCTCTTGTGGTAATCACCGGATAACTTTTTCGCTACGCCATGGGGTGTACCAACGTGACCCAACAGTGGTATCAGAGCCACTTGTACGATACATATTCGGGTTTTAATTACTTGGGTGATGTAATTTTATGAGATGCATGTTATTTTTCGATTTATTTAGCGAATATATGATATTTGTATGAGCAAATCTATTCAATCACAGTTAAAAAATGTTCCTAAGATTGATGATTAAGAGTTAATCATCAGGATCTTTGTCGATAGGGTTTGAAATATTATATGTTAATTGTTAACATATTCAATATAGACTTTTAGACTTTTAGATGTTAAGTGTTAACATACGCGGGTTATAGTTATATATTAGACTAATGGTTTGCCTATAGATTTCATGCGGGAAAGTAACAAGAGTTGTTTCAATAAAAGCCTCGTGGATTTTAAAATCCTGAAAACGCGATAATGTTGATAAAAGTTATCAAATCATGAGGTTTTTGCACATCAATTAAGATGTTGATCTTAAAAATTTCCATGTCGCTGATCGTGCATCAGCAACCCCGCCAGTAGCTACGGGCCCGTCGAAACCCTACAAGGGGCTTCACCCTCTTAAAACCTCGCAAGGGGCTTGACTCTTGCGTAGGAACAATCTGGTAAGACCTTAATAATAAATCGCGTCGTTATTATGTTTGATATGCACAGTGTTTGGAATGCATGGTTATAGCCCAATGACACATTTAGTTTTATTTATAAGGTTTTATAAATACGGGCCACCTTAGGATATGAGCTATAAAAATTACATTGATATTTACTATATTTCATGTATGTGATAAAATGAATGTATGAGACACGTGTTAGTTAATTGATAAGATCAAATGTTAAATGGTGAGATAATAATAACAAAAACCCTCAATAAAATGTTAAGTCTTTTATTGCTTTCCAATATTAACCCTCGTTAAAGTCTAGATCAATACAATGTAAGTTCCGCTAATGCGAGATACTTGTATCTATCTTGGCCAAATGCGAAGAATAAGCAAGTGATATTCGTTGGTTGTAATATTGGTTAAATACTTAACTAGGACACTCTAATATGATTAGAAAACCTAAAAGTTAGTTATTTGGATAATCATATGATGATTATGAACTAAAGTTGTTCACCAAATGAAGAAGATACATAAGATGTAATTAGCAAGTGTTGCTTACCTAAATAGATAATAATCTTAAGAGAAAAACCAAAGCTGACTTAAGAGAATGTGAAATTTGGATCCTTGGCCACTAGAAAACTTTACATAAAGTATTTTCGACATTAATATTTGAGGGTTATTAATTTTAATAAAAATAGCGGGAGTATAAAGACCTTTTATAAACAAACTTGGTAAGCGTACTCAAATTCATATTTTATTATTGTAGACTTATTGTGGCAAATTCAAATTTGTTATCATTGCGATCGGTTCTTGAGAAGGATAAGATGAATGGCGTAAATTGTAACCCCTAGACCCGTTTATGCGTTACAACGAATCTTAGGAGGTCACATTAGGGTCACAAGAGCGACCCACAGTAAAAATACCCATAAAAATATTTTTTTCAAACACTTATTAAACTGTAAAATCAACTTCTGTTTAAAACACCATTTCGGGAAGTCATTTAAACACATAACAAAAAATTCATAAACTGTTTTACAGACTCTGTCATAAAACAATACATGACATACATGCCCACTAACTATATAGTACCGTACTCCAAAGGCAACGCCAAGACAACTCCGAACACTGCTGTCAACCATTATACCATGATATAATCTTTTAACCTGCGATGATAAAAACAACATGAGCTTGGAAAAGCTCAGCAATATAGAACTACCAAAAGATGCTATAAGCTCACGTAGATATATGGTAGGCATAAAATTTTCATGATGTTCTACGCAATAACAGTCTCCATTTCTGTTATACTATTTCGAGGTTGCATCATACTCGAGAATAACGATATTTGTTCTTTATTCAAACATCAAGAATTAGACGGGAATTATATAGGCTGGTAACATACGGAGGTGGAAACGGAAAGCTTAGAGTCTAGTGTAACCCCCTTAGCCCGACCTAGACGGTTGACCCGAACTACGAAGATTACACGGGGAAAACCAAAGTCAACCCGAAAGTCAACCTTAATTAACGACCCTTTTTTTAATCTTATCTAGACGCACATTAACCCTAAGCGTACCCTTGAGAAAAACATACTTGAAAAGCACAGCGATCGGAAAGACAAGGGACTCAATTGCACAACATACAAAGGTTAGGGATCAAATTGTAAATTCTGAAAAGATGAAGAACTTAGCTGATTTTTAAATTACCATTATCAAATTAATCATATTACATGCTTCCCTGTCAAATTTCACCTCAAACGGACATCTCAAACTCAAGAAATTGCAAATGCAAAATTCAGGACTAAAACGTAAAGCTTACAAACCTTAAACCATTCAAATCAGTGCCCAACGGTCAACTGTTTTGGAACGGGGGTTGACCGTTCTGAAACGCGGGTTTTTTTCGAGACCTATATCGAAACAGGGTTTGGTAGTGGCAAAAGCGTTTCGGAACGACCTCTACCCGCTTCGATACACGAAGGCCTTTACAGGCCCCCGTTTCGAAACGTTAGTACCCGTTCCGATACGGACTGCCCAGAAAATGCAGATTTTGCTGGTTTAACATACAATTAATCACTCAAACACATCTTAACGACTTCCTAATCATGCCAACAAGTCATCATACATATAAGGCACATGTTTGCAACATCAAAACATATTCATGGCATCAATTGGGAAAATTCACAAGTCTATAGGCATGCTTCCTAATATCTAAAGCAAACAACCATCAAATCATCAAAGCAAGCACCAAAATGGCCAATTGCATATCCAAATCATTTAAGGCATTATGCCACAACTAGGGAGTCCAAAACATCTCCCAAAAACACATCCTAGGTTCCCATTGCCAAATATCAAAAATCTAATAATGTTGTGAAATAGTCACCATATATGAGCTTAGCTTTCCCTTGGATTCTTAGCCTCCTTGCTGCCCACAATCACCTTAATTATCTGCATTATTGGTTCAAGGGAGAGAGCGTAAGCACAAATGCTTAGTGAGGCATGCTCTAAAGAAACAACACAATAATGCATTTTATAAAAACACTTTCCATAAAGCCTTTAACACATAAACATCATTATCCATGCAACAATGCATACACATCAAGCATCTCATGCTTCATTACATCAACATGTCATATTGGCTTTCAAGTGATAATCCATGACCATTTACAACATAAAACACAATCAGATACGCGGATTACAAGCGTTGTCCCATACGTTTCATACACACTACCGAACACACAAGGTGAAGTTTACCGGTACAATCACAACCCCTTAACACCCGTGATGGAGTTTAACGGTACAATCACAACCCCTCCACATCACTCATCGGTAGTTGTATAACATCACTAACGAGAACACGAGACACACAACACAAGATCCACACATGGACTTTTAACCACCATTGTGATTTTAACCATCTCGTTAGTGTACTTGGATGGAGTTTACGGTACGATTACAACCCCTCAACATCCAATGCGACTTTATTCACGGTGCACCCAATCCTATAGTCGGCTAACTATATCCGATTCAAATACTTTTAAACCAACACATCACCTGCCAATATACATCAATTATCATCAATAATCCATTGTTTTAAAGCATCTCTAACAAAGCCATCTAACAACATGCATCACTATGCATCAATCCACATTTTTAACAAATCAAACCAAGGATCTCTTACCTTGAGCATCCTTCAACAAATGGCTTACATAACCAGCATTAATCATGCTAAACATGCTTTCAAAAATAGAATTTAAACATGCAATTATCAACAAATGCATCGAACCAGTCCATGGCTCATCCAAGAGAGTTTTTCCAAAAACTTACTCTTGAGCTTATTTAAGTTGATTAGACTTAAACTAAGCTCCCAAACCTTCAAATATTTGATACAAAGCTGGAAATCCAACTCCACTCACCAATTCCGTTTCGCAAGCTTGCCGAAACGCCGATCAAGCCTCCGGATCAACACCACAAGGATCCGAAGATGTCTCCCCTGTTTTAAACACATCAAAGCAGAGGATCAATGCATCATCATGCATTAAAATCTTCAGCCATTACACCTAAACTCGCTGCTCTCACCAAATCTAACATTTCGGCTACCAAACACAACCGAAATCACATCCAAACTCTTCCACAACATTAACTAGCCAAGATCCATCACTTCTAAACATTCTTAGACATCAATTAACATCCAAAAAGAACCTAAACTCGTCCTTATACCTCCATCTATAACAGAACACCAAAATCACCCCAAAAACCACCATTTTCATAAGCAAAAACTTAGGAAAATCAACCTATTCGGGATTGCATTGATTAAACCTCAATTACACATCATTAAACATCCAAAATACATTAAAAAGCCATCTCAAAACAGAGCCCAAACAATCACCACGAATTTCTGTAAGATTTAATCTAAATCTTGAGTTTTAAGCCAAAATCAAGATCACAACATTAAAACCTTTAATAAAACTTAATTTAAGGATTGAGAACTTGGGAATTTCAGTAAAGAACTGAGTATTTAGAGGAGAAGAACATCCTTACCTCTAAATGTAGATTTCTCCTTGATTAGAGTCAAAATCCTTGAAAATTCAATAAGCAAATGAAGAGGATTTGATGTAGAAAGGATTATGAATCAATTGATGATTGAAACCTCATCATTTAGTGTGAAAATCAAAAGAAAAGTTGCTGTAGAAATGTGTTTGGCTGAGAGAATTTTGAGAGAAAATGAGATGAGAAAGTTTTCAAGAAAGTTAGTAATGAAATCTCAAAATTGATTTTTCCCATTTTCCTTTAATTAATTAAACATTAAATGAATCATTAAAATCTAAGAAAAATATGGAGAAATCAATCTTGGGTAAATTAGCTCCTTAAAGATTCAAAGTTTCAATCCTTACAAAACAGTCACCACTGAACTTTTCAAAAATTACATTTTAGTCACTATTTCGAAATGTCATACTTCCAAACCTTATTTTGTAAAATTGATTTCACCACTCTCTTATATATATTAAAAGAGGATTTTTAGATATTTTTCCATATTTTTAATGCAACCGGAACTAGGCTTTCCCTAAAACCATCTTTTATATTCGAACCGAAAATCAGATCGGTCCGATTCAGACCCTAAACTTCCAAGCCCAAAATTTGGATGTTACAACTCTCCCACCCTTAAGAAATTTCGTCCTCGAAATTTACCCAGAGGAAAGAGATACGGAAACTGCTTCTTCATGTCATCTTTTCGTTCCCACGTGGCTTCCTCAACACCACGATGCTTCCACAACACCTTTACCAACTCAATGGTTTTGACTCAAAGAACCTTACTGTCTGAATCCAGAATTCCCACTGGCTCCTCATCATAGGTCAAGTCTGGATTCAACTCCACTTCCTCCACAGGCATAACATGCGAAGGATCCGATCTATACCTCCGAAGCATAGAGACATGAAACACATCATGAATCTTTTCCAACTCTTGTGTCAATCTCAACTTGTACGCAACAGGACCCACACGCTCAATCACCTCGTATGGTCCAATGTACCTAGGGCTCAACTTACCCTTTCGGCCAAACCTTATCACCTTTTTCCAAGGTGAAACTTTCAAAAACACACGGTCACCTACCGCATACTCAATCTCCTTACGCTTCAAATTCGCGTAAGACTTCTGTCGATCAGAAACTGCCTTCAATCGCTCACAAATGAGCTTCACCTTCTCGGTGGTTCCTTTCAACAAAGCTGGCATCGAAACCAACTTCTGACCTGTTTCAGCCCAACAAAGAGGAGTTCTGCATTTCCTCCTGTACAAGGCTTCATAAGGTGCCATTTGAATACTTTCATGGTAGCTATTGTTATAAGCAAACCCCACAAAAGGCAAATGCTTCTCCCAAGAGCCTTGAAACTCAATCACACAACACCTCATCATATCCTCTAGCACTTGGATAACACGCTCGGACTGTCCATCCGACTGTGGATGATAAGAAGTGCTGAAATTCAGCCGTGTACCCAAAGCCTGATGCAAACACTCCCAGAAACGCGATGTAAACCTCGGATCTCGATCCGACACTATAGACTTTGGTACACCATGCAGCCGCACAATCTCAGCAATGTACAGCTCCGCAAGCTTGTCCAAAGTGTACGTAGTATGCACAGGTAAGAAATGCGCACACTTCGTAAGGCGATCCACAATCACCCACACCGAATTCTTCTTCGATGGCGACAAAGGCAAACCAGACACAAAGTCCATGGTAATCCTTTCCCACTTCCACTCAGGAATCCTCAACGGTTGCAACAACCCAGAAGGAAGCTGATGCTCAGCCTTAACTCGCTGACATACCATGCACTTACTCGCATACTCAGCAACATCTTTCTTCAAACCCACCTAGTAGTACTCATCTCGAAGATCACGATACATCTTTGCACTACCAGGGTGCATAGCAAAAGGACTACTATGAGCTTCAGTCAGAATAGCACGCCTCAACTCAGCATCATTGGGCACAACTATCCGACTCCCAAAACATAAAACTCCATCATCATTAAAGCAAAAATCTGATGGCCTATCCTCAGCAATATCCTGAACATGTGGCACCAAGGAATCATCCAACAGCTGCTTATCCTTTATCAACTGAACCAAGGATGGTTTCACTTGCAATTCAGCCACAAGACCTCTATCTCGCTAAATGCTCAAGCTAGCAAACATAGCCCTCAACTCCACTGCCACCTTTCTACTCAAGGCATCCGCTACAACATTAGCTTTTCCCGGATGGTACTCGATCGTCAAATCGTAATCTTTAAGCAACTCCACCCAGCGTCGTTTCCTAAGATTCAACTCTTTCTGAGACATCAGATGCTTCAAACTCTTATGATCCGTGTACACCGTACACTTCTCACCATACAGGTAATGTCTCCAAATTTTCAAAGCAAAAACCACCGCAGCTAACTCAATGTCATGCGTAGGATAATTGCGCTCATGCACTTTCAACTGGCGCGATGCATAAGCCACCACCTTACCCTCTTGCATCAACACACACCCCAAACCAACGTAGGATACGTCACTATACACCACAAACTCTTTCCCTGATTCAGGCTGAACCAAGATAGGAGCTTGCGTCAAAGCTGCCTTAAGCTTCTCAAAAGCCTGTTGTCTCGCTTCCGTCCACTCATACTTGACATCCTTCTGCAACAACTTCGTCAAAGGTGCAACAATCTTCAAAAATCCATCTACGAACCTCTGATAGTATCCCGCCAAAACAAGGAAACTACAGACTTCATGAACAGACTTAGGAGGCTTCCAATTCATCACTACCTCAATCTTCTGAGGATCAACACGAATCCCCTCAGCAGAAACCACATAACCAAGGAACACAACTTCCCTGAGCCAGAATTCACATTTACTCAGCTTAACATAAGCTGATTCTCCAACAAAGCCTGCAACACAATCCTCAAATGCCCCTCACGCTCTTCCTCAGTACGAGAGTACACGAGGATATCATCAATGAACACCACAACAAATTTGTCCAAGTATTCATGGAACACTCTATTCATCATGTCCATAAAAGCTGCAGGAGCATTCGTCAAACCAAACGACATCACAAGGAACTCATAATGCCCATACCTCGTTCTGAAGGCTGTCTTTGGCACATCCACATCCTTCACCTTGAGCTGGTAATACCCTGACCTTAAGTCAATCTTAGAGAACACAGCCGCTCCCCGAAATTGATCAAAAAGAGCATCAATCCTCGGCAATGGATACCGATTCTTGATAGTCAACTTGTTAAGCTGACGGTAATCGATGCACATTCTCATAGTGCCATCCCTTTTCTTCACAAACAAGACCGGTGCACCCCAAGGTGACACACTCGGCCGAATGAAACCACGATCAAGCAACTCCTGAAGTTGCGTCTTCAACTCCTTCAACTCCTTAGGTGCCATACGATAAGGAGTAATGGACACTAGAGTTGTGTTTTCATACAACTCAATCCCAAACTCCACCTCTCGATTAGGAGGCAATCCAGGTAACTCCTCTGGAAACACACCAGGAAACTCTCGCACAGTCCTGATATCTTGAACTCGCAACTCCTTAGAGCTAGGATTCATCACAAAGGCTAGGTAGGCTTCATAACCTTGCCTCAGCATTCGGCTTGCTTCCAATGTAGACACCACATTGGCAAGAAACTTCACATTCTCACCAACCACCACCACCTCATAATCATCCGCAAGCTTCAACGAAACTCGCTTGTTCTCAAAATCCACCACAGCTCGATGCTCAACAAGCCAATCCATACCAAGGATTACATCAAAACCATAGAAAGGCAATTCCATGAGATCAACATGAAAAACATTGTTTTGCACAACCAAGGGACATCTTCCATACTACTTCCGTGTCACAACGGTCTCACCAAAGGAACTAGTTACACGCATACCAACATCCACAGACTCAACAGGCAAACCAAGCAATTGAGCATGTTCACGCAATATGTATGAGTGTGTAGATCCAAAATCAATCAATGAAAGTAATGACAAGGATTGCAAGGTGAAGGTACTTGCAATCACATCCGTGTCATTCATCCCCTCTCGCTGAGCATACACTCGAGCCTGGCCACCACCCTCAGGTTGGATAGCCACCATATGAGCCACATTCCTCCCACAATCATCTCTGCACTGAAAGTTACCACGGCCGCGCCCATGACCTCTCTGTGGTGCAACAACACCAGGAGCACGTCCCTGACCACCACCGGCCAACAAAGGACACTCCCTCCTCATGTGGTCTGTCGAACCACAACTCCAGCACGAATTACCAGCCACTGCAATAGGAGCCTGCACATCTCTCGCTGCCCGAGGACAATCACGCCTCAAATGACCACGCGATCCACACGCCCAGCATGTGTTCTGATCAGCTCTCGCTCTGTCTCCCTGAACAGGCGCACCATGCCCTCCACCACCACGCCTAGTAGAAGACTGATACCTCCTATCTCGTCCTCTCTTGTTCCGTCCACCACCGGAACTATACTCAGCAGCTCTCTTGCCCGAGCCAGAACCAACACTTCTAGAAGACAAACCCATATTCTGCTCAATGTCCTTCGCCCTACTAACCAACACATCAAAATCAATGTACTCAGCGGTAAGCATAAAGGTCTTTACATCCGTCACCAAACCATACCGGAAACATTCACACCTTTCCCGCTCATCAGGAATAAGCTCAGGTGCGTATTGACTGAGACGGACAAACTGGATCTCGTACTCAGCCACCGTCATGATCCCTTGTGTAAGAGACATGAACTCTCTTTTCTTTTCATCCAGGTATCGCACACCTACATACTTCCGCTTGAACGCGTTCAAAAAGAACGTTCACATCACATCAGCTTCCTCCATTCCGGAGACAGTGGTCGTCCACCAGGTATACGCATCATCATGTAACAGCGATACCACACATCCTAGCTTCTGCAAATCATTGCAGTTCATTTGTCCCAATATCCTCTTGGTACTTTCCAACCAAGATTCAGAACCCTCAGCAGATAAACCTCTGAACTCAGTCCCTCCCAGACTGCGCAGACGTTCCAAAGGTAATCTCGCATTAGCATCACTCTGATGCCCAGCTCCATGAGCTCCAGCTACTGTCGCCTGAAAGGCTCCAACAATAGCCTGTATCAACACTGTCATGTCAGGTGCAGCTTGCCCTTGCCCAGCTTCAGGTCCAGCGACCCCAGCACCAGCACCAACACCAGCTCCATCACCTCCAGCACCACCACCACCGGGTGGTCCACCACCAGGAGGAGGATGTATATCCACAACATTTTCAGCATTGTTCTCATTCTCGTTCTGAGCCATAGCTCGCGTATTAATTCTCGTCTCTCTACGAGGTCCCATTCACTAAAACAATGCACTAACACAAATGCAATAAACATAATCAGGCTCAGCAAGGTAAGAAATCCAAGTACTCAAGCTCATTTCCAAACAAAACAATTCATTTCATTAGTTTTGATATGGAAATGGGTTCCTCTAACATGCTTCATCACAGCATACATCACAATTGTAACATACTTTACAATTCACACATCATACTTTCATTTTAAAGGCATATCATGCAATCATACACACATCACCCACATAACCATTCCCGTTTACTCGAGAACTCAGCTCTGATACCACCAAATGTAACCCCCTTAGCCCGGCCTAGACGGTTGACCCGAACTACGAAGATTACACGGAGAAAACCAAAGTCAACCCGAAAGTCAACCTTAATTAACGACCCTTTTTTTTAATCTTATCTAGATGCACATTAACCCTAAGCGTACCCTTGCGAAAAACATACTTGAAAAGCACAACGATCGGAAAGCAACAAGGGACTCAATTGCACAATATACAAAGGTTAGGGACCAAATTGTAAATTCTGAAAAGATGAAGGACTTAGCTGATTTTTAAATTACCATTATCAAATTAATCATATTACATGCTTCCCTGTCAAATTTCACCTAAAATGAACATCTCAAACTCAAGCAATTGCAAGTACAAAATTCAGGACTAAAACGTAAAGCTTACAAACCATAAAGCATTCAAATCAGTGCCCAATGGTCAATTGTTTCGGAACGGGGGTTGACCGTTCCGAAACGCGGTTTTGTTTCGAGACTTGTATCGAAATAGGGTTTGACAGTGGCAAAAGCATTTCGGAACGACCTCTACCCGTTTCGATACACGAAGGCCTTTACAGGCCCCCGTTTCGAAACGTTAGTACCCGTTCCGATACGGACTGCCAAGAAAATGCAGATTTTGCTGGTTTAACATACAATTAATCACTCAAACACATCTTAACGACTTCCTAATCATGCCAACAAGTCATCATACATATAAGGCAAATGTTTGCAACATCAAAACACATTCATGACATCAATTGGGAAAATTCACAAGTCTATAGGCATGCTTCCAAATATCCAAAGCAAACAACCATCAAATCATCAAAACAAGCACCAAAATGGCCAATTACATATCCAAAGCATTTAAGGCATTATGCCACAACTAGGGAGTTTACCGAACACACAAGGTGGAGTTTACCGGTACAATCACAACCCCTCAACACCTGTGATGGAGTTTAGCGGTACAATCACAACCCCTCCACATCACTCATCGATAGTTGTATAACCTCACTAACGAGAACACGGGACACACAACACAAGATCCACACATGGACTTTTAACCACCATTGTGATCTTAACCATCTCGTTAGTGTACTTGGATGGAGTTTACGGTAAGATTACAACCCCTCAACATCCAAGGCAACTTTATTCACGGTGCACCCAATCCTATAGCCGGCTAACTATATCTGATTCAAATACTTTTAAACCAACATATCACTTGCCACTGTTTCAAAGCATCTCTAACAAAGCCATCTAACAACATGCATCACTATGCATCAATCCACATTTTTAACAAATCAAACCAAGGATCTCTTACCTTAAGCATCCTTCAAAAAATGGGTTACATAACCAGCATTAACCATGCTAAACATGCTTTCAAAAATAGAATTTAAACATGCAATTATCAACAAATGCATCGAACCAGTCCATGGCTCATCCAAGAGAGTTTTTCCGAAAACTTACTCTTGAGCTTAGTTAAGTTGATTAGACTTAAACTAAGCTCCCAAACCTTCAAATATTCGATACAAAGCTGGAAATCCAACTCCACTCACCAATTCCGTTTCACAAGCTTGCCGAAACGCCGATCAAGCCTCCCGATCAACACCACAAGGATCCGAAGATGTCTCCCCTGTTTTAAACACATCAAAGCAGAGGATTAATGCATCATCATGCATTAAAATCTTCAGACATTACACCTAAACTCGCTGCTCTCACCAAATCTAACATTTCGGCTACCAAACACAACCGAAATCACATCCAAACTCTTCGACAACATTACCCAGCCAAGATCCATCACTTCTAAACATTCTTAGACATCAATTAACATCAAAAAGAACCTAAACTCGTCCTTATACCTCCAGCTATAACAGAACACCAAAATCACACCAAAAACCACCATTTTCATAAGCAAAAACTTAGGAAAATCAACCTATTCGGGATTTCATTGATTAAACCTCAATTACACATCATTAAACATCCAAAATACATTAAAAAGCCATCTCAAAACAGAGCCCAAACAATCACCACAATTTTCTGTAAGATTTAATCTAAATCTTGAGTTTTAAGCCAAAATCAAGATCACAACATTAAAACCTTTAATAAAACTTAATTTAAGGATTGAGAACTTGGGAATTTTAGTAAAGAACTGAGTATTTAGAGGAGAAGAACATCCTTACCTCTAAATGTAGATTTCTCCTTGATTAGAGCCAAAATCCTTGAAAATTCAATAAGCAAATGAAGAGGATTTGATGTAGAAAGGATTAGGAATCAATTGATGATTGAAACCTCATCATTTAGTGTGAAAATTAAAAGAAAAGTTGCTGTAGAAATGTGTTTGGCTGAGAGAATTTTGAGAGAAAATGAGATGAGAAAGTTTTCAAGAAAGTTAGTAATGAAATCTCAAAATTGGTTTTTCCCATTTTCCTTTAATTAATTAAACATTAAATGAATCATTAAAATCTAAGAAAAATCTGGAGAAATCAATCTTGGGTAAATTAGCTCCTTAAAGATTCAAAGTTTCAATCCTTACAAAACAGTCACCACTGAACTTTTCAAAAATTACATTTTAGTCACTATTTCGAAATGTCACACTTCCAAACCTTATTTTGTAAAATTGATTTCACCACTCTCTTATATATATATATATTAAAAGAGGATTTTTAGATATTTTTCCATATTTTTAATGCAACCCGAACTAGGCTTTCCCTAAAACCATCTTTTATATTCAAACCGAAAATCAGACCGGTCCGGTTCAAACCCTAAACTTCCAAGCCCAAAATTGGGGTGTTACATCTAGTGTGTTCCAACAGTGCACCGTTAATGCATGAAATGTAACAATGTAGTAAACCTTTTTATTTTAAATACATTTATTTCAAGTAGCTGTAAAGTTCATTTTAATTCTTTATTTACCCTCCAACCATACTCCAGTATATAGTTTTCCCAGTGCGGTATCATGTACATGCATTAACCCGAGCCCATTGGGCGTGGGTACCATCCTAAGGATGTACCTTAGAATACGGGCGGCCCTTGCCGAAGCATAGGAACCGAAAACGGGCGGACTTGGCCGAAGCCTAGGATCCGAAAACGGGCGAACGTAGCCGAAACTTAGGATCCGAATACGGGTGGACTTACCAGCTGGATCAGGGCTGAGTTGACGATAACTTCATATCATGTCCCAAGTACCCCAGTGAATCAGATCATCAATAGTTCATAAATCAATAATTGTATTTTTAGTAACACATTATCCATATAGCATGTTTGTCATATCTGGTGCATACGCATATACCAGAAATATTGTACGGTCGTGCTTAATTTATAAAACATGTCATGTTCATGTGAGTTCAAGTATGTCAATCATGTGCACGTGATTAGTATTATAGCATGTAAATCGTTATGCAAAAATAGTTGTGTAGCACACATGGAACACACTAGGTGGAATAGTTTATTTCTTTGGAGATACTTGTCATTTACGGAAGAGAACACATTAAACTTTTGACAATTGAACGAATTTTTGAAACGAGGCCCCTATTAAAAGAGCGATTTGTACTAACGGTTCAAACCAGATATTCAGAAGATGATACATCAAGATCCTTGAGAGTTTAGATATATCATGAGTGAGTTACTCATTTAAGCCTACAAGGGCATTATGGTCATTTTATCACATATGGGCATTTTGGTAATTTACCAACAAGGCATAAATAGTGGCTTGGAAATTCTATTTGCTCATCAGGTTTCCAACCAGGCATTCATAAATTTCTATGTCAAGATCTTCCACAATATCATATGCATTCATGGCTATTTTGATTACTTTAGTCAACGAGGGCATTTTGGTCATTTAACTACTAGGGGTGATTTTGTAATTTAACCCAATAATGATGAAATGACGTTTTACAATATTTAAGATTTCTAGAAGTTTATCGATCCTCCAAAACAAATCAAACTAATATACCCCAACCTTGCAGTACAAACCAAGCCTTCTAATGTATGCCCTTCACGAGTATCATTTCCAAATACTAATTGTATCGTATATCTGAAAGGTTACTTTTCAAATTTCACGACATGACTTGTCACGGAGTAGTCGAGCTTATGTTCTGTGCGGAAAAACTTTCAACCTTATATTAATATCATAAGTGATTGACATACATGAGTCATGCTTCAACCCTTAGGGGCATTTCAGTCATTTTTAGCTTTATTGACATTTCCAAAATTTTATCAGAGGCAATTTATTAATTGTAGTCAAGGGGGGTATTTCAATCATTTGAAGTTCGAGATATCCATCATTCCTATCAATTGAACAATATATAGTATTTCAATTAATTAAGTACTCGTGGGTGTTTCAGCCATTCAAGTAATCTCGGTACCTCCAACGACTTCATTCATTTCAAAACTCAAAGATTTATCCATCATTATAGTTAATTTGCAACCCTCGATGTCTGGGGATACTTTAGTCTTTTTGGTGAATACGATCATTCCAATTAATTAACCATAACAGTATTTCCAATACATTTAGTCATTTCAGTCAATTCAGTATTTCAAGCCACTTGATTAATTTAGAGGTATGAATAACTCCCTGTAAATCTATATTCAGAGGCTCATTCCAAATTCAAGGAAATTTAACACCTTACCATCTCGAAGGTCCAAATCTTGTTACCACAACTTTCCAAGTTTTTCGAGGTTTTCAGATGAATCGTGTTGGTTTACCATATCTAGCGTAGATTTCTAGATCGCTTCCAATTCCAAGGATATTTTAGTCATTCTCATATCTTAAGGGCATTTTCATAATTGTATATCTAAATATTTTTTTAACATTTGATCATTTGACACTGATAATCGAATTTGGAGATTAGCTGCCTTATTAGTTATTTATTGAACTCCAGATCCTTACATTTATTAACTTTCTTGTTCAAGCATTTTAATCTTATCTAGGTTATCATACTCAATTTCATATCCAGTTTGACTTAAGCAGAGCTAACATCACTCCTCATCATATTTATGCATGCATTTACCAAATACCAACATGTTCATAAAGCATACTAGAGGTAGTAGTGTATTACCTTTAATACTTGCTACATCGGTCAACCATGATACTCCGTTCGATCACTTTCAAACTCGAATGCGACGTCCTCAACATCTCGAATACAAGAAACTGCGAATACCTTCAATCACACAAATTCCAATTTCAGTCTTTAATTACATTGCTCATAATTGATTATTAGAAAACATAAGTGGACTCGAGTTCAAGGTCCAATTCGGAGGCTTTCAGGTTAGAATTTCACGAAACGGGCTTCAAAACGGACTCAAGACGTCGAAAAACATAAAATAAGTCTTTTGGGAAAAAGTTGACTTTTTGGTCAAAGTCAACGATGACGTCATGCTGACGTCACTGGTTGACTGGGTTGACTCACTAGGTTGACTCGGGCGAGTTGACTCACTGGGTTGACTCGGGCGATTTGACTCACTGGGTTAACTCGGGCGAGTTGACTCACTAGGTTGACTCGGTCAACGGGTTAAACTCGGGTCGGGTTCGGGTCAACTCAGGTCGGGTTCGAGTCGGGTAGACGGGTTGGTCAACAGGTTGGTTCAACGGGTCTGGGCTCGGTGCGGATTGGGCTCAAACCAAGTTGGGTCGGTTTAGACCAATTTAGACCATGTTGAACCCGGTCACTTACCAAGAATTTAAGCTTGCCGGCCTATCACCGGAAAAGTCGCTGGTAGCCCTCGAAGTCGTCGTTTCTGCCGAAAAACGTATAGCTCATAAGCTCGAAAACTTTACCCAAACATCCACAATACAAGACATGTCGAAATACTCACCGATTTTAACCAAAACGGAACGGGAAACGGTCGGAGAACCAAAATCCCGATGAGGCCTGCCCCGACGTCAGACGGATAATCAGATGGTAGAGTTTTGCGCGGCATCACATCACGAGCCTGGATCTGCTGTCCATATCGCGAAAAGACGACAACCTAGGCCAGAAAACCGAGAGTGGGAGTTTGGTTTCCGGCGAACCTTCAAGCCCTTCTTCTCGTCGGACGGCAACGATGCGACGCGAGTGGCGTCTAGGGTTTGGTCGGGACGTTGAGGCGCTCCGATTGGCGGGGGCGATGGACTCCACGGACCAACAAAGATGGGTGGTCGGAGCTTGAACGGATGAATAGGGGGAGGTGGTGGGTTTATCGAACCTTTGAAACTTCCTCCACGGCAGACGGTGCCACATTACGGTGAATGGACGGTGAGGTTTTAAGCGCAAGGCGTCGCCGGTCATGTTGGTGTCGGAGGTGACGGCCACGGACCGACGGTGGCCGAGATCAGGCCGATAAACGATGATGGAAGTTTAGGAAATTTCAGAACATTCGAGACCCTCTTCCATGACGTTTCAGATTCATTTGGTGCATTAAAGGTGGTATGCGCGAATCAGGTTTTTATTTTTATTTTCGGTGTACATAAAACAAGCTCAAAATTAAGCTGGAGCAAGCCATACTCAAAAAGGCATTAGCTCAAATGGCTAAAGCTTATGCTCACCATTCAGGGGTTGTGGGTTCAACACCCCATGTCTTCACCTTTTTTTTACTAAACAATTTTTTCCTCTATTTTATTATAACCCAATATTTTGGGGTGTGACATAAACTACATTGACTGTTGTCATGGGATGTACCCAACAATTTGTTATCATTGCTATGGCGCAAATCCAAATTCAGAATTCCATATTTTAAACAGGTAATTATTCACCCCAATTCGTTCCTCGTACATGGATCTCTGGTGGTAATCGTCGAATAATTTTTCTGCTGCGCCATGGGGTGTACCGACATGACCCAACAATATCACCACACCCAGAACTCCCCACAATCACACCATCTACGTCTGAAATCTACTCAAAATACGTTTGAGTGTGGTGCTCCATTTCAGGTTCTGGAACCAACAACATCGAAAGTCTCATTCATTCGGTCGAATGCGTGAACTGTCAGCGAGGTTGCACTCTTCACATTATCATCCATTTTTGTCACAATTTTAGGAGCCCAACGTTGTCTCATGTTTATAGAGGACTGAACATGCTTCCCTTTAACGAACCAAACCTTAGCCAAATGGTAGTAAGTCTCTGTCACCAAGCTTACTATTGGGAGATGACGTGATCTTTTTAGTACTTCATTTATGCACTCCACAAGGTTGGTTGCCATTTGTCCGTGTCGTCTACCACCTTCGTCATATGATTGGGCCCATATTTATCTCTCGATATTGTTGGCCCAACTCCAAATATGCTTGTCGTATTTCTGTATATTCGTCATCTTCCTCTCAAATTCTGGCCATAGCAGTTGATACCCTGTGCCATAATATATGTTGTTAGCATCTAGAAAATCAACGCAAATAATTGGATGGGAATATGTAACAGAGTTTGAAAGAATGATACTTACTCATGCTTAAAATCACATTGCGAATGTATTGATTTTTGAACTGCTTGTAGCTGTTCTTACTGATGTGACGAACACATTATTCAAGGTATGTTGTGGAGGTGTCCAACGACTTCCCTCTTGATTAATTGCTGCTTTGATACCTGTCCCTCGATCAAATATAATGCAGACCCCATCTTCTCGGACCACGTAGTCACGCAAATTGGTCAAAAAGTAATTCCAAGCTTTCGCAGTTTCCCCCTCAATAATTGTGAATGCAATCAGAATGACATTGCTCTCACAATGTTGTACAATGGCAACCAACAATATATGAGAGTATCTCCCGTAAAGCCACATTCTATCGACTTGGATCATACACTTACAATACGGAAAGTCGTCAATGCATGCTTGAACGCCCAAAATAGTCAATGGAAAAATTGATACCCTTGAAATAGTTGGCCTTGTCGGTCGTATGCATCCTTTGTTTGATACCTCATTATGGTGCCCGAGATGAAATATGCCATTGCTATCAATAAAGCTGGTAGCTCATTATACGAATTATCGTAATCACTGTATACTGAATGTAATGCCTTATCCCTTGCACGCCACCCCCTTCTTTTATTTTATTTGATATTCAAATTGTTGTGCAATGGTTGTCTGAATCGCTGAAATTGGAACCCTTTGATTTGCTTCGACCAACTTCATCACGTGATGACTTATTACACTCGATTTCAATTTGGTGTGGTCCTAATCGATGGATGTTCGTAAACATGTGTGATCGTTGTTGTAATTTGTGACCTCCCAACGATCTATCTTTTTAAGCTTCGTTACTCGAATCTTCCAATTGCACTATTCTTCGCATTTCACACACTTCGCAAAGGAAGTCCTCGGGGGTGAATTCTGCAACCGCGTAGTCCACATGTTGCATTATGTTATACTCTTTAATTATCAATATAGTTTCATTATTTTTATTAAATTGCAGCCTCTCAAATAATTCACCATGCTGACTCGAAGTTAATTGAGGGCATATCTAGGAATTGCGACGCCCTCATCGCATCGAAATCCACCAAGTTCGTGTGAGCAAGAGCTTCATAGAATGTAATGTCGCCCCTGGTCGGAACAAATTCTTCAACACCGAAATCAGGGGCTTCACCAACGTTATCGGGAAACAAATCAGGATCCTCAATATCTTCATCTTCGCTAGAATCTTCAAGTGATTCTCCCCATCGACCTCGTAGGTTCTCAACATTAGCATCAACAGTCGGATCAAAAGTCAGCCCGTGTGATGTTTTATATGTCGATGGCCCACCTTGATTAATTCCACTAGATGTCTCGGTTGCCAACATTGCGACAAAACTGCCTCCGAACATATCAAATTCGTTACCGAAACCCATTTGACTGGATTCCCAACTGCATTTCTAGATGGGCCGGGAATATCACGCACCTAGCAAACAACTCGACATTTCGAATATCTATAGAGTCATACTCTGCAATCATTATTCCCACATTTGTATTATCTTCGAGAGCTACTGCAAAATGTCTTACTAGATTTTGACATGTCAGCCACTGATACCGCAAACTATGAATCTAAGCTCCAATTTTCTCCGATATCCTCTCCTTCAATACTCGAAGCATGATTTGATTTTTAAACCTCATCTTCGTAGGGCTTTAAGATTCAAATAGAATACCGACATCTGTTGTCACCATTTGTCCATTGTAATGGACAATTGCCACAAAGTCGTTGTTCATTTTATCTGCATGTTCGGAAAAAATATTTTCAATAATAATACTAATTAATATTTTTAAAATATGTCACTAAACCTAATTTTAAACTATAAATAACAATAATTTTAAACTATACTAATTTCTCAAAAAATACTAATTACGATTTTTTCACACTACTATAATCCTAAAAAAACATTCATCGTTCTAACATAACAATTAAATTACAAACAACATCAAAATTATACGGATAAAAAATCAAAATTTTAAACCGACTTACAATATTTTTCCCACAACTTTCTTCTTCTGCTTCTTCTTCTCACTCTTTACTCAAACTTTTACTCAATTTTTTCTTCTAACAAATTACCTTCAACATCAACATAACCTATTTAAAAAAAACAACTACAAATTTTTCCTTACATACCCCTACACGAAATTTAATATTCACTAATAGGTTTCAAATAAAAAATACACTACCCATATATAATTTAAAACTAATATATCAATTAAAAAAATAGTCTTACCACCCTACACATGCACTTACACCACTACTTCATTACATCACTGCAACCCTATATCAATTAAAAAAATTGAATCTCCCTGCTTGCATGCCACCCCATCACGTCAAACGTGAACAAAGCTGCAACGCTAAAACACCCTCTTCCTATTACTGTTTGAAGTCGAAAGGTGGTCTATCCGACTTTAAACAGGGTACGGTGCACTGGGTGAGTGACACGTGGCAGAAACGAGAAAGACATGCACTATTTAAAGACGTATGGTGCACAATCCGACTTTAAACAGTGCCCATAATTTTTTGATTTTTTCTGGTAAAACAATGTTCAAAGACGAGGGAAATCCTTAGGTCTTCTGAGTCGAACAATAATCAACCATAAATATGGAAATAATTTGGTGGGAACCATATTTGGGGGGGGGAGGGAATTTTAACCATAATATCGTTGTAATTCCTCCAATCATGAATGTTTAAAAGCGGGGATAAATTTATAATTAATTTATTTTTTAAAGAGAAAATATATAATGCACTGGTGGTGGCTGAAACTTTTGTTTCCACAAGCGCCCTAATTTCATGGGTTAGAGATCTAGTTTAGGGTTTTAGGTTTAGGGGTTTAGAATTTAGAGTTGTGGTTAGAATTTAGGGCTTAGTATTAGGGTTTGTGACTAAAGGTTAGGGTTTAGGTTTTAGGGTAATATGGTAGGGATTTAGGCTTTTACCTATAACTCCTAAATTTTAACCCTAAACTCTAAATTCAAAGCACAGTCCCTAAATTTTAAGCACATAAAACTAAACCCCTAAACTAAATCTCAACCCCTAAAATTAGGGTGCTTGTGGACAATGGTGATTTAGAATTTTTTGAGGGTAGACACATGTCAAAATATTTTTGAGTGTGGGCACAAATCATAAAAATATCAAAATTTCAGGGTGAGCACAAATCATAAAATTTAATGACTAATTCATAAAAAATACAAAAAAAAAATGGAGTCAAATATGTAAACTTCGAAAAGTTTAAGGTGGACACAAGCTCACCCAACCTTTAACGTGCATCCGCCACTACTTGTGAAAACGAAATATTTTCACTGCCAATTTTTTTTTAATTTAAATAATTTAAAGGTAAACAAATTATTGCGGGCTAAGAGCCCCTCCCAAGCTACTAACACATTCGTCTCTGATTGAAAATAATGTCCACTCATAATTTTTTTGAATAATTTATTAAATCTCTCATAATTATTAAAAATTATTAGTTAAATTCTTAAAATTTTTAAAAATTATAATTACTCTAAAACTCTTACCTCAAGTTTCGCCACTTATTCTTGAAAACTTGTGGTAGCTTAAAGTAGAGAGTGGCCTTTACATCAGAACAAAGAGATTCTGTAATTATAGTTAAGCGTATCAGCAATAGTCAACTTTAAATATTAGATGACAAGAACATAACTTATGGTATTATTGGAAGCTTTGAATTTGGTTGATATATATGGTAGCGCAGAGTTGATAATGATAGACAGTAAGCACTGAAAGCTGAAGTCTTTGTTGTGATTTGGACTCGAGTGAGTATCTGCACGAGTATAAATTCGATTGAAGTATACACATTGTTTTTGAACAATTTTTACTTAAAGGAAGGGAAGGGAAAATTTGCTCCTAATGAGTTTTGAACGCACGATCTAGAAAAAAGAAAGTGTATCAACCAAAAACTTTAACCAATTACTCTAAATAATTGACTATTTATTTAAAAAAAAGTTATGCGACATTTGAGAGGAAAATGACAAATCTAGACAACATAGTAGTATAGTATGAGAGTCATGGAAATTGGGTTAGGTACAAATTAACTATATACACCTGTTGCTTGTGTTTTGACTTTTGAAGTAACTTCATGCAATGTCCATGCACAAACACCGCTAGTACTCGAAAATGACCATACCAAAGAGTAAAAGCAAGAAAAAGATCAACATATTCGACAAAAGGCGATTCAAAGGTTTACCGGGTCTTGTGCAGTTTATTAAAACGAGATGATTAAATTTATAATCTTAAAGATATATAATTTTTTTAAAAAGATATTTTTATCTTAGTAAAAAATATATTATGAGGCTCTCTTTAATGTCATTTTTTTGTAATTTATTAAATTAATAATTTTTGTTTTCTCCCTGTAAACATTTAATTTAACTCATTTGAATCGTGTGCGGTCGATTATCTGACAAATGTCCAAAACCCCACTCATATTCAACAAACTTGTAAATTGTAACCAAGATTGGTTACACAACAAACAAGGTTCTGTCTTGTCTGCAAAAGGATCGGAGCATAGTGAGGTCACAGTCACCATTAAAAGGTTACATTCAACAACTAAATTGTTTGATTAGTTATGGATGGGTTTGGATTTCTTGCATCACAAAAATAATATTTATGTTGGGCCCTGAGTTTGTTAACATAGTTTTCCCTATTACAAAAGGTTATGAATTGTCAAGGCAGTTCTCATGTACCAATTGCCAAGTGTTCATTGTCAGGATAACAGTTTTAGACATGGTTCAATCTATGTCTGAAGTATTGAATGATCAAAATATTTGTTCAAATACAGGATAAATCAATTCTTTAATCTGTTTTAGTAGTTAGTTTTACTCTTAAAAACTAATTTGAATTCAACAACATACTGATTTAGTGGAATAAGATATTAAATGCTCAAATAAAATTAAAGATTTGAATTATCAACGTAAAGTTAATTTTAATAACTAACAAATTTCATTCTTTTAGTTTAGTGGTTTGCTTGTCTGGTAAACTTTTAACATGCCTTAAATTAGCTTTAAAGTCTCTCTTTCCAAACCATTAAATTAAAAATCCTTTAAAACCCAATAAGTAGTATAAGTAAAAATTATGATAATGTTTATTTTAAAAGACACGGATTTAATCGTTTTTTTTGTAAGGTGTGCGTGAATTACAAATATGTATTACTACCCTATAATTACCTTTACTATTAAAAAAATCTCTTTAAAACTGCAAATTCTTCTAAAATTAGCTAAGCTATAAAATTTCTTTCCAAACCATTAAATTAAAACAACCAAGTTAGTTTTTTTTTGTTAAATAAAGAAAAAAAGAAGCGCAATATATGTTATCCGCGTATGACATAAATAGTAAATACAATCAAACACTTTAAAAAACCTGTATAAATAAGATTTAACAGAGCCAGACCAGACCCGAACACAGCTTCGAGAGAGAGAAAGAGAGGGGGAGAGGTTCCCTTGCTTTCTCTCTTTTATTTATTTATTTATTTAGTTTTTCCTTGTTTCCCAGTATCATAGATTTAACTTAGCAGCAGCAGCAGCAGGAGGCGAAATGGGGCCTTGGGTTGATCCCAATTCCCTCGTTTCATCCTACTTTTGCCTGCTGGTTTTGTCCCTTGTTTTCTCCTCCGCCAATGGCTGCGATTTATTCACCGGAAAGTGGGTTCTGGATCCATCTTACCCTCTCTACTCCGCCTCCGCCTGCCCTTTCATTCAAAAGGAATTCAGCTGCCAGAAAAATGGACGCCAAGATCTGGTTTACACGCAATACCGATGGCAACCACTCGATTGTTCATTGACAAGGTAATCTCTTCTCCCCCATTCCATAATTAGCTTACTTCTTTGTTTGAAAAAGGATAATGGCTGTGTGTTGTTCATTGTTTGTCATTAAAAGTAGGGAGTTGTATCCAATGGACATCAAGCTAAAAGGTTATGGGGGCTCAACTTTCTTTTCTCTTTTTTAATTGCATGCCAGTTAATAGTTATTTCGGACATCATGTGATTTAATCTCACTTCCTTGGCGCGTGGATCCATGTCGCTTTACTGTATTGGGATTAGGATGCGTAAAACATTGCAATATGTAATTTGTCATGCTGTCCCACACTCTTAGGTAGCGCGTGTAATTATGGTAATGTTGGTGTACTATATAATTGACATAGATTCTCTAGCACGTGGAAATGGAAGTGTTTTTTTGGTACTGTCAATCTCACAGGATCGGCGGTGGGATGTCTATTATGTATTGCCTTTTCTGCCCTTAGACCTTTAAACCATTGTAATTTGAGTCCCATTTGATTGATTTGTGAAACATTTTTTTGTAGGTTTAATGGATTGAAGTTCCTAGAGAAGTTTAGAGGGAAGAGCATCATGTTTGTGGGAGATTCTCTAAGTCTGAATCAATGGCAGTCATTGACGTGCATGCTTCACTCTGCAGTTCCTAATTCCCCGTACAACATTACCAGAGTCAACGATCTCACCACTTTCCATTTTCTGGTGCTTATTTTTACTCTATTTTCTATAGCCACATGGTAGTTCTTTTGAGCAATTTGTGAAGAATTTTTTTTTGCAGGATTATGATGTGAAAGTAATGCTGGATCGAAATGTGTATCTTGTGGATGTTGTGATGGAGAAGATAGGAAGGGTCTTAAAGCTCGACTCCATCCAATCCGGAAAGCTGTGGAACGGAATCGACACGCTTATCTTCAATACTTGGCATTGGTGGAACCGTCGTGGTGCTACTCAACCGTAAGTGTCATCTTTTTTAGAAAAGTAGAAGCTTGAGATTCGAATTCTGATATCGGTAATTTGCTTGGTTGTCACGTTTCAGATGGGATTTTATCGAATATCAGGGTGTAATTACAAAAGACATGGACCGATTACAAGCTTTCGAGATAGCTCTCAATACATGGGCAGGATGGGTGGATGCCAACGTTGATCCTGCAAAATCACTAGTCTTTTTCCAAGGAATTTCTCCCTCTCATTACAAGTAAGCTTAATAAGAATATACACAACCCTTCTCTGATTAACTTGAGTAATATGGGCTGTACGTTTGGTTATGGCAGCGGAACTTTATGGGGTGAACCGAAAGCAAAGAACTGTGTAGGCCAAAAGCAGCCATTGCTCGGCACAACGTATCCCGGAGGATTACCACCGGCCGTCGATGTGGTGAAGAAAGTAATAAGCAAAATGCAGAAGCCGGTGAAGCTGCTTGATGTAACATTGCTGTCATTGCTGCGCAAAGATGGACACCCTTCCATGTACGGGCTTGGAGGATTGACTGGAATGGATTGCAGCCATTGGTGTCTTGCCGGAGTTCCAGATACATGGAACGAGCTTCTTTACAATCTTATTCCTTGAAAAGCTTTCATTTGTTAACATCAAATTTGATAATGAAACTAATAATGTATTAATAATCAAATAGCTCATATGTTTCTAAACATATATTTTATCAATAAACTATAGATTTAAGATTAATGCACTTCATGGCAAAAGAAAAGGAAGATCAATTGATATAAACTACAAGCGCAGCATGGTGTAGAGTAATGAGGGCTGAAGAATGAATGTTATACCCCCAAGGAACAAAAACTTGAAAAAATTGAAAACAGGGTGGGAAGCAACATTGCTTTCTCACTCTCGCAATCCGAACCCTGCTTTAAGTTTGCTTATCGCTGCTTCTGCACCCTTTTGTCCCGTATAGGCAACTCAACAGGCTTCTGAGCCTCATGGGGATGATCCGGACCCTTGTAAACCTTCAGGTGGTTGAACAATGCTCTACCAAGCTGGAAAAAATATGAAGATTTATGTAGACCTTAGCAATAATCAATAAAAACCATGCATGCCATTTTCGAAGAAACAGATAATTAAAGAATGCAAAAGCTGACAAATCATGGATGATTGAAGACTTGATATATTATTTCATAAGCCTTGCCAATTGGACCACATTAAGAACAATGAGGATCGTATAGAGTATATGAAAATTGAACTACTAGTCATGTCAAACAGTTTTCCACATTGTTTGTTCACTCCTATGATTGTCACTTTGAACTTCCTACGCTTTGTTATCTTTCAGAATTTGCACATTCGAGATTCTTTGATCACCAATGCTTAACCACCCTTTTTAGCAATCCTTATAATCAATGTAAAGCTTATTTGTAGAGAACCTCAATCAATCTCTATGATCAATTTATCATTCTAACTCATACCGTGTATATACAGATTTCACGAAGACACCCTGGTAAAACTATTAGAGCAAAAACCTACTTATAAACTACCAGCTTCAGCTTTTTGTCAGTTTTGATTTCAAATCTATATACTGATTCATATTGAACTCAGGTGCAAATATTACTCTGGAGTTTTAAACCAATTAACTCACCCTTCCTTTAGGAAGCATACCACGAACCGCATGCTCGATAATTCTTTCAGGAATTCTCTGCTGCAGCTGGTTGAATGTTTCCACTTTCATGCCACCTGGTCTTCCCGAATGCCTCCTGTAGAGCTTCTGGGTCCTTTTCTTTCCAGATACAGCAACTTTTTCAGCATTTACCTATTAAGTTGATGTCAGAAACATTTTTAAGGATTTTTAGATCAAATGATAACCATATTGCGGGAAACCACGCAGTATCAATAAAGGCCCTTCCCCTAAACAGCCAAATTAGTATAGAATGTAGCATGATCCTTTAAGCAACAATATCAGTTTCCAGAATATGTTGGAAGAAGAATCACGGGAAAGAAACAAATTATTCTATATCAATACAGATCTACGTTATGGAGCAAGATAATGACTACCAATATGAAACGTAAAGATCAGTAAACGCATGTAAAACATGTTGATATACAAGGAATGAAGGAAAGGCCGTTCATTTAGTTGTGTAACAACCATCGAGAGGTCACAGATTGGAAATAGCTTGTATCATGTTTCAATCGAATCAACAACTTATATCATGTAAGAGTAATTGTAACATCTAAAAAGCAAGCTAGGGAATGGTTTCTACATAGTTAAGCCTCTTTGCAGCATGTAACACAACACTAATGGCAGACAACAAAATAAACAAGTGTTCATAAAGAAAACAACTCCCGAAAGTAGCCTTTAACGAGAAACCTAATAACAACAAAAGCCACATACCACTATCACAAAAGCACCCATATCGACACTAGGAGTGTAAGTGGCCAAATTCTTTCCACGGATATGCACAGCAATTGTTGATGCCAGTCTTCCTAGAATCTTGTCAGTTGCATCAACAACATACCATGGTTTTTCAGTGTTAATGTGGTCTTTAGCTTTAGGGTACCATGTGTTGTTCCAAATGTCCTGTAAACAAAAAGAACATGGTTCAAATTAAGTAGGCAAGAAAGGAGATAAAGCGGAAACATCATCAAAGAACACAGTGAGAAGCAGATAAATTATGTAAAATGTTTCAGAAGTTTGAATGCAATCTCACATTAATAACTTCGAAAAGGGAAAAATCATACAATGTAAAAGGAAATCATGCCATATAATCAGAGCATAACTATTTATTAAAAGAAGACAATACCCAATTTTACAAAAGCATAAACTTTTACCATATCTTGTTCAAAAACTGCAAAGTTCAAACCAACAACAATCCAAACAAAATTTGAAGCAAATAAAAAAAAAACCCACACCGATTTTCACCAAATGAATCAAGAAATTCACCAGTTCAATACTCATAATTACATTAACGGAGCAGTTCATTCCAAACCCAGGAAAAGGATAGAGAGAGAGAGAGAGAGAGATTACAGGGCCATCAGCCTCGGATTCCTCGAACATCCAACGTTGGTTTTCAGGGACAAGAGAGAGGTCCTGGCAACAAACCCGGAAATCCCGTTTAGAGGAAGACAATGTTGTTGTCCGAGCGGAAGAAGGTTTGGACAATGCTGGTACAGGGAAGAAGCCAAGAAATGAGGTTTGGATAGTGGGAGTAGTCCTTTTCAATGAAGCAAATGAAGGTCTGTCTGAGGAACAAGAAGGGAAAATGGCGGAGGTTGAAGCACAAAGGAGTGCCATTTTCGTGGGTTTTCTCTTCCACTGGTTCACTCTTGTTGTTTCAATTAACTAGCTGCCACTGATTGGATAAGATGGCCTTTATTTTCCCTTCAATTTCCCCCCTGTAACTCTGTAAGCAGACTAAACAGTAAATCTCTTCGTTATCTAGGTTGAACTGGACTTGGGCAGGTTCGGGCCGCCAGTTATCTGGCTTGAGAAAAAAAGTAAAGCCCAAACCTTCCATTGGCAATGAAAATGAAGATTTAATCCTTCTACTCTTTTAGACTTTTGAAATTTAATATGAATTCTTTTATTTCTAGGAATTTAAACCCTAACTCAATTGATAACCCCATTAATAACTTTATTAAATTTAAACATGTTTCATTTTAGTTTAGGGTAAACTACTCAAATAGTCAACAAAATTTTAAAATATGTTTTAAGTCCTAAATTTTTGAAAAAAATTAATTAAGCTTCCGAACTAATAAATTTAAATTAATCCTTTTCATCGATTTTGACCATCATTTTTTCTAAAAAAATTTTCTGGAGAAATTACTGTCACGTGACTCACTATAGTTCTATTATGTGACATTTACAAATTTTTTTCAAAAACTATTTTTATAAGTTTTTTTATAGAATTTTAAAAAAAAATTAAAAATAAAAATAATATGAAAATGTCATAACACTCTAACATGACACGTTACACCAATTAGTCCAAAAAATTGTTAGATTTAACTGTCAACGTTGGTCAAATGGGTGAATTGATGAAATTTTGGAGTATAAAAGTTTAATTGAGTGTAAAAAAATTTAGGGACTTAATTAAGATACCCTTAAGCCTTTAAAATATTATTAATTTTTTCACTTAAACAATAATCTTTGTAATTGAGTCATCCAAATTGGTATCGTTAAGAATACCTTCGATGTTCAATTCTTATACTTCCTCTCTCCCACGAAGATTATCTTTTATTCATTTTTTTATTAAAAATTTTCAATTTTGACTCATGATTATTTAAAAATTATTATTGATAAAAATATAAAAAATACATTTTAAAAACCTCTAATTGAGTATATTTTTAAAATATACTTTATAAAATTTAATTATTTAAAATATTTAATACAATTATAGTCAAAATTTTAAAACTTAAACTTTCAAAGAGTCAATAAGAGACAATATTTATGGACAGAAAGAGTATATATTTTTCTCCTCGTCCGTTACTTATACTTCCATTCATTATTAAAGATGGGTTAAGAACATTAATTAAATGATTAACATTTACAACAATAATTAATGTATTTACAATCATATTACATAGGATCAAAAGCGTTTTCCAATAGAAATATATTGCACTTGCATCAAATGCGATTAAAGTGACCATAAAAGTTGTATTACAATACCAACCAATCATAGCAGGTCTCTGAAGCACACTTTGGACTTAGAAGATGTGACGAGGGTGGCCGCAAAGGACCGGAGCCGAGCCATCGATATGCTCGAGTCTGCGATTGCGACGGCTGTTGGAGGCTTGGAGCTCACTCTCATGGAGACCAAGAAAGGTCCTGGCAGAACCGAAAGTGGAAAACAAAAGCATAGCCTGTAATGCGAAACGAATATTTCAGATACTGCCTCTAAACAAAAGCATGTTGAAATCATGAGTTAAATACGAAAGACAACGTGATGTTTTCATCGTTATTTTGTGATTTAATTTGCCGTAGAACCCTATAAATGCTGCATATAAAAGTTGGGACTAATTTGAACAGACATTAGGAAGACGCTAACTAAAGAACTTCTACATTGAAGATGAGAAATTCATAGTTAGGGACCAAATTGAGGGAATGGAATATATATTTTTTAATTTAAGGGTGAAATTTGTAATTATCCCATATTGGTTTTTCAAATTTATTATATAAATCAAAAATATTTTTAGATTTGTTAAATACCTCAATCCCTGTACACAGTAGTAAGTACAAAATAGAATCCAATACCTCAAAAAACATAAATGTAGATTATAGGACATTCATATTGTGGGTGAAGATAAAAAATATATATGAATTTGACTGGTGGTTTTAGTAGAAAAGATGATGATATTTATGTTATTAGATTCGAGTTTAATTATCGTAAAGATTATTCAAAAAAGTATATAAAAATTAACAGGGATTAGTTCAAGTGATAAGCAGCTTGGTATCGTTTAACCATGTTTCAAGTTTGAGGCCTTATACATGCGAAAATCTCTGTTGAGAAGTCCACCTTCCAAAATCAAATGTACAACGTGAGTCGGTCCAGACTAATCACAATAATGTTAGAACCAAATCATAAATTAATATGAAACTTAACTCAGGATCTATCATGTCAAATCATCAAGAATAATAAACTGAATAAACTGAATACGGAAGCGTACCTGAATTCATTGATAGATTGAAAATCTTGAATCTTGATGTAGAAATCCCAAAACTTTGGTATTGATCTTCCAAGAAGATAGGTTATCTCTTGAAGTAAAACTCTCTGACGGGGAAGGAGAGAAAAACAAGTTAACCTATTTCTTGGGGACCACTACCTCTTTATATATAGTTGATTTATTAAATCAACTATTAAATATTTATAACTCTGCCCCTCATTGAATTATAAATATATCTTATGGTATCTACACTTTTATTTCCATGACATTTTAATACCTATGACACGCCTAACATAATTGGTCACTTAGATTTGTGTCATACTTTATAATAGCAACATACATTTTACATATGTGCCCACAATTGCGAATTTTAATCCAACAATCTCCCACTTGGGCAACATATGTTTCCTGATAAATGTACAACCTTATGAGCTCAAAATTTTGCTATTATATAATAGGTATTCTATAACAATCTCGTCCATCAATTATATCCATATAGGATCAAAGCGGTCTTCGCCATATCAATCATGACTGGACCCATCAATGGTCACGTATACAAACATAATCAAATGACATAGATCAATCATGGATGTGTAGCATGAAAAATTACATGAAATGTGAACCGAACATGTCTATTTCCAACTGGTCCTCCTAAACTTTAGTGAGATCAACTTTACTGAATTCAGAGTGTACATAAACCAAAAGAACTTTATTTCTGCAGAAAATAATCTTTAATAACTTTAAACTGAAGTAACTGAAATTGTGTCTAAACCAAATGAGCATTATTTCAAAATTACAAACTCCCACTAAAACTGAATATCCTTAAATAACATTACACACACATGAGTGGTGTGCTGATGAAAGACCTAGGGTGACAGTTTCTTAATATGCGCGCAATTATGGAGTTTGTACCAACATGCTCTATAAACACACAACCGCTCTGAATTTTCTTTAACAACTAGGAACTTAATATTTATGTGCTTTAAATTTGAAGTGTTCCTATTGTTTATAGAATAAATGAATGCATATTTATTGTCACAAAATAACTGAAGTGGTCTTTCTATTCAATCTATTAAGTAGCAGTTCATGTGACAGAATTCTTTTGCATTAATATTCAAATAGAATCGAAGTCTGTAAACCTGATGATCTCTAACTTACCAGAACTCCGACATTTGAGCAAGTAATTTTTTTTGTTCTCTGAAGATATCCCATAACCCCATTGGCTGCTATCCAATGGTCCATAATATGATTCCTCAAATATCTGTCTAACATTCCAACAATGTACACAATTTCTAAATGCATACATACTTAAGCATAAATTAGATTCTCAATAGTTTATGTATAGAAAATCTTTTGGATTTTCTAAATTTCAAGGTTACTTTTAGGGCATTAAGTAAGATAATACTTATCTTCTTTAGCAATATGAGTGTCACTTGGTTTACTCCCACTGAACTTGTAGTATATACAAGTGTCAACCAAATTTATCTCAAAACCGAATGAGATAATCAACATGAAATTTATAATTTTATTAATAAGAGTCTTACGTAAGCTCATAGATAGATTTCTTTAATTTACATATCATTGACATTGTATCATAAGACACAACTCTATGATTGTACCATATAAATAGTTTCTTCAATGTCGTCATTGAAAAAAAACAAGCATAACATCTATCTAATGTAGCTTAAGACTAAAATAAGCAACAAGTGAAATAATTATCTTGAAAGAGTCTTTCAATAAAAACTTGATAGAAAGTCTCTACAAAATCAATGTCTTCTTTTAGAGTATATCCTTTAGATACAAGACGTGCTTTATACTTATCAACATTACCATTCTATCCCTATTGGTTTTAAATATCCATTTACAACCAATTGGTTTGCACCTTAAGGTAATGAGACAAATTCCTAAATTTTATTGTCTTGCATAAAATTATACTCTTCTTGAATGACATCAATCCACTTTTGAGAGTTAAAACTTTTATGGTCTGATAAAAATGATTGAGTCATTTTCTATCATTCCATTGTTACCTTATTTTCTTGAAGAAATACAACGTAATAATTCGGAATAGCATTTCATCTTCCTCTCGTGGACCTCTTTAATGACACTTGTTTTTTTTAAGGTTGTTGAGTTTGTTCTTCTGAAACAATTACCTTATCTTGAATGAGAGTTGTTCAACATTGTTTTGTTGAGGTACTTGATTCACTTCTTGATTAATGATAGGTTGAAAACCTAAACATTGTCAAAAGTGATAGTAGGAATTAAATTATAATTCAATTCCTCCTCAATAACAATGTATCTAATCTTATTTCTCCCTCCAAACTCAACATCCTAAAAAAATTATAAATCTCTCCTTAAAATAATCTTAATTGTGGGATCATAAAATTTACAGTCCATGGATCACTCAAAATAACCGAAGTAGTTGCTCACTTTTGAAGTTTAATTTCTTAACATGTGTCCTAACTTATACAAAAGAATCAACACTGAAAAACTTATTGTCGTTTCTTTTGGCTAGAACTCTTAGCAACTTTATTTAAATATTTTCTTTATTGCCCTTATTTTTAAAGACACTAACTAAATGAGCACTAACAAAATAATTATTTTTACACTTATAATGCTTCAACCTTTCTTCCTCTTGAACACGGTGAGAAATGAACCCAAATAGAGTATATTTCTCTCTTTGACAGTTGTAACTTAAATTGGTTAAATTGTATAGGAAGCGATATCAAAACCATAAGAACAAACAATTGTTAGAAAGTTCGATCTTATGTGCCTTAAATTTTTGAAGCAATATAAAGAATTTTTATAATCTACTCTCTCACATTTCCTTGACCCTTATACTTCATAGACATCAAATAAGACATAAGTGATGTCATCTTAACCTTAAATGTTTTAGGTAAAACATTTCTTAATTTCGTCAAAGAAACCCTTAGTTTGAGTAGTTTTTTTAAATTTGTGCTCCTAAAAAATAGAATGTTATACTTTATGATCATTAGACTCACGCGATTCGAACGATCTCACCTCTCAAAATATTTTTTTTATATGTGCTTACCATAGTGAGAGGTGCAAAATGTTCTTTCCTTAGTGCAAAGTCTATGTTCATACAACCAAATACTATATGTAAGTGTCTTTTCTTATTCCTTGAAAGTTGTTTCACTAAACATGAGTGTAGAATGTATTTAACAGATATTGTGACAACAAAGGATAAATAAACTAAATATAGAACAAAAATAAATAAATAAATAAAATTAAAACAAGCTCACATAAATATTCACAAGTAAACAAATAAATTCAAAATAATAGCTAGTTCCCCTCAAGATACCAAGCACAACATTAATATTAAGTCTTTTGACAGTAATATTAACTGTAAGCGGTACTCTTGTTGTAGCAATCAAACATTGACAATAAATTATGTCAAACAATAGGCTAATCTTTGGACTAACGTATTGCTCACATAAAATACCTTATAATTGTCACACATTTATCGCCACAGTTGTCGTTGTAATTCTGCCAAATATTAACTTTCCTTTGGGCCAATTAATAAACGCATGAATTACAAAAACGCATAATCATCTTAATATTTTAAATAAACTAATCTACACAAAAGCGGTCACTTTGGTGACATTATGTTTCAACTAATCTATTAAAATATTAGATGTCCGAAGCTAAAATATGAATTTATTTATTAAAAAAAATTTCATATTTTTTTATCTTTCAATTAAATTAAAAGATAACCAAAATAATAATAAATTTGAATAAAGGTAAACCTCATATTAAGATATCGAACACTCCATTAATATTTCATCGTTGGACAAAACATTAACTTGCAAGTGATATCTTGGTATAGTAATCAAACATTGATAATAAGAACATGTCAAACAGAAATCTTCCTTTGGGCCGATTTATTGCTCACATATAAATCCGAATAATTATCACATGTTTATTACCATAGTTGCACATGTAATAATGTTAATTATTAACCTTCCTTTGGGCCGATTAATACTAACATAATCCGACTTACATGCACAAAACCTTCTATATTTTAAAATAAAATAATTTTCACAATAGAGGTCACTTTGGTGACTTAATGCTTCAATTAATTTATCTCAAAATATATACAATAAATATACCGATATCCAAATTTAAAATTTTGTAACAGTCAAAATTGAAATTTCTGATAACACTTAAGTTTCCGAAATAACCCAAAATAAGGTTGTCTAAATGGGGCTATCAGAAATTGAATACCGAAATCTTTGACTGTTTCTCAAAAAATTCCTTAAGCATGCATTTTCCGAAATTAAATTCGAATTCAAAACAACTATTTTTTTTAACTAAAAGTCAAAATCAAAAGTATCTAAATAAATAATTCATATAATAATCACATGAAACCTTAGTATATCCATAATAACCTAATGATCAAACTGAATAGATATAAATTTCATAAGATTAATGGCATGCTTTCCAAAAGCAAAACCAAATGTATATTTCGTAGATAACATTAATGGCATAATCAAGCATAATATCAAACAAGTTTAAGCTAAAGGTTATGTACAAAACTCAACATGATTCAACAAAACTCAACCATAATAATTAGACATAAATCGAATATAAAGCTTCGAGAGCTAACCTAAATATAAAATTTCCAAGCCACGGTAAATTTACCACGACAAAGCCCAAGTCAATTTTTTTTCTTAATTACTAATGATCAAAACTAAAATTTTGATAAAACCGAATTGAATATATATTTTAAACTAAATATATATATAAATATTTTTAGATTAAACAGTATTTACTATTCAAACTAAAAACAACCGTATTTACCATCAATCAAAACCCTAAATTAATCGATAAAAAACATGATAATCTTATAATTCTAAATACCATGATCTGCCGACTTTAGAGTTTCAATAGTCAATAACCTAAATTAACATAACTATAATTGCCTTGAAAATCTATACTTTCATGATTGACAAATATACAGTAACATCAAAGGTGAAAAAAAAAAACTATATCACATAAGCATAATTGCAAAGAAACATGATGATGGATTGTTATTAATGCCTTTTTCTTTATCGCCTCAAAACATTATTCAATCGAAAATTGATGCGACGCTTTAAACAAGAAAAGTTTGTGATTCTCTATTTTCATAGAAAATTAATCGGTTCTTATTAATCTAACATGACGAGGCTCTGATGCCACTTGTTAGAACCAAATCATAAATTAATATGAAACTTAACCCAGGATCTATGTCAAATCATCAAGAATAATAAACTGAATAAACTGAATGCGGAAGCGTACCTGAATTCATTGATAGATTGAAAATCTTGAATCTTGATTTAGAAATCCCAAGAATTTTGGTATTGATCTTCCAAGAAGATAGGTTATCTCTTGAAGTAAAACTCTCTGACGGGGAAGGAAAGAAAAACAAGTTAACCTATTTCTTGGGGACCACTACCTCTTTATATATAGTTGATTTATTAAATCAACTATTAAATATTTATAACTCTGCCCCTCATTGAATTATAAATATATCTTATGGTATCTACACTTTTATTTCCATGACATTTTAATACCTATGACACGCCTAACATAATTGGTCACTTAGATTTGTGTCATACTTTATAATAGCAACATACATTTTACATATGTGCCCACAATTGCGAATTTTAATCCAACAAATAAAGCCTTGAGGAACCGCACACAACAAATCGAGGTATCGAAAAGGAAAAGAAATTAAGTGGAACACTGATTGGCAACAAGCAAAGGGAGGATTTCCAGCAGCGGGTGCACATAGAGAACCTCTCCTACTTCCTAAGCTCTAGGCTCAAGCTATTTTGGCCAAACCATTGGCAACAACTTTTTTCGCACGACATATATGGGAGATCCGCACGCCTTACTCTTATCTTCTACCAAAGAATTCTCTCAGACGCATCACAAGAGCACTCACTAACGCCATTTAATTTCAAATATTCCCACTTCACTATTGGTCCATTTTAAGATTCCCACTAATTTTAAATTTGGTATAAATCAATCTAAAAACTTGACCCTACCACCCATTCTTTTGCCTTATTAATTGATATGGATTATGTTTAGTAAAGAGCGGTTTGAGTTAAAATTAGAAGTTTAACTGGTTAAATTTGTTAATTTGAATGTTTGGTAAAGAGCCGATTGAAATAACAGATTGGAGTGAAAACTCTAATTTTGAAACAACTGCTAATAGGATTTTTTTTAATTCTTTAACATCACGTATTTACGATATGACTTTTTGTAAACTAATATTTTTTCTTTTTTTTTCTTTTTTTTCTCACACATTTATATTTTTATTTAAATTTAATAATTACTTAAATTATATTTAAAATAATTATATAAATAATAAATTAATATATAGATATCTCCAAATATGCTTAGTAATGTTATATTAAAAATTATTTTTCCTAATCTAATTAATATTAATATATACAAAATATTAATAACTAATAAACTATTCAAACAAGTATCAAATACAATCATGTTTTATATGTCATTTTGCTTATTTAAATAATCAAACAGCTATCATCTATTAGTTAATTTTACCAAACACTTTTATATATAATTTGCTAGTTAAATCAATTAATGCAATAAGCTATTAGCTATCCGCTAATTGCTAAACAATACCATAATTTTTGTTTTTTTTTTCAAAACATAACTTTCATTAAACAAGAAAAAGATACAAACAGAAGGGCCCATGAGTCCCACTAACAACGGAAACATACTAAAGAAAAACAAAACAACCCGACGGGCCATGAAAGGCCTCACGACAAACATAAAAAAGCACAAAAGAAACCGACAAACCAAAACCCAGTGCAACAGCAGCAAATGCCAACAACGGTCAGCAAAAGACCCCGCAGAGGCCCAACAATACCAGATCGAAGAAAAAATTAGATGTCCCAGATAGGAACTTCCATGGTAAAATCGTGGATCAAGTTTTCGAAAATGATAAAGTCAGAACGATACTGGAGAAAGGTAAAAAGCGAACACCATAAACTTTTCCCGGGATAAAAAACAACAGTCGTGCCTGAGAGCTCTATTCAGAGGCAGGCTTCCAACTCGAAGACATTGGTCCATGTCAAAACATCATCTATTATATCCCAAATATAAAGAGTGTATGAATTCACCGCTCTTCCTCCCAATTCCGGTTCATCAAGAATGTTGTTTCCAAACAACACCAAACTAGAAATCCGATAAAAATTGGGCCACTGTTCAAAAGTTGAAAAAGACGAAATTTTGAACTGAAAGATCAGAGAGAGACAACGAACATTAATAGACATGAAATATCCGCCCGGAACCCATCTAAGACGAATAGCGGTTGAGATCCACGACCCGTCAATTCTCCAAAAACCGATAGCAGCGCTATAACCATAATTTTTGTTTGGACACTTCTCTTGTAACCCACCACATCATATTGATATGTCACAGCCCATAATATGACACCACATAAGAGATTCCACCAATAATTTCGTCGTTATATTTACGCCTTCATTGGAGTGCTAATAGGGATAACAATGATCGAATTTTATAAAGTTGAAGTCTAATCCAATTAATAATCGGACCTTTAAAAAAATTTAAGTCTGAATCGAAGTCCGATTATATAAATTCGAGTCCAATCCAATAAAATATCTAAAATTCAAATCCGAAAGTTCGAATTCAATTAAAATTTCCTTTTTAAAGTAACAACTCAAACAAATATCTTTAAATAAAAATAACAAATAATTTTCATCAAACGAATCGGAGTGATTAAAGGTGAAGAATTACCTATTTTAAATATAGAATTAATTTGGAGAAGAT
The DNA here is from genome assembly GCA_958450335.1 of Hibiscus tridactylites. Taxonomy (NCBI): domain Eukaryota; kingdom Viridiplantae; phylum Streptophyta; class Magnoliopsida; order Malvales; family Malvaceae; genus Hibiscus; species Hibiscus tridactylites. Next base: position 63,083,087 of record OY288286.1, on the reverse strand, counting down.
AGATACACAAACACAATTCCACAATGTCGATTCTTAAGCCGCAACGATAACACTGCGACTTCTACGTAGTTCACCCAATTGAAACGAGCATATAAAACTCTCTAAACTATTTAGAGAGTTTTTCCAAAAAGCATTAACAATTGTTAAATCTCTCATATCTTTATATAGCATTTGTAATCCTAATTTAACTTATATTAAGATTTCAAATATATATATATATATTAAATATATATAATCTCAATTTAACTTAATTATAATTTTAATATATATATATATATATTAAATATATATAATCAAATTTAACTTAATTAGAATTTCAATATATATTTATATTATATATATAATTCCAATTCAACTTAAATAAGATTTCAATATATATCTATATTTTTAAATCTAAGAGTTTCAAACGTTTTTATTCAGATTCATATATGTAACGGACTGAGATCGGAATCGGATCGAATATGAATTAGGATCAAATTCAAATCGGATCATAGTAATGTTCATATCCGATCCACCTCCTATTAGGACTCGGACATTTTTTTAATTCATATTCAGACTTTTTTCAATCAAATTTGGATCAAATTATTTTCTTCGGATTGAATTGAATTTGAATCGAATTCGGATTATATTAACATCCCTAAATGCTAATGATACACTTTAAATTTACGCAGAAGAGCGCTCGACTGTTATTCAATAATTTTATTATTCCTTTTATTCTAATGGACTTTAATGCCTTTACGGTCTTTTTTCATATGATAGATATTTGAATTTTTCATTACAATTTTTTTTCCCAAAGAGTTTAATTATTAATTCTTTGTTATGAATATTTATCTATGTAGATGTCTATCATGATTAGAACTATATCAAAAGAGTTTGATTTATTTATTATTAGGAATATTATCTCTATGAATTAGAGTTTAATGTATTATGTACTTCTTATACCTATAAATAGATGATTCATTGAAGGCATTGTATACAAGTCTATATTTGTGAATAATACAAATCTCCCTCTTTCTCTCATCTCTTTGTTCTTCTTGTTCTTATTCTTGTTCTTCTTTATTTTATTCACAGCACGTTATCAGCACGAGTTCGCTCAGAAGATTTTGGTTAAAGATCAAGTTTCATCTTCCCTTTAATTTGACGCGTAAATATGAATTTGGTGAGAATAATTGGTGTTTTTATAATCATTCTAAATATAAAGGTAGTATATTATGATTCATCGTTTCGTTTATATATTTCATGATTTAAAGTTTGATTTTTTGTGTTAGTATATTATGATTTTTTTTGTATAGTTATGATTGTATATATAATCGAATTTGGTATGATTATATGTTATCATTTGATTAAAACCTATATATAATGTATTCGTTATTAGTAATGTTGACAAATAAATAAATAATTTTAAGTTTCATGCCTTTATCTATTTATTTATTTATGAAATGATTAGATTTGTTATAAAAATAACATACAATTATATAAAATGTCTATTTATTATTGACAATGCCAACATTTTCTTATGAAAAAGAAGTGATGTGTTTTTGGTTGTTTAATGATTGATGTTTATAGTTTGTAACTTAAAGTTTTGTTACATGATAACATATTATTTTATATTTGTGCATTATTAGAGATGCGATCATTAAGTAGCAATATTATTAATTTGTTTAATTTGATTTATATCTCATTTTATGCTTGGTTTATAATTAGGGATTTCAATTCGCAAAAAGTGGTCCAATTTCACACTTTAATTGATTAAGACAGATATAGATTTTAACAGATCTAGCCAAGCAAATTTTGAACATATTTATTTTTGTTGGTTAAATCATTTTTTTCTTGTTTCTTATAATTAAAGATCAAATTTTATTTATGTTATTCTATGGATAAAAGTTGATATTTTTAACCGTGTTTTGAGTTTTACATGTATTTAAATGGCTTGGAAAGAGATGTGATATAAAGGGACTATGAGAAGCTATCTCGGTCATATGCTATGTCTTCATTGTCCACGAGAGAAAAATCAATATCGGTAAATTTTGGTTTTATTTTTTTCTTTATATTATCATTTTAAAGTGCGATAAATCATGATGATTTTGAATTTACAAGAAGATTATTATAAAGTCTATATTTGCTCGAAAGCAATATTTCTTCTTCGTTGAAAAACTCGACCATAGATTTCTCCCAATTTCAAGTTACGAAAATTCGTCTTGATCCAAAAATTTTATTGGGAGGCATTCCCTGAAGTGAATGCAAAGCATGATGTTTATTCCATGCGATTATCAATGATGGGGCATTCCCTGAAGTGAATGCAAGCATGGTGTTTATTCCCTGAAGTGAATGCAAACATGATGTTTAAAGAACCCAATGGGCATGTTTAACAATGTCGCGTACGAGGATTAAATCTTTGTTCTCTATGATAAGGATATGTGAAAAAGTTTCAAATGCCCACTGGCTCTACTCCATTCCCTGAAGTGAATGTGAGATTATATTATGGAAGAAATAAAAACCACATTAGAAGTTTTGGTCGTGATCGAGGCTATGAATATAGACATGAAAAATATGATCATTTTAAGAATACTTCTACCCACTGGTAGTGAGGTTATAAGGATGACAGGAGTGATAAAGATCATTCTATTGAAGTAAAATTCTTCTTATTACCAATGCGATGTTATAAACCATTAGTCTCGTACGTGTTGTACGTTGAAAAATTAAGAATCATTGAATGATAAAGGAAAGAAAATAGAAGCAAATTTTGTTTGCGAAACATGAAGAAGATGATACTGATCCAACTTTATTTGGACATTGTTGGTCCAATTCTTTTGGACGTTGTTGATTTTCTTATAACCCTCGAAAGAAATAAATAATCTTCTAATTATTCTCATGTAACACCTGGGTTCGGGGGCCGGGTGAAAATAATAATTAAATAATGATTCGGGTTTCGGTTCCAATTTTTTAATAATAAAATAATGTATTGGGTCTCGGGTGTTAAAAACGAATAAGTTAAGTTGGACCATTTTCAAAACAAGCCCAAATAGCCAAGGGTGTCACCTATTGTGATTTCTTTAATTCATTAAGGGTACTTTGGTCTTTAGATCCCCAATTTTAAACAAACATAAAAATGCTTTTGGCTCATCTTCTTCCTCTCTCCATTTTCCCATTTTCACGACAAAATGAACCCCCTCCCCCTAGATACTATTTCATCCAATATCTTGCTCATTTTTGAAGATTTTGCAAAGGTAACTTTGTTTTTGATTTGCCCTCGTTATTCTCTACAAGTTAATATCATTTGTTTTCATTTTTGTACATGTTTTGAGATTTGAAGTTTAGAGGATTTTAGATTAAAAATGTCGTCTTTGAGGTCTTTAACTTAAGTTTTCGATTTGTTGAAGTTATATGAGTTGTCTACAACCTAAAAGGTCCAACAAAACTGATTTTTACAAGGTTCTATGGAATTTTTCGGATTTGGGTTTTGTGGGGTTTTTGGAAGGGTTTTAAGTTGGGTTTTGGGGGTGTCTTATGTGGAAATGTGATGGCTGATGGTTAGGCTATTTGTGAGGGTTGTTTTGGGAGTTGTAAAGAGTAATTTGAGGGTTGGAATCATTGGTTTTAGGGTGTGCTTAGGGGCTGCTCGAAAATAAGAGTTTTATGGGTGTTTTCGGCTTGGTTTGATGCTTAATTGGTGTTATGGGCTACAACAATGGTTTATGGTTGTTTTGGTGATTAATGGAGTATGTTTGGTTGTTTAGAGACAAGGAACTTGGTTGGTGAAACTTCGGGAACGATTCCGGAGAGTTTGGAGTCTTGAGCTTGGTCTTCGATTTTCACTTGGGTAACAACGGTGAGTAGATTTTGCTAATCTTTGAATTGGGCACAATATGGAACCTTTGGGGTTTGGGTGGGACCTCGAGGTTCACCTAAACCCGAGTGTAAGCTTCTCTACTCCTATGTTTGTTGTGAATGAATGACTAGTTATGTGTTGTGATTATCTCGTGCATCTTAAGTTGTTCATACAATTGTTAACGTGTAGTCGAGTTGAAGTTGTGCCTCATGTGATGGTGGTCTAAACTACGGTGACGTGTAGTCCTACCGGTAGTGACTAGTAGGAAAGTACTTTGATGCGTAGTCCCATTGGAAATCTACTAGTCGAAACGGTGATGTGTAGTCCCACCGTGTGTATATGTTGGTTACGTTTGTGCAAACCATGCTTTGTTGAGATAGTCATTCATGCATCCATTGTTTTACTTACAAACGAAAAGTATTTTGAAAAACTGCATGTTGCAAATTTGTAGAGCTCCTCTCACTAAGCTAGTAGCTTACGCTCTCTTTTGTTTTCAACATGCAGATCGTAAGAGTTTGGGAGGCAAACGGGAAAGGGAAGAGCTTTGGAGTTCTCGAGCTAGTACATGTATGATTCGGGTTTTGTAATAATGCCTAAACAATGGGTATAGAGTTGTAGGAGTTGGTGTCAAACTCCTTAGGTGATTTATGTTAATTTAAGCATGTTAAAATTATGGATGTGTATGCTTTTATTTCATGGATTGAGGGCCATGCTTGACTTGTTGCTTAATTGTATGTGCCTATGTGTGCATGATCTTGGCCTATGCATGCTTTATATTTGGTTGTCTTGTGTAGGATGCCTTGTGATTGATAGCATGCCATCATTATGGAATTGCATGAAATCCTTGACTTGTATGGTCCTTGTTAGATTCTATGCCTCATATGCTAATTCTTGGTGGTAGATTGATGTGTGTATGTTTGAATGAGTCTAGAGAAGTATCATCTTATGCCTTGTGTGTTTAAGCATGTCTTGCCTTAGGACTCATGCCTCTAGATCATGTATGTTGGTGCTAGGTGTCTTTTAGGGTCGTTTGGGACCTTTAGATTTGTTGCGAAACGCCTAAGTCTGGTTTTCAAGAGTTGTAGACAGCCTGCGTTTTGAAATGAGCTGGGCCGTTTCAGAACGGGTAGGCTTCAGGGACCTCGTATCGGAACGTGTTTCGATACGATTTGGCCACTGAGAGCCCCTATTCCGATACGGGTTTCGAAACGTTTTGGCTACTGGAAATCTGAGAAAATGGCGAGATGAAAGCGTTTCGAAACGGGTCTAATGGTTTCGAAATAGTCAAAATCTTGTTGACCACGAGAAGTTGACCATTGAGGGTGCTTCGGAACGGTTGACCTCCCTTCCGATACGACCTCTTCATATAGGTTTGGGGCAGTTGACCTGGTCAAGGCGTTTCGATACGCCTCAAGGGTGTTTCGAAACGACCTGCTTAATGGATTAAAATTGGGTTGTTTAAATGCTGTTTCGGGTTTGAATGTTTGTCTTCCGCATTTTATTCCGCTGATATGATCACATAGGATTCAATTGAGCCTTTAGACAAGATTGAATTAAAATAAAACAATTAGGGTTGTTAACCGAGGGGAACCTTAACGGGTTTCGCTTCGGTTTTCTCCGTGTGGCCTACTCGGACCGGTTATCCGGCCAGACCGGGACGAGGGTGTTACATTTGTTGGTATCAGAGCCTGAGGTTTCCGAGACCTCGGGCAGGTAAGTGAGGTGAGTTAAGGTAGTATGGGTGTTTTTCCATGTATGTCTAAATTTTGTTACTAGCACGGTGTATGATTGCATGCTGTGATGTCTCTATTTGATGCTTGAGAATAAGTCCAAAGTCCCCGTTGTTAGGCGTTGTTGTAAAAAAAAGAAGCAATTGTTTTGGTTTAACGAGCTTGAGAACCGGAGTCCCTGCCCTTTTTCTAACCTAACGTTTCCTTTGTTGTTGTGTGTTTGCTGTTTTAGATTATTTATAACTGCTATGGTGAGACCGAGGGGACGACCTAGAGCGGGTGACCAGGCACCCGAGAATGCGCCTCCTGCTCTTCATGCTCCCGAGGGTAATGGGGAAAACGTTGGAGGTGATGGTAATGGGCCTCAGGGTGAGGCTAATGTAGGAGGTAATGGGGCTCAAGCGGGCCAAGGTCAGGTGGGCCCGGATGTGACTCATTTGATTCAGACCATAGCCGGAGCTTTTCAGACAGCTTTGGCCGGTATGCAAGCTGCAGCACCACCTCAAGGTGCAGGGACAAGATTACCCCTAGAGAGGCTTCGTAACTTAGGGGCAGTTGAGTTTCGGGGACTGTCTCCGGAAGGTTCGGAAGGATGGCTTGAGAGTACTACTCGCATCTTGGGTCAGATGGAGTGTTCGGATGCCCGTAAGTTGGGATGCATCGTCTCTTTGCTCCAGGGTTACCATGTGATTGGTTAGAGATAGGTGTAAATGTCACTAGCTCTTTTGGCGATATAGTGGTAGTTAGGAAGGTGTATAGGAGGTGTCCCTTGATGGTTTAGGGCCACGTATTTTCGGTCGATATGATGGAGTTACCCTTCTATGGCTTTGACGTGATTTTAGGCATGAATTGGCTTGTAGAGCATAGAGCTAGGGTTGACTTCGAGACTAACAGAGTCTCTTTGAGGCTTACCGATGATTTTGAGGTTGTGGTAGTTGGGGAGAATGTCAAGTTCCTGTCCAATGTGGTTTCGGCTTTAGAAGCTCAGAGGTTGTTGAGTTCAGGGTGCCAGACTTACTTGGCTTATGTAATGAATCCGGATATGAGTGAGGTGAGACCTCAGAACATCAGAACAATATGTGATTATCCGAGTGTTTTTCCGGGAGAGCTACCAGGCTTGCCTCCAGATAGAGCAATTGAGTTTGCTATTGAGACATATTCTGATTCTGCACCGGTGTCGATTGCTCCGTATAGAATGGCACCGAAGGAGTTGAAAGAGTTGAAGACACAGCTTCAGGAGCTGACAGATAGAGGCTTCATTAGGCCTAGTGTATCCCCGTGGGGTGCTCCGGTCTTGTTTGTGAAAAAGAAGGATGGTAGCATGCGGATGTGTATAGACTATAGACAGTTGAATAAGGTAACAATGAAAAACAAATATCCCTTGACTAGGATAGATGACTTGCTAGACCAGTTGAGGGGTGCTTCTGTGTTTTCAAAGATTGACTTGAGGTCTGGATACTATCAGTTGAAGGTAAAGGATGTGGACATACCGAAGACAGCCTTTCGTACACGTTATGGACATTATGAGTTTTTGGTAATGCCTTTTGGGTTGACCAATGCTCCAGCAGCCTTCATGGATATGATGAAACGAGTGTTTCATATGTTCTTGGGCAGGTTTGTGGTAGTGTTTATTGATGACATCCTAGTGTACTCTAGGACCGAGGAGGAGCACCATGAGCATTTAAGGTTAGTGCTTCAGACACTACTTGAGAATCAGTTGTATGCCAAGCTAAGTAAGTTTGAGTTTTGGATTAGGGAGGTGGTCTTCCTAGGTCACGTGATCTCGGCTAGTGGAATTAGTGTAGACCCCAAGAAGATAGAAGCTATTTTGAATTGGAAACAACCGAAGTCAGTGACAGAAATCCACAGTTTCCTAGGTTTGGCGGGATACTACAGAAGGTTTGTTGAGGGGTTCTCGAGAATAGCGGCTCCGTTGACCAAGTTGCTAAATAAGAATGTTCCGTATGAATGGTCAGATGCAAGACAAGAAGCGTTTGAGAAATTGAAGAAAGCTTTGACCGAAGCTCATATTTTGATTCAGCCTGAGCCGGGGAGAGAGTTTGTGATTTACAGTGATGCGTCCTACGTAGGGCTAGGTTGTGTGCTTATGCAGGAAGGCAAGGTAGTAGCGTATGCTTCGCGACAGTTGAAAGTCCATGAGAAGAATTATCCCACACATGACATAGAGTTGGCTGCAGTGGTGTTCGTGTTGAAAATTTGGAGACACCATCTTTATGGTGAGAAGTGCACCGTGTACACCGACCACAAGAGTTTGAAATATTTGATGTCTCAGAGGGAGTTGAACCTCAGGCAGCGAAGGTGGTTAGAGCTTCTTAAGGATTATGACCTTACCATTGAGTACCATCCGGGCAAGGCAAATGTGGTGGCCGATGCCTTGAGTAGGAAGGTGGCCGTTGAGTTGCGAGCAATGTTTGCAAGGTTGAGTGTATCTACGGATGGTGGGTTGATAGCCGAGCTTCAGGTCAAGCCCTGTTTGGTTCAGTTGATTCGTGAGAAGCAGTTGTGAGACGGGTCTTTGGCACCTCACGTGCAAGACATAGCCGAAGATAGGCCTACCGAGTATTGTTTTGGAGAGAATGGGATCCTATGTTTCAAGGATAGAATAGTGGTTCCGGAGGATGCCGAGTTGAGACGTACGATCTTTAGTGAGGCTCACAATAGTCCTTTTGCTATGCATCCGGGTAGCACGAAGATGTATCAAGGATTGAAGGAAGAGTATTATTGGGTTGGTTTGAAAAAGGACGTAGCCGAGTTTGTAAGTAGATGTATGGTTTGTCAGAGAGTCAAGGCTGAGCATCGGTTTCCCTCAGGATTATTGCAACCGTTGAAAATTCCAGAATGGAAGTGGGAGCGTATCACTATGGACTTTGTGTCAGGACTTCCGTTGACTTCTTCGAAGAAAAACTCAGTGTGGGTGATTGTGGATAGATTTACTAAGTGTGCCCACTTCATACCGGTTCATACTACCTATACATTAGACAAGTTGGCCGATTTGTATATCCGTGAGATAGTGAGACTACATAGAGTACCGAAGTCGATTGTGTCAGACCGAGATCCGAGATTTACCTCTAGATTTTGGGAGTGTTTGCATCGAGCCTTGGGTACATGGTTGAACTTCAGCACTTCGTATCATCCGCAATCAGATGGTCAGTCTGAGAGAGTGATTCAGATATTGGAGGATATGTTGAGGTGTTGTATCATTGACTTTCAGGGGTCATGGGAGAAACACCTACCGTTAGTGGAGTTTGCGTATAACAACAACTTTCAGTCGAGTATTCAGATGGCTCCCTATGAGGCCTTGTATGGTAGGAAGTGTAGAACCCTAATTTGTTGGGCCGAGGCCAGACAGAAACTTGTGCCGATGCCCGAATTGCTTAAGGGAACCACCGAGAAGGTGAAGTTGATATGTGATCGCTTAAAAGCAACTTCAGATCGACAGAAGTCCTATGTCGACTTAAAGAGGAAAGAGGTAGAGTACTATTCCATCCAATATCTTGCTCATTTTTGAAGATTTTGCAAAGGTAACTTTGTTTTTGACTTGCCCTCGTTATTATCTACAAGTTAATATCATTTGTTTTCATTTTTGTACATGTTTTGAGATTTGAAGTTTGGAGGATTTTAGATTAAAAATGTCGTCTTTGAGGTCTTTAACTTAAGTTTTCGATTTGTTGAAGTTATATGAGTTGTCTACAACCTAAAAGGTCCAACAAAACTGATTTTTACAAGGTTTTATGGAATTTTTCGGATTTGGGTTTTGTGGGGTTTTTGGAAGGGTTTTAAGTTGGGTTTTGGGGGTGTCTTATGTGGAAATGTGATGGCTGATGGTTAGGCTATTTGTGAGGGTTGTTTTGGGAGTTGTAAGGAGTAATTTGAGGGTTGGAATCATTGGTTTTAGGGTGTGCTTAGGGGCTGCTCGAAAATAAGAGTTTTATGGGTGTTTTCGGCTTGGTTTGATGCTTAATTGGTGTTATGGGCTACAACAGTGGTTTATGGTTGTTTTGGTGATTAATGGAGTGTGTTTGGTTGTTTAGAGACAAGGAACTTGGTTGGTGAAGCTTCGGGAACGAATCCGGAGAGTTTGGAGTCTTGAGCTTGGTCTTCGGTTTTCACTTGGGTAACAACGGTGAGTAGATTTTGCTAATCTTTGAATTGGGCACAATATGGAACCTTTGGGGTTTGGGTGGGACCTCGAGGGTTCACCTAAGCCCGAGTGTAAGCTTCTCTACTCCTATGTTTGTTGTGAATGAATGACTAGTTATGTGTTGTGATTATCTCGTGCATCTTAAGTTGTTCATACAATTGTTAATGTGTAGTCGAGTTGAAGTTGTGCCTGACGTGATGGTGGTCTAAACTACGGTGACGTGTAGTCCCACCGGTAGTGACTAGTAGGAAAGTACTTTGATGCGTAGTCCCATTGGAAATCTACTAGTCGAAACGGTGATGTGTAGTCCCACCGTGTGTATATGTTGGTTATGTTTGTGCAAACCATGCTTTGTTGAGATAGTCATTCGTGCATCCATTGTTTTACTTACATACGAAAAGTATTTTGAAAAACTGCATGTTGCGAATTTGTAGAGCTCCTCTCACTAAGCTAGTAGCTTACGCTCTCTTTTGTTTCCAACATGCAGATCGTTAGAGTTCGGGAGGCAAGCGGGCAAGGGAAGAGCTTTGGAGTTCTCGAGCTAGTACACGTATGATTCGGGTTTTGTAATAATGCCTAAACAATGGGGTATAGAGTTGTAGGAGTTGGTGTCAAACTCCTTAGGTGATTTATGTTAATTTAAGCGTGTTAAAATTATGGATGCGTATGCTTTTGTTTCATGGATTGAGGGCCATGCTTGACTTGTTGCTTAATTGTATGTGCCTATGTGTGCATGATCTTGGCCTATGCATTGCATGCTCTATATTTGGTTGTCTTGTGTAGGATGCCTTGTGATTGCTAGAATGCCATCATTATGGAATTGCATGAAATCCTTGACTTGTATGGTCCTTGTTAGATTCTATGCCTCGTATGCTAATTCTTGGTGGTAGATTGATGTGTGTATGTTTGAATGAGTCTAGAGAAGTCTCATCTTATGCCTTGTGTGTTTAAGCATGTCTTGCCTTAGGACTCATGCCTCTAGATCATGTATGTTGGTGCTAGGTGTCTTTTAGGGTCGCTTGAGACCTTTAGATTTGTTGCGAAACGCCTAAGTCTGGTTTTCAAGGGTTGCAGACAGCCCGCGTTTCGAAACGAGTTGGGCCGTTTCGGAACAGGTAGGCTTCAGGGACCCCGTATCAGAACGTGTTTCGATACGGTTTGGCCACTGAGAGCCCCTGTTCTGATACGGGTTTCGGAACGTTTTGGCTATTTGAAATCTGAGAAAATGGCGAGATGAAAGCGTTTCGAAACATGTCTAATGGTTTCGAAACGGTCAAAATCTCGTTGACCACGAGAAGTTGACCATTGAGGGTGTTTCGGAACGGTTGACCTCCGTTTCGATACGGCATCTTCGTATGGGTTTGGAGCAGTTGACCTGGTCAAGGCGTTTCGATACGCCTCAAGGGTGTTTCGAAACGACCTGCTTAATGGATTAAAATTGGGCTGTTTAAATGCTGTTTCGGGTTCGAATGTTTGTCTTCCGCATTTTATTCCGCTTATATGATCACATAAGATTCAATTGAGCCTTTAGACAAGATTGAATTAAAAGAAAAAAAATTAGGGTTGTTAACCGAGGGGGAACCTTAACGGGTTTCGCTTCGGTTTTCCCCGTGTGGCCTACTCGGACCGGTCATTCGGCCAGACCGGGACGAGGGGGTTACATCTTATAACTTTGAAGAGAATTATTTATTTATTTTTATTTATTTTACTTTATGTTTATTTATTTTACACACATTAATTATTTACGTTTTTATTTATATATTATGATATTTATTTATTTTGTTAAACATGATTACTTGTCAAATACAATCTATGGTGACGATTTATGCTCAACATAAGCATAAGATATATTTTCCCATTTAAATGCAAGGGAATAATGTGAGTACTATATCTCAAAGTACTGAAAATATTGACGCTCTAGAAGAGCAATAAATTCTTGAGAGAAAGCACATTATGAAAAGTGCAGAATTGCGAATATTGCAATAATTACCGCTAATGGTAATAATATCGTCACCACTATAAGTGGAAATTTTAAGAGAGCAATATGAGTTTGCAAAATATCCCCTTGAAAATTATAGATAACATATGTTATCAATTGACATTTGAAATAAGCCAATATGGATATAAGTTATGGTAGCCAAAAGTCAGTTGAAAGCTTTAGGAGAGCTATATATTGCTACCAAAAGATAATTTCAATTGAAAGCTCCGAAAGAGCTAAATATATTCCTATTTAAAGGAACAATTTTGATGGTCGTACTAGACATGTACGAGTAAGATTGAATTACATGTTATGGTAAACAAGAAGTTTACAAATTCAGAGATATATACACACATATATATAGTTGGCATGATCGGTTAGACCATCCTGATCAATAATGGTGCAGAAATTATTGAGATTTACATGCACATGTATTAAAAGAACCTGTAGTTCTTGTGGTGCTTATTCTCAAAGGAATGAATTAAATTCCACTTATTAAAGAACGTGAAGTTCTTGTGTTGCTTAAAGGAATTGATTAAATTCCACTTACTAAAAGAACATGGAGTTCTTGTGTTATTTGTTCTCAAAGGATATAGATGATCCCACTTACCAAAACAATTAGAACTTAAAGTTCTTGTACTGAAGTTAAGACTGTATGTTTTGCATATCTGAACAAAATATGGGCCCATATATCCACAAATATGGAAAGTTTTATATGATTTTAGTAGATGCATCTACATTGTTTTATCGACTTACAACCAGAAGTTTGTGAGATTGATTTTAAAAAGATTCAGATTATGCAGTAAGACTATTCGTCTTGAAAAGCTAGTGGGTTTATATTTTAGGCTATATCAGTTGTTACAAAGCCTATTGATTATGAAAAATATAGTTTAGCAAAATTTCAATTGGATGCCTCCTATTTAATAGCTAAACTATGAGAACAAAAGAGTTATTGTTTATATGGTGTTTCCATATAGCAACACTTATACGCATCAAGCCAACGAGTTATACTAAACTCCCCGTTATGATTGGTTTTTGGTCAGAAACCATACATTTTCCATTTTATGATTTTTGAATGTGCGATATGAATTGCTCCACCACAACGCACAAAATGGGTAAATAAAAAGGGTTGAGAATATATATTGAGTACGAGTCTCCTTTTATGTTTAAATTCTTAAACATTAATTGCAGAATCATTTATGACATGATTTTTCTCAACATTAGGGGGAGATAATAATCAGCTGGATAAAGGAAAATGAATTATCATTATCTATATCCTCGTATATGAACTAGAAGCTCATAAGATAATTCATGTTATTACATGTCAACTGCCAGACATATTTACTGACCCAATGAGAGTAATTAAGTCTCATATACCAGTTGAAATGCTCTAAGTTTAAATTACATGTTAGAGTGAGAGAATGTAAATCATGCCTGAAGCATGATAGTTGAAATGGTTCCAATGATCAAAATTCTCGTAAATAGAAAGTAATATGAGATGGTCATATATTGGAGGCAGGTGCTCCTGAAGAGACCCAAGACATAACAAATAATAAAACTCTATAAGAGTTTCAGGTTCTTGAAATAAAGATTGAAATCTTGAAGAGATCTCGATGAGTTATGTCATTACGATAATGGAACCAGAAAATTGGAAAGTTGTCGACAACGATTTTACAAACAATTTTACATAAAATACTTCTACAGAAGTAAAGAAAGAAATCGAGGATCTTATATAAAATCTATCCAGAAGTATAGATATTGAATTGGCCAATGTTGAAAGACGCTTTGAACTTCTAAAATAGAAGTATTTGGACCAGCAGTCCAAACACCTGAAGGTGTAATGCAAGTGAGGCACAAATAAGTAGTCGTAAATACGACTTGAACTATGATTTATGAAAAGTTTTAATTACTTCATGGTGGATGCAATTACTTTGGCAGTTTTGAAAATTTTACATGCGTCTAATTATTTGTGGATCCATATTTATCCTTGAAGGATCTAAAATGCTATAAGCATTTGGAAATTTCTGAGGAAATTTATTTAGACATGTCTCATGAATATTTTGGCGCATTTGGTATAATCGCCTTAGTGAATGCTAATTGAGAAAATACTATAAGAATGATCAGATTTCCTTATGTATTTTATAAAGGAGTTTGGATCAAGATCCATTATGATAATTTTAGAACTCCTAAAGAGCTTCAAATTGGAAACTCATGAAGTACTTTCAATACAAGTACTTGAATCTTGACATCAAGTTTATCTCGACCTGAAGATCGAGCCTTTTTATGTATTTCTTTTGTCTATGAATAGAAATAAGCTGAAAGAATCTTAAAGAAGATTCAATATGAATAGAGCATATCTATTGAGTATCCCAATAGTTGTAAGATTGTTGGATGTGAATAAAGATAATTATATCTTTTCTTGGTCTTGAAGCACTATATATTAGTTGGTCAAGAAATATCTATGAATATACAAAGATCATTACATTTAGATCTTCAAACATTCGTTGATGTCTCCTAAAATGTCGTAGAAATAATTGTTATGCACGAGGCAAACCAAAAAATGTGTTTGGCTAAGACTATTGACCCAACATATCCAAAAGATATGTGGATTTACTTTTACAAGATATGATAAAAGCTATCTTGTGTGAAGATAACGCAAGATGTATATCTCAGTTTGAAAGTGGATACATCATGGAACATATTACTCCAAAGTTTTCATCCCTCACGATCTTTAGAAAAATGATATTCAAGATTAAATTATGAAGATTCAAAGATCTTCTGTGATGTTTGCATGAGGGGGAGTAAATACGTGTTGCACTCTTTTTCCCTTAACCGAGGTTTTGTCCCAATGGGTTTTCCTAGTAAGGTTTTTAATGAGGCAACATGTTATGCGTATCAAAGATTTGTGTACTCTTTTTCCTTCACTAAAGAATTCTTTTCCCATTGGGTTTTTATCTTAGTAAGGTTTTAACGAGGCACATTATCTTCATAGACATCCAAGGGGGAGTGTTATGAATATTTATCTATGTGGATGTCTATCATGATTAGAACTATATCAAAGGAGTTTGATTTATTTATTATTAGGAATATTATCTATATGAATTAGAGTTTAATGTATTATGTACTTCTTATTCCTATAAATAGATGATTCATTGAAGGCATTGTATACAAGTCTATATTTGAGAATAATACAAATCTCTCTCTTTCTCTCATCTCTTTGTTCTTCTTGTTCTTCTTTATTTTATTCACAACATTCTTTATATTCTGTTAATTTATATGTACAAATTTTATAATTTAAAAGTAAGATTTTATATTTCAATTTGGTCAAATTTAGATTATGTACATTTAGAATTTTAAAATTACAATCTTAACCATAAGAATATGACTAAATTACATGAACTTAAAATTATCGATTTAAAAAAAAACATTAGCCAAATCTACAAATTACATTTTGCTTGCTCAGCACTCACCTGGATTTGATATATTTTGGGTGTGAAATACTTCACTCATGTAAGGATAATTCAATCCAGATTTTTTTGAATAGTTCAATCTAGAAATTTTAAAGACTTGGAAAATTTAATAAATGTATTAAATTTATTATATAAAGTAAAAGGACATCTTAATAATTTTTTTGGAACATTACAAATATTTCATCTAAACTGACCCGATCCAACCTTAAAAAAATGAAAATTTACTTGTAACGACCCAAATATCATGTTAGTAAATTGAGTCTTGGACCTAGACTTTGGGCCAAGTGGAAAAAGAAAAAAGTGTAGAGGATAGTTTGAATTAAAAGGGTGTAGAAGAGAAAGAAAAATCAGATTTTTAGATTATTCTCACTCTCCCTTATCCCTCTTTCCTTTCCTTTTTTCTTTATTTTCTTTTTCTTCCACAAGTTTCTATGTTCGATCTACCGCTATAGGAGTATCTGTTTTCAACACCTTCTACACAATCGTGTTCACCTCGCCGAGATGAGTTGGTCGGTAGTCACGTTGTCTTTGTCAAAGTTATCGTCGGAGGGTGTGTGTGTGAGAGAGTTTCAGGGGTTCATGTTAAGGAGGTTCGAGTTCTCAAAACAAAAATTTGAGGTCACCATTGGAATCATAGTGGCCGAAAATGGTGAGCTGGAGCTCGTCGGCTGATTCCGACCACCGGATGCCTCCGCACGTGTCGCCAACTGCGCGTGGGCTTCGTCCTACAACAATTGAAGCCATCTGAGTCGAGCAGCCGAGCCGCCAAGCCAAGCCGGATGAGCTATTGACCGTGCTGCCGCCACCGTTGACTGGCGTTGACTTTTTTCCGGGAACCCTACCTGGGGTTTCTCAATGTTCCGAATTCATTGGCGCAATCCATTTTACCAAATTCGAACCCAGTAAGCTATTTGTACACTTTTGACCTTGTGAGTTGAATAATGGTTGCATGAGATTAATGTGTTTTTGCATTCGTTTATATATGAAGGTTATTTGGGATCAGATATCAGATCAAGAGGGATACTCAAGAAGCTCGGGTGAGGATTTAAGAGATATCGGCTTAAGGTCAGTACACCTTAAACTCTTATTGCTTCATGAGCATCATAAATGTAATTGCTTTGCGTATTAGTGTCTGAAAAATAGGTAGACGATAATTAAGCATGTTTAGAGATCGATAATTATAAGACTCGATATTTATGAGATGCATGATGATGTGAATATGATGAGACTCGTGGAGGCTTTAGGGACCGTATAGGGTTGTTTGAGATGCTCGGATAACTATTTGATAATTGTTTGACTGATTGACATAAATGTGATGCCTTGTATGCTTATTCGAATAGATCGATGAGATTCGATAAAAATTATGCTTAAGGGTTAAATATTTGAATAAATGGTCTTGAAGCCAGTAATTAGTATAAATTGATTAAATGCGTTATTAAACCAACTCTAATGATTTTATAAGCTTTAGGGATCGAATAAAGCGTAATGATACTATAATTCGAGGAAATGGTACGAACTCGTGAATAGGGTATCAGTATGAGCTTAGACTGTATCGGTACGCGATTGGGGTGTCGTATTGATACGAGTCGACCCGTACCGGCACTTGTAGGAATTTAGGATTTTTATTAAGCTGTTTCTGTATTGGTACGTGTGTGAGTACCGATACCCGAGAGTACCGTATCGATACTCGTGTTCGAGTACCGGTACCCGACATGTTAAATAATTAAATGTAAATTAAGGGCAAAAACTAATGTGAATATTAATAATTGGATTATGCCTTGATAAGTGAGATAACGAGGGTTTATAGAGGCAATAAATGAGATTAATCACATACTTCTCCATAATGTATTAGTAACTTGGTAATGTAAAATAAACAATGTGATGATGTTTAACAACGATAGGGAGAACATTGGGATCACGCTGCTTGTATGTCGGGTAGACATTTAATTGGTTAAGTCTTCTTGATTGATAGGATCTAGATACCTAGTGGAAGAGTGTTGCAACACCATGATTAGAGATACTGAGTGTGGGTGTATGTTCTGATGCTATGTGACCTGGCCTCACCCAATGTGTATGTTCTGATGCTAGGTGACCTGACCTCACTCAGAGTGTATGTTCTGATGCTACGTGACTCAAACTCACCCGAAGTGTATGTATCAATGCTATGTGACTTGGCCTCACTCTAGAGTTGTTGTTGATATGTGTTCGCCTAGATGATCCGTTGAGATCTCGGGCTTGGTTGTGCCTTACGTGCCATATATGATGTTTTGCTATGATGAGAGCATGTATTTAGGCGACTAGTGGTAGTGCCACGTGTTTATTTATCTCTCCTTAAATCTCGTACTAGCTTGTATGCTTATGTTTATGATTAGCATGAAGTATAGTAGAGCATATGTGTACCACTGAGCTTTATAAGCTCATCGTTCAGAATCGTTATTTTCGTGCGTAGGTTGGCCATTGGATCATGGGATCGATGAGCGCTATCAGTACGAGATTCCAGTATGTAGATTTTACTAAAGGTATATAAAGTTTTTTTTTTGTAAATATTTTTATTTTAGTAAAATAATATATTATGGTGTCATCTTTAAAGTTAATTTTTAATTTTGACTCATAAATGTTTAAAATTTATTATTGATAAAAATATTAAAAAAACATATTTTAAAAACCTTTAGTTGAGTAGATTTTTAATATATTTTTATAAAATTTAATTATTTAAAATATTTAATACAATTATAGTCAAAGTTTAAAATTTTTTACTTTCAAAAAGTCAATAAAGGACAATATTTATGGATAGAGGGGTATATATTTTGGAAAATTCTACAGTGCTCGACGAGCACCGATGAACATCATTAAGGACGAGCATCGATGAGCACTATTAATTCAATTTATAAAGATTAAAAATCTAAAAGACTCACCGTATATTTATATATTATTTAAAAATTAAAAGATAAATTAATTAAAATATATTATTTTATTTTTAATTTTCTTTTAAACATAAGTCAAAATACATATTACCCCTAAATTACAAAACACTAATTTTTGTTCATTTGAAATTTAAGCCGCCGCCGCTATTTTACCGCTGCTGTCGTCGCCGCTGCCCTCCCACTATTCCATTTCCCCCTGAATTCCAGTGAATGGACATTGGAGCCATGGTCGTTGCTCTGCCACTGTTCAATTTCCCATGCCCTTCCAATTTTACGCAATTTTGCACTCCATTAATTTGTACGATTTAAACCGACATTAGTGGAAGGATTCAAAATTTAGGCATTTGAATAGCATTTGAAACCGCGGTGGGCAACAGTGGCGGCGACTGCGGTTGTAATTTCAAATGAACAAAAATTATGGTTTTATAATTTAGGGGTAGGTAGGTATTTTGATTTATGTTTAAATGAAAATAAAAAATATATTTTAATTAATTTATCTTTTGATTTTAAATAATATATAATTATATGGCGAGTCCTTTAAATTTTTAATCTTTATAAATTGAATTAATGGTGTTCGTCATTAGTGGTACTCGTTGTTAATGGTGCTCGTCGAGCATTGTATACTCATCCATATATTTTTCTCTCGTCCGTTATACTTCCATTCATTATTAAAGATGGGTTAAGAACATTAATTAAATGATTAACATTTACAACAATAATTAATGTATTTACAATCAGATTACATAGGATCAAAAGCGTTTTCCAATAGAAATATACTGCACTTGCATCAAATGCGATTAAAGTGACCATAAAAGTTGTATTACAATACCAACCAATCATAGCAGGTCACTGAAGCACACTTTGGACTTAGAAGATGTGCCGAGGGTCGCCGCAAAGGACCGGAGCCGAGCCATCGATATGCTCGAGTCTGTGATTTCGACGGCTGTTGGAGGCTTGGAGCTCACTCTCATGGAGACCAAGAAAGGTCCTGGCAGAACCGAAAGTGGAAAACAAAAACATAGCCTGTAATGCGAAACGAATATTTCAGATACTGCCTCTAAACAAAAGCATGTTGAAATCATGAGTTAAATACGAAAGACAACGTGATGTTTTCATCGTTATTTTGTGATTTAATTTGCCGTAGAACCCTATAAATGCTGCATATAAAAGTTGGGACTAATTTGAACAGACATTAGGAAGACGCTAACTAAAGAACTTCTACATTGAAGATGAGAAATTCATAGTTAGGGACCAAATTGAGGGAATGGAATATATATTTTTTAATTTAAGGGTGAAATTTGTAATTATCCCATATTGGTTTTTCAAATTTATTATATAAATCAAAAATATTTTTAGATTTGTTAAATACCTCAATCCCTGTACACAGTAGTAAGTACAAAATAGAATCCAATACCTCAAAAAACATAAATGTAGATTATAAGACATTCATATTGTGGGTGAAGATAAAAAAAATATATGAATTTGACTGGTGATTTTAGTAGAAAAGATGATGATGTTTATGTTATTAGATTCAAGTTTAATCATCGTAAAAATTACTCAAAAAAGTATATAAAAATTAACAGAGATTAGTTCAAGTGGTAAGCAGCTTACTATTGTTTAACCATGTTTCGAGTTTGAGGCTTTGTACATGCGAAAATCTCTGTTGAGAGGTTCACCCTCTAAACAACGTGAGCCAGTCCAGATTAATCACAATAAAGCCTTGAGGAACCGCACACAACAAATCGAGATATCGAGAAGGAAAAGAAATTAAGTGCAACACTGATTGGCAACAAGCAAAGGGAGGATTTCCAGCAGCGGCTGCACATAGAGAACCTCTCCTACTTCCTAAGCTCTAGGCTCGAGCTATTTTGGCCAAACCATTGGCAACAACTTTTTTCGCACGACATATATGGGTGATCCGCACGTCTTACTCTTATCTTCTACCAAGGAATTCTCTCAGATGCATCACAAGAACACTATCAACTAACGCCATTTAATTTTAAATATTCCCACTTCACTATTGGTCCATTTTAAGATTCCCCATTAATTTTATCTGTTGCCAATTTAAATTTGGTATAAATATATCTAAAATTTGGTATAAATCAATCTGACGAGGAAGAAAAGAATTTGAATGGTAACAAATAATAAGACATATAATAAAATTGGTGATTTAAAGTACAAATATGTGTTTGGTGCAGTAGTTAAAACGTTGCTTTTATCCCTAATTCACCTAGGTTTGATTCCCTCCAAGCTCAAGTTTGGTGATTTTATTTTTCTCCTCTAAATAGGTGGTGATACGTGTCACCACCTGATTGGAGGAGGAAAATAATTTATTAATCAAATATAAATAATTAAATTCCTCCAATAAGGTGTTGACACGTGTCACCACCTAATTAATTTATTTTATTAGTTTAAAATTAGGACTAAATTGAAAGAATGTGTAAATAATAAGGACCAAATGTGTGATTATACCTTTAATTTTTTAACTGCCACGTCACCTTCCGTTAGCGCATTAACGGCTGGTGGTCACATTGATCCAATTTCAATAGTTTGTGTGGTCAATTGAGTCGTTTTTTTAATGTGGTCATTTTAATACGTTAACCAAAGTATGCTGGTCAACGGTATAGTTTACCCTTAATTTTAAATATTCACGCTTCACTATTGGTCCATTTTAAGATTCCCCATTAATTTTATCTGTTGCCAATTTATTTGGTATAAATCAATCTAAAAACTTGACCCTACCACCCATTCTTTTGCCTTATTAATTGATATGGGTTAGGTTTGGTAAAGAGCGATTTGAGCTAAAATTATAGGTTTAACTGGTCAAATTCGTTAATTTGAATGTTTGGTAAAGAGTTATTGTGGTGAAACCTCTAATTTTGAAAAAAACTGATAATAAGATTTTTTTAATTCTTTAACATCACATATTTACGATGTGACTTTTGCAAACTAATACTTTTTCTATTTTTTCTTTTTATTCCCACACATTTATATTTGTATTTAAATTTATTAATTATTTAAATTATATTTAAAATAATCATATAAACAATAAATTAATATATAGATATCCTCCAAATATGCTTAGTAATGTTATATTAAAAATTATTTTTCATAATCTAATTAATATTAATAGATACAAAATATTAATAATTAATAAACTATTCAAACAAGTATCAAATATAATCATGTTTTTATATGTCATTTTGCTTATTTAAATAATAAAACAACTATAATCTATTAGTTAATTTTACCAAACACTTTTATACAATTTACTAGTCAAATCAGCTAATACAATCAGCTATTAACTATTCGCTAATTGCTAAAGAAGACTATAATTTTTGGCAATTTTGGGGCAAAACCCCTTTTAAATAAATATATAGGGTTTTGGCTCCCTCAAACTATTATTTGGGAAAATGACCCCAAACTTACCACGTCGGTTAACCTCGCGTTTTGTAGAACGCGAGGTTTAATATCGTGTTCTGCATAACGCGAGTTCAGTCTACGTGGCCTTGTTGTTTGTGTTAACGGTTTTACAAAATATCGTGTTCTGCAGAACACAAGGTCCTTGAGAATTTGAAAGGCCGGCTGAATATATCGCGCAGACCTCACGTTCTGCAGGACGCGAGTTCTGTGCAAAACTGGGCTGAAGAACTAGGGAAAACAAGTGTGGGTAGGCCTATTCGAGCCCAATTTCGGGCGTGTAAATCGTATATTTTTAGCGAACATCGAGTTTGGGGTCGTAGTATTGGAAATTCTCTATCGTATGACACCAACACGATTAATTTCCGTCCATTCTACACTGGTTTAAAATGGCTTCCAAAACCCTATGCTATCATCCTTTTTTGAATGAAGTTGCCTTTGAAAAAATGTCGATATACATGTTCAAGCAGAATTTCATACGTATAAATTGTAAATTTTTAGCTAACATCGAGTTTGGGGTCGTAGTACTAGAAATTCTCTATCGTATGACACCAACAAAGTTAATTTCCGTCCATTCTACACTGACTTAAAGTCGCTTCGAAAACGCTATCATAACATATTTTTTTGAATGATTGAAAATATAAGATGACCTACTGTATAAATCGAATTAGACTGACTTTATTGATTCGATTGTTATGGGTAAACTCGCATATACAAATTACAAATAATTAATTAAGACGAGAGGCTGAGCGATTAGGACACGTAGGCCTTGTGTGTCCAGGATTTAGGCATACAGTACAATGCTTCCTTTGTCCGATTTTTTCTCGATGTTCGACCATATCCTCGGCACAGTGTATTCTTGTAGACCGTGGACGTCATTTGGCTCTTAGTAGTGCTGGATCTGGGCGTATGGTCGGTTCAGTGTCCACGGCATTCAACCTCATTTCCGATTGGAGGGAACTCTTTTTCATAAACCTTAAACACCGTTTCGAGTAAGTATACCGGATCAACTAGATGCATGTATTGTATCCGTTGGTTTGTGCAAGCAGCAATGGCGTGTGCGCACGGGTATTTGAATGTTTGGAAAATTCCGCACTCGCAGATTCTTGCCCTCAGATTTACCACGTACGCGTTGTGTTGAATGCCTTCCAACCGCTTGGAAAATTCTGAAACACGAAACTTGTGTCCTTCCCGCGAGAAGAGAATTGCAGTCACCAGTCTTGATTGACCCAATTGAGTATGCAGTTTTGTGCGGAAATCCGGATGGACTTTGTGTCCACCTGCCATGTACTCAGTTGCTTGCCTTCCCAAGGTTGCAAAAAGGGTAGCCAAACGATAATAGGTCGCTTTGACAATGGAAGTGATAGCCAACTGCCGCACTCCCTTCATTGATGAGTTCACTGCCTCAGCCAAGTTCGTTGTCATGTGACCATAGCGTTTACCCTCGTCATACGATCGAAGCCATTTTTCCCTCGGGATTTTTTCAAGGTATTCTGCGCCATGTTTGTTTCTCGCTCTCAGTTCCTCGAGCAGGTCATCCACCTCTTGTTTGTAGTGCGAGTTGCCTACGGGATGACAATTGAATAATTATGGGAGAAAAACACATGCAAAATGGTTGTAAATGAAAGCGAGCAATAAGTAATATAATAAATGAAAATGACATAAAGGACGTACCCATTGTGAGAACTATTTCACGTTCATCACGGTTCTTGAATTGCTGCAGGTAGTTTGCGGCTATGTGCCGCAAGTGAAAACGGTGGTGAATGTATGAAGGCTTCCAATAGTCACCCAAACGTTCTAGTGCCCATAACAGCGTTGTGCCTCTGTCATAAATAACACATACCCCTCCTTCCCTTGATCGTATTACAGGATCAATGACATATTTTTGTAGGTTCCGAAGGAAGAACTTCCAAGACTCCAAATCCTCATTCTAGACGATTGCGAATGCAACAGGAACGCATTTTCGATTGCCGTCTTGTGCAATAGCTAGAAGTAGGGTCTGTGTATATCTTCCGTACAACCATGTGTCGTCGATTTGGACCATCGTTTTGCAGTGCTTGAATGCATTGATGCACTGGGGGAAAGTCCAAAATAACAGGTGGAATTGACAAACACCTCGAACGACACGATCATTTTCGTATGCCGGAATCGTATCAAGTTTGACAACCATTCTGGGGATGTGTTTCTGCAGGAGATTTAGCCACGGGCGCAACTCTTTGTAAGATTTCTCCCATCGGCCATACATTTCCTGTTTGGCCCGCCTCCTTGCATACCATGCTTTGTAATATCCAGAACGGTAGCAGGTGACAGTTTGAGTTGCAGCCTGACATGTAGGGACCGACACTGTGGGATTTGTTTTCACAAGTGGCATAAAGATGTCGGCGAGGTACTTTGCATCAAGGTTCTTGTGATCCTGGCTGAGGCTAGCAACGGTGCATGTATGGGGCCCTTCAAGTTTTATTATATTCCAACGGTCGCCTGCCCTTTTCAATTGTGATATACGGATTTTCTTTTTACAGCCGTGATCCTTTTGGGTGCAGTGTGCCTTGTAGTATCTGGCTTGGATTTTCTTCACTATCGTCTCAACATTCTGACCAAGGTTGTACTGCTTAACTGCCGCCACCGCAATATCCTTTGTCAAGAACGTCATACCAATTCTCAGTTCACCATCAGAACGGTTGACTCTGCCGTCTATTGTGTCGTTATGCGAAAAATCAGGGACGTCTATGGAATCCATATCAACCGTTGTGAAGTGGGATGGTGGCTGGAACATAGAAATTGGTGTTGCGTCTACAGAAAAGTTGGCGGCTGCCGGCTGTTCGTCGAAATCTGGTGGTGGAACGGTATCATCTTCCGGTGGAACTGTCAAGTCTTCTGGTTCATTATAGAATGGCCCAAGCTCGTCTCCGTCGGGCCCGAGTTCTCTAATCGGTTCTTCGTTAGAAGCATCCTCCGGGAGCTGGAATAGTAGAGCTACGTCGATCACTACCTTTGGAGGCGAGGATGGGGGTCGACGATCGGGAGACCTCTCACGAGATTGTTCATGAACCGCATTTCTAAGACCAAAATCAAGATCACCATAAGAAGAATGTCTCCCCATAGATGGTTGAACGTACTCCGTGCTAGGGACATACGTTGAGTGTCGTCCATATGAGGAATCATGGTCGTGCATAGCATAAGAAGACGACGCTCCCTCACCTCCAAAAGAAGAATGTCTCCCCATAGATGGTTGACCGTAGTCCGTGCCAGGGACATACATTGAGTATCGGCCATATGATGCTTCATGATCGTGCGCAACGTTAGTAGACGACGTTCCCCCTCCAAACTATACGGATTGTATGGATTGTACGATGTATTTGTTGGTGCATCGAATTCATCGTTTGGGAGTTGGTTCAGGTCGAACTCGATACTAGCTACACACGACTGTCTTGGCACAACAGATGACGATGCACCAAACTCGTTGTCTTGGCACAGTAGGTTAAAATCATGTCGTAGACTTGCGGTCGGGCTATGAATGTTGGCATTCAGATCGAAGTCGAAATTCGCCCGACCCTAGCTTGGTATTTCGATAACTGGATTAGACTCCAAGAACGATGCATACATCTCGAGGGCCCCCCAATGAATAGTCGAAGTGGGTAGCCAGCATCATCTCCACATCAGCAGTTTCTGCAATGCTGCATACAAAGTACGTTAAAGGGGCTATAGATGTTGGCACCCGATACTTCACGTCGGACAAACGGTGGTTTTCGAAATGCGAGAAATTGGTCTCCAGTTCCTTTACCAACTTCTTGAACGATAATCTCCTCGGAATCTTTAGCGTTACTGGATAATTGAGTACATGTTTGAATAATTGAGACAATTGTAGTCTAGTAATGTAATTGAATACTACAAGTGCTACATAACGCGAGGTCCCTTTATATATATTGAGACAGAGATTCCATAAGAATTAATAAAACTCGTACTATGTACTCGTTTTCTGTTTGAATAACTGAGACAATTGTAGTCTACTAATCTAATTGAATACTAGAAGTTCTACATAACTCGAGGTCCCTTGAACATTAATAAAGAATGAAAAATGACGTCATATAACATAATTGGACGATGATTTTAGAAGTTTATGGTTAATCCGAATCATCGTAGTTAGTGAGCACGTCTGAACTTAGGTTTAGTTCTTCGATCAGTTGTTGTTTTCTTTGTATACGCCTGTACATAAAAAGCTGCAGCTCGTCGGCAGCCGCATCAACATTCGGTGAAGACGGCGCGTGTTCATTGTTAGGAGCAGGTTGTCCGGGTGCAGACATACTACCTTCGTCGGCGTTGACCTCATCAAACCTAACATTTAAATCGACGTAAGCTTCATAACGTAGTTTCGTTTGCTGACGGTGTTGAGATTCGATATTCCAAGGAAGAAATTTTTTTGTCGGTGCGTTTACTAACCTCACTTGCTGTCAACTGTATTAAATTTTTGAGTGACATTTTGCTGGTGATTGTTGATTCAAAATAAGTATCGAGAAACTAAAATGTTGCCTGAAATTTTGCCATAAGGGGAGCAAAGATTGGGTGTTTAGGGAGAAATTGGATTGAGTAAATGATTGTGGAATTCGTGGGTATTTATAGTCAAGGAAAAACACCACATAAGTAAATTTAACTCGAATGAAAACTTTATTTCGCATTTCATTTAACAAAACTTTCAACTTTCAACAAGAATTCTTTAATAAGTAAATTGAGACAACTCGATACAATATTTACAAAAAGTCGAAACAGTATATGCAAAAAGTCCGGTAGAGAAATATAATCGGCACCGACTTTTTTCACTCTGGTCGATCTGAATCCGCCATTGCTTCTTTCACTCTAGACTTCAGAAAAGATTCCCCAAGAGTCTCTTAGATGGTTAGGGGAAGCGGCGGATTTCACAAAATATTCCTCAAGAGGCTCTAGAAAAGTTTTACTGGAAACTCTTTAGGCACTTCTTGGCGAAAAATGACAGACGACCACACGCTCCCGAATATTGTTATATGTCGGTAAGTATTCTTCAATCAACGTATCATGCGGGGGTCTCAACCCAACTGAACACAAAATCATGACTGAACTCCAACTATCATGAACGAACAGAAAATACAAAAAAATTACAACTTCAAAATCCCAGCAAAATACGAAATCATGAAAAACTTTCACTGGTTACAAAAATTCATCCGCATGCAAATATATAGATCAAACTCGCGTTCCGAATGAAGCGAGATCCACAGAACCAAAGTGAACTCGAGTTCTGTATAACGCGAGTTCCTTGAGACCTCGCGTTATATAGAACGCGAGGTCCCTTTTCTCAGAGTTAATAATACTCCTACAATATACACGTGTTATGTTTGAATAATTGAAAACATGTTTGAATATTTCAGACAATTGGAGACTACTAAGTCATTTAATGCTAGCTCTCAACATAAGTTCCGTTCGAGTCATTTAACGCGTTTACTAACCTAGCTTGATCTCAACTTTAACAAATCTTTAAGTGACATTTTCTATGTTATCGTTGATTCGAAATGATGGTGGAATTCGTGGGTATTTATAATAAAGGAAAAACATCACAAAAGTAAATTTAACTCGAATGAAAACTTTAATTCGCATTTCATTTAACAAAACTTTCAACTTTCAACATGTATTCTTTAATAAGTAAATTGAGACAAGTCGATACAATATCTACAAAAGTCGAAACAATATATGCAAAAAGTCTGGTGGGCAAATGTGATCGGAGGTCCCGAGTGAAAGAAGCAGAGCGTGATAATCATATTTCTTCTGAAATGGTAGCAGCTTTGATCCACATTAGCAAATGTAATCGGCACCGGCTGCATTCGCAAAATAGGGCTGCATCGGCAGTATGGCTGATCTAAATCTGCCCCCGCTTCTTTAACTGTGGATTTTTTGCAGATTGTGCGGGCATGCTGCGAATTTAAGAAAAGAGTCCCCAAGAAGTGCCTCGAAAGTTTTACTGGAAACTTTCCAGGCACTTTCTAAAAGTCGTTTCGTTTCAAAACTGTAGCCGAGGATCCTCTCGACGAAGGCTACAGAAGCTTCCATTGAAGGGGACGCAGCCGCCCACAAGCTCCCGAATATTGCGATATGTCGGTAAATATTCTTCAATCAACATATCATGCGAGACTTTGTACCCAGCGGAACACAAATATTTAAGTGAACTCCAACTATCATAAAAGAACAAAAAATACATAAAAACTTCAACTGCAAAAAAACGCAACATAACACGAAATCGTATTCAACTGCAAAAAACTTCACTGGTTACGAAAATCCATCGGTGTGCATATATATAGACCAACCTCGCTTTTATGAATAAAGCGACTTTAAGTGACTTCGCGTTCTGTACAACGCGAGGCTTAAAGGACCTCGCGTCCTACAAAACGCGAGTTTGCCACGTGAGCAGATTCACCTCCATCTATAAATAGCAAACTCTTGGGGAGGCAAGGACCACCCACAGATCAATTCTAAAAATTTTCAATCGCAGCTACTAATGGCAACATAGCGCGTATTTGGGAAGTTTTTTCAAACTAATTTCCCAAATATTGCGCTATGTCGTTATTTGTAGTTGCGTATATACGTCATCATATCCACGTCAGCAATTTTCGATTGCAGCTACTAATGGCAACATATTGTGTATTTGAGAAGTTTTTTTTCAAACTAATTTCCCGAATATTACGATATGTTGTTATTTGTAGTTGCGTATATACGTCACCATATCCACGTCAGCAACTTTCGATTGCAACTACTAATGATAGCATATCGTGTATTATTTGTAACCCCCTCGTCTTAGTCTGGCCGGATGACCGGTCTGAGTAGGCCACACGGGGAAAACCGAAGCGAAACCCGTTAAGGTTCCCCCCGGTTAGCAGCCCTAAAAATTTCTTTTTAATTTAATCTTCTCTAAAGGAACATTTAAATCCTATATGATCACCACAGCGGAATAATTTGAGGAAGATAATCATCTGGACACAAACAACAATTAAACAATCCAATTTTAATCCATTAGGCAGGCCGTTTCGAAACACCATTGAGGCGTATCGAAATGCCTTGACCTGGTCAGCTGCCCCAAGCCCTTACGAAGGGGCCGTATCGGAACGTAGGTCAACCGTTCCGAAACACCCTCAACGGTCAACTTCTCGTGGTCAACGAGATATTGACCGTTTCGAAACCCTTAGACTCGTTTCGAAACGCTTTCATCTCGGCAATTTCTCAGATTTCCAGTAGCCAAAGTGTTCCGATACCCATTTCGTATCGGAACAGGGCTAACAGTGGCCAAACCGTATCGAAACGGGTTCCGATACGGGGTCCCTGAAGCCTTACCCGTTCCGAAACGGCTCAGCCTGTTTCGAAACACGGGCTGTCTGCAACCTTCGAAAACCAACATTGAATGTTTCTAAGCAAATCCAAAGGCCCTAAACGACCCCAAGAGACACACAACTCATTCAAACGTGAACTAGAGGCATGGGTCCTAAGGCAAGACATGCTCAAACACACAAGGCATAAGATGAGACTTCCCTAGACTCATTCAAGCATACGAACATCGAATCTACAACCAAGAATTAGCATACGAGGCAGAGAATCTAACAAGGACCATACAAGTCAAGGATTTCATGCAATTCCACAATGATGGCATACTAGCAAGCACAAGGCATCCTACACAAGACAACCAAACATTGAGAATTCATAGGCCAAGTTCATACACACATAGGCACACACAATTAAGAAACAAGTAAGGCATGGTCCTCAATCCATGAAACAAAGCATACACATCCATAATTTTAGCATGCTCAAATAACTCAAACCACCTAAGGAGTTTGACACCAACTCCTACAACTCTATACCCAATTGTTTAGGCATTATTACAAAACACAAATCATACTTGTGCTAGCTCGAGAACTCCAAAGCTCTTCCCTTGCCCGATTGCCTTCCGAACTCTAACGATCTGCATGATGGAAACAAAGAGAGCGTAAGCTAATAGCTTAGTGAGAGAAGCTCTACAAATCCACAACATGCAGTTTTCAAAGCACTTTTCATATGTAAGTAAAACAATGGATGCACGAATGACTATCTCAACAAAGCATGGTTTGCACGAGCACAACCAACATACACACACGGTGGGACTACACATCACCATTTCGACTAGTAGATTCCCAATGGGACTACACATCAAAGTACTTTCCTATTAGTCACCACCGGTGGGACTACACATCACCGTAGTTTAGGCTACCATCACGTGAGGCACAACTTCAACTCGACTACACAATAACAACTGTATGGACAACTTGAGATGCACGAGATAATCACAACACATAACTATTCATTCAATCACAACAAACATAGGAGTAGAGAGGCTTACACTCGGGTTTAGGTGAACCCACAAGGTCCCACCCAAACCCCAAAGGTTCCATATCGTGCACAATACAAAGATCAACAATTCTACTCACCGTTGTTTCCCAAGTGAAGACCGAAGACCAAGCTCAAGACTCCAAAATCTCTGGATCCGTCCCTGAAGCTTCACCAACCAATTTTCTTGCCTCTAATCAATCCAACACATTTTAAACAATCTCAAATCAGTCCACATTCCAATGTAGTTAACCCGGATCATAAACCAAGCACAAAACACCCTATTCCAACTAAATCAAACACAAAATCCATATTCTCGAGCAGCCCCTAAGCACACCCTAAAACCAATGATTCCAACCCCCAAATTACTTCTTAAAACCTCCAAAACAACCCTTACATGTAGCCTATCCATCAGCCCTCACATTTCCCCAATAAACACCCCATAACTCAACTTAAAACCTCCCAAAAACCTCTCCAAAACTCAAATCCGGAAAATTTTACAAAACTCTTTAAAAATCATACAAGTTGGGCCCTATGCTTCCTAAACAACATATCTAACATAAATCAATTAAAATATTTAGTCAAGAAAAATAAAGGCATCATTTTTAATCAAAACTTTCAAAAACTCATATTCCAAAAACATGGGTAAAAATGAAAAATAGTGGTACTTCCAATGAGAGGAAGATGAGAGCAAGTAAAAAACGACCTTACCTTTGAAAAATCTTCAAGAATGAGTGAGCTATGAAATGGAATAGTAACTCAAGGAGGGGGAGGGGTTTTGTCGTGGGTTTGATTGAGAGAGGGAGAAGATGAGTGAATTTTTGGTATTTTTAATTCTTTTGTTTTAAACCCAAAGGACCCATTTACCCTTAATGAGAATGGAAAATATCAAAAGCATGACATCCATGACTTTTTGGGCTTGATTTAACATAAGCCCAACATAAAATAATTTGTTTGAAAATACGAGGCCCAAAGATTATTTTAATTATAAAACCAGACCCGAAATAATATTAGAATATTATTTTCATCCGACCCCTAAACCCGGGTGTTACAACTCTCCCCTACTTAAGGAATTTCGTCCCCGAAATTTCCTGACGGAAACAAGTACGGGAACTGCTCAAGCATATCATCTTTCCTCTCCCACGTGGCCTCTTCCACACCTCTGTCTCCACAACACTTTGACCAACTCTATGGTCTTGCCACGCAACACCTTGCTATCAGAAGCAAGTATCTCAACAGGCTCCTCATTATAAGAAAAATCCGGATTTAACTCTATTTCCTCGACTGGCATAACATGGGATGGATCCGATCTATACCTCCTAAGCATCGACACATGAAATACATAATGAATCTTCTCTAGTTCGGTCGGGAGCCTCAATCTATACGCAACAGGACAAATTCTCTCAACTATCTCATAAGATCCTATGAATCTTGGGCTTAACTTGCCCTTCCTCCCAAGCCTCATCACTTTCTTCCAAGGTGAGACTTTTAAGAACACCTTATCCTCCACGGAGTACTCTACCTCTTTCCTCTTTAAGTCAGCATAGGACTTCTGTCGATCTGAAGCTGCTTTCAAGCGATCACATATCAACTTCACCTTCTCGGTGGTTCCCTTAAGCAATTCGGGCATCGACACAAGTTTCTGTCCAGCCTCGGCCCAACAAATCGGGGTTCTACACTTCCTACCATACAAGGCCTCATAAGGAGCCATCTGAATACTCGACTGAAAGCTGTTGTTATACGCGAACTCCACTAACGGTAGGTGTTTCTCCCATGACCCCTAAAAATCAATGATACAACACCTCAACATATCCTCCAATATCTGAATCACTCTCTCAGACTAACCATCTAACTGCGGATGATACGAAGTGCTGAAGTTCAACCATGTACCCAAGGCTCGATGCAAACACTCCAAAAATCTAGGGGTAAATCTCGGATCTCGTTCTCACACAATCGACTTCGGGACCCCATGTAGTCTCACTATCTCACAGATATACAATCGGCCAACTTGTCTAATGTATAGGTAGTATGAACCGGTATGAAGTGGGCACACTTAGTAAATCTATCCACAATCACCCACACTGAATTTTTCTTCGAAGGAGTCAACGAAAGTCCTGACACAAAGTCCATAGTGATACGCTCTCACTTCCATTCCAGAATTTTCAACGGTTGCAATAATCCTGAGGGAAACTGGTGCTCAGCCTTAACTCTCTGACAAACCATACATCTACTTACAAACTCGGCTACATCCTTTTTCAAACCAACCCAATAATACTCTTCCTTCAATCCTCGATACATCTTCGTGCTACCCGGATGCATAGCAAAAGGACTATTGTGAGCCTCAGTCAAGATCGTACGCCTCAACTCGGCATCCTCCGGAACCACTATCCTATCCTTGAAACACAGGATCCCATTCTTCTCCAAAACAATACTCGGTAGGTCTATCTTCGGCTATGTCTTGCACGTGAGGTGCCAAAGACCCATCTCGCAACTGCTTCTCACGAATCAACTGAACCAATGATGGCTTAACCTGAAGCTCGGCTATCAATCCACCATCCGTAGATACACTCAACCTTGCAAACATTGCTCGCAACTCAACAACCACCTTCCTACTCAAGGCATCAGTCACCACATTTGCCTTGCCCAGATGGTACTCTATGGTAAGGTCATAATCCTTAAGAAGCTCTAACCACCTTCGTTGTCTGAGGTTCAACTCCCTCTGAGACATCAAATATTTCAAACTCTTGTGGTCGGTGTACACGGTGCACTTCTCACCATAAAGATGGTGTCTCCAAATTTTCAACGCGAACACCACTGCAGCCAACTCTATGTCATGTGTGGGATAATTCTTCTCATGGACTTTCAACTGTCGCAAAGCATACGCTACTACCTTGCCTTCTTGCATAAGCACTCAGCCTAGCCCAACATAGGACGCATCACTGTAAATCACAAACTCTCTCCCCGGTTCAGGCTAAATCAAGATAGGAGCTTCGGTCAAAGCTTTCTTCAATTTCTCGAGCGCTTCTTGTCTTGCATCTGGCCATTCATACGGGACATTCTTCTGTAGCAATTTGGTCAACGGAGCCGCTATTCTCGAGAACCCCTCAACAAACCTTCTATAGTATCTCGCCAAACCTAGGAAACTGCGGATTTCGGTCACTGATTTCGGTTGTTTCCAATTCACTATAGACTCTATCTTCTTGGGATCTACACTAATCCCACTAGCCGAGATCACGTGACCTAGGAAGACCACCTCCCTAATCCAAAACTCACACTTGCTTAGCTTGGCATACAACTGGTTCTCAAGCAGGGTCTGAAGCACTAACCGCAAATGCTCATCGTGCTCCTCTTCGGTCCTAGAGTACACTAGGATGTCGTCGATAAACACTACCACAAACCTGTCCAAGAACTTATGAAACACTCGGTTCATCATATCCATAAAGGCTGCCGGAGCGTTGGTCAAACCAAAAGGCATTACCAAAAACTCATAATGTCCATAACGTGTACGAAAGGCTGTCTTTGGTATGTCCACATCCTTTACCTTCAACTTATAGTATCCGGACCTCAGGTCAATCTTCGAAAACACAGAAGCACCCCTCAACTGGTCTAGCAAGTCATCTATCTTAGGCAAGGGATATTTGTTTTTCACTGTTACCTTATTCAACTGTCTATAGTCTATACACATCCGCATGCTACCATCCTTCTTTTTCACAAACAAGACCGGAGCACCCCACGGGGATACACTAGGCCTAATGAAGCCTCTATCAGTCAACTCCTGAAGCTGTGTCTTCAACTCCTTCAACTCTTTCGGTGCCATTCTATACGGAGCAATCGACACCGGTGCAAAATCAGAATACGTCTCAATAGCAAACTCAACTGCTCTGTCTGGAGGCAAGCCCGGTAGCTCTTCCGGAAAAACACTCGAAAAATCACACACTGTTCTGATGTCCTGAGGTCTCACCTCACTCACGTCCGGATTCATTACATAAGCCAAGTAAGCCTGACACCCAAAACTTAACAACCTCTGAGCCTCCAAAGCCGAAACCACGTTGGACAAGAACTTGACATTCTCCCCAACTACCACAACCTCAAAGTCATCGGTAAGTCTCAAGGAGACTCTCTTGGTCTCAAAGTCAACCCTAGCTCTATGCTCTACAAGCCAATCCATGCCCAAAATTACATCAAAGCCATAGAAGGGTAACTCCATCGTGTCGACCGGAAATACATGGCTCTGAACCATCAAATGACACCTCCTATACAGTTTCCTAACTACCACCGTATCGCCAAAAGAGCTAGTGACATTTACACCTATCTCTAACCAATCACATGGTAACCCTAATGACCTTGCGTGTTCACCCAAAATTTATGAATGTGTTGACCCCGAATCTATCAAAGAAAGCAAACTCAAAGACTGTAATGTGAAATTACCTGCAATGACATCTGTGTCATTCCCAACCTCTCGCTGAGCGTACACCCTAGCCGGTCCTCCTCCCTCGGGCTGGACTGCTACTACATGAGCCAAGTTCCTCCGACCCTCATTCCTTGGCTGAAAGTTCCCACGACCGTGCCCACAACCTCTCTGATGCTCAAAGCCCCTAGCTGGAGCCGGTCCGCCCCTAACAGGGTGTGGACAATCACGCCTCAAATGGTCTCGGGAGCTACAGTTTCAACACGCCCCAAACATACCCATACACTCTCCTGGGTGGCGTCTCCCGCATCTAGTGCACTCCGGAATGTGCCCAACAACCCCCTGGCCCTGACGGCCCTAACCATTGTTACCAACCCTAGGTATCGTATCCGGATGATACCTCCTATCTCTATGCCTTTTTCCGGAGTCAGACCCACCAGCACGTGCTCTAGAGCTTAGGTTATGCTCTATATCCTTGGCCCTATAGACCAAGACATCGAACTCGGTGTAGTCGGAGGCTAGCATGTAGGTCTTCACATCTGTAGTCAACCCATATCTAAAACGCTCACATTGTTCCTTCTCGTCTGGGACCAACTCTGACGCGTACTGGCTCAACCTCACAAACTGGACCTTACACTCAGACACGGTCCTATTTCCTTGAACCAAAGCCATGAACTCTCTTTTCTTTTCATCCAAGTACCGAACTCCAAGGTACTTTCTCTTGAAGGCATTTCTGAAGAACTCCCATGTGACATACCCCTCGGCCATACCGGAAATAATAGTGGTCCACCAAGTATAAGCGTCTCCCTGGAGCAAAGAGACGATGCATCCCAACTTACGGGCATCCGAACACTCCATTTGACCCAAGATACGAGTAGTACTCTCGAGCCATCCTTCCGAACCTTCCGGAGACAATCCTCGAA
This sequence comes from Hibiscus tridactylites, assembly GCA_958450335.1. Lineage (NCBI taxonomy): Eukaryota > Viridiplantae > Streptophyta > Magnoliopsida > Malvales > Malvaceae > Hibiscus > Hibiscus tridactylites. The sequence goes on along the minus strand of OY288286.1, from coordinate 63,047,873 downwards.
ACTCAACTGCCCCTAAGCTACGAAGCCTCTCTAGGGGTAATCTTGTCCCCGCATCTTGAGGTGGTGCTGCAGCTTGCATACCGGCCAAAGCTGTCTAAAAAGCTCCGGCTATGGTCTGAATCAAATGAGCCACATCTGGGCCCGTCTGACCTTGGCTCACTTGAGCCCCATTACCTCTCACATTAGCCTCAGCCTGAGGCCCGTTACCATCGCCTCCAACGTTTTCCCCAATACGATTGGGAGCATGAAGAGCATGAGGCACATTCTCGGGTGCCTGGTCACCCGCTCTAGGCCGTCCCCTCGGTCTCACCATAGCAGTTATAATAATCTAAAATAACAAACACACAACAACAAAGGAAACGTTATGTTAGCAAAAGGGCAGGGACTCCGGTTCTCAAGCTCGTTAAACCAAAACAATTTCTCTTTTTTATTTTTACAACAACACCTAACAATGGGGACTTTGGACTTATTCTCAAGCATCAAAAGAGTCATCACAACATATAATCATACACCGTGCTAGCAACAAAATTTAGACGTATATGACAAAACACCCACAATACCTTAACTCACCTCACTTACCTGCCCGAGGTCTCGAAAATCTCAGGCTCTGATACCAATAAATGTTACCCCCTCGTCCCGGTCTGGCCGGATGACCGATCTGAGTAGGCCACAAGAGGAAAACCGAAGCGAAACCCGTTAAGGTTCCCCCCGGTTAGCAACCCTAAAAATTTCTTTTTAATTTAATCTTCTCTAAAGGCACATTCAAATCCTATATGATCACCACAGCAGAATAATTTGAGGAAGACAATCATCTGGACACAAACAGCAATTAAACAGTCCAATTTTAATCCATTAAACAGGCCGTTTCGAAACACCATTGAAGCGTATCGAAACGCCTTGACCTGGTCAGCTGCCCCAAGCCCTTACGAGGGGGCCATATCGGAACGTAGGTCAACCGTTCCGAAACACCCTCAACGGTCAACTTCTCGTGGTCAACGAGATATTGACGGTTTCGAAACCCTTAGACTCGTTTTGAAACGCTTTCACCTCGGCAATTTCTCAGATTTCCAGTAGCCAAAGTGTTCCGATACTCATTTCGGAACAGGGGTTCATAGTGGCCAAACCGTATCGAAATGAATTCCGATACGGGGTCCCTGAAGCCTTACCCGTTTCGAAACGGCTCAGCCTATTTCGAAACACGGGCTGTCTGCAACCTTCGAAAACCAACATTGAATGTTTCTAAGCAAATCCAAAGGCCCTAAACGACCCCAGGAGACACACAACTCATCTAAACGTGAACTAGAGGCATGAGTCCTAAGGCAAGACATGCTCAAACACACAAGGCATAAGATGAGACTTCCCTAGACTCATTCAAGCATACACAGATCGAATCTACAACCAAGAATTAGCATACGAGGCATTGAATCTAACAAGGACCATACAAGTCAAGGATTTCATGCAATTCCACAATGATGGCATACTAGCAAGCACAAGGCATCCTACACAAGACAACCAAACATTGAGAATTCATAGGCCAAGTTCATACACACATAGGCACACACAATTAAGCAACAAGTCAAGCATGGTCCTCAATCCATGAAACAAAGCATACACATCCATAATTTAAGCATGCTCAAATAACTCAAACCACCTAAGGAGTTTGACACCAACTCCTACAACTCTATACCCCATTGTTTAGGCATTATTACAAAACACAAATCATACTTGTGCTAGCTCGAGAACTCCAAAGCTCTTCCCTTGCCCGCTTGCCTCCCGAACTCTAACGATCTGCATGATGAAAACAAAGAGAGCGTAAGCTAATAGCTTAGTGAGAGAAGCTCTACAAATCCACAACATGCAGTTTTCAAAGCACTTTTCATATGTAAGTAAAACAATGGATGCACGAATGACTATCTCAACAAAGCATGGTTTGCACGAGCACAACCAACATACACACACGGTGGGACTACACATCACCGTTTCGACTAGTAGATTTCCAATGGGACTACACATCAAAGTACTTTCCTACTAGTCACTACCGGTGGGACTACACATCACCGTAGTTTAGGCTACCATCACGTGAGGCACAACTTCAACTTGACTACACAATAACAACTCTATGGACAACTTGAGATGCACGAGATAATCACAACACATAACTATTCATTCAATCACAACAAACATAGGAGTAGAGGGGCTTACACTCGGGTTTAGGTGAACCCACAAGGTCCCACCCAAACTCCAAAGGTTCCATATCGTGCACAATACAAAGATCAACAATTCTACTCACCGTTGTTTCCCAAGTGAAGACCGAAGACCTAGCTCAAGACTCCGAAATCTCCGGATTCGTCCCCGAAACTTCACCAACCAATTTTCTTGCCTTTAATCAATCCAACACATTTTAAACAATCTCAAATCAGTCCACATTCCAATGTAGTTAACCCGGATCATAAACCAAGCACAAAACACCCTATTCCAACTAAATCAAACCCAAAATCCATATTCCCGAGCAGCCCCTAAGCACACTCTAAAACCAATGATTCCAACCCCCAAATTACTTCTTAAAACCTCCAAAACAACCCTTACATATAGCCTATCCATCAGCCCTCATATTTCCTCAATAAACACCCCCATAACTCAACTTAAAACCTCCCCAAAACTCAAATCCAGGAAATTTTACAAAACACTTTAAAAATCATACAAGTTGGGCCCTATGCTTCCTAAACAACATATCTAACATAAATCAATTAAAATATTTAGTCAAGAAAAATAAAGGCATCATTTTTAATCAAAACTTTCAAAAACTCATATTCCAAAAACATGGGTAAAAATGAAAAATAGTGGTACTTTCAAAAGAGGAAGATGAGAGCAAGTAAAAAACGACCTTACCTTTGAAAAATCCTCAAGAATGAGTGAGCTATGGAATGGAATAGTAACTCAAGGAGGGGGAGGGGTTTTGTCGTGAGTTTGATTGAGAGGGGGAGAAGATGAGTGAATTTTTGGTATTTTTAATTCTTTTGTTTTAAACCCAAAGGACCCATTTACCCTTAATGAAAAGTGAAAATATCAAAAGCATGACATCCATGACTTTTTGGGCTTGATTTAACATAAGCCCAACATAAAATCATTTGTTTGAAAATACGAGGCCCAAAGATTATTTTAATTATAAAACCGGACCCGAAATAATATTAGAATATTATTTTCACCCGACCCCTAAACCCGGGTGTTACATTATTATTATTATTATTATTATTATTATTATTATTATTATTATTATTATTATTATTATTATTATTATATATTTAATTACAATTATTATTATTATTATTATTATTATATATTTACTATTATTAGTATTATTATTTTTATTATGATTTTTATTATTATTAGTATTGTGATTATTATTATGATTATTTTTATTATTATTATTATATATTTATTATTATTATTATTATTATTATATATTTAATTACGATAATAATAATAATAATTATTATAATAATAATAATAATAATTATTATTATTATTATAATTGTAATTAAATATATAATAATAATAATAATAATAATAATAATAATAATAATAATAATAATAATAATAATAATAATAATAATAATAATAATAATAATAATAATAATAATAATAATAATAATAATAATAATAATAATAATAATAATAATAATAATAATAATAATAATAATAATATGGTTATTAAATGACTTTCCCGCCTTGGAAGTCATATTTTAAAAAACCCCACGACCTCGCGTCCTGTAGAAAGCGAGGTCTTTGGAATCTCACGTTCTACCGAACTCGAGGTCACTTCTGACCATTCAGTTCACGCGTCTGTTCCGTGACGCGCCTTTTCAATGAACCTCGCGTCCTGTGGAATGCGAGGTATACGGATATCGCGTTTTACAGAACGCGAGGTTCATTTACATCGCTTCCCAAAGGACGTGAGCTCTTCTATAAATTGGTGGCCCTACCCCCATATCAACCACAAAACGCGAGTTCTTTAGTTTTTTACAACAAATTATCGGCAATTCTTATTTTACATTCAATATAATGGAAAGCTTACTACGCAACGAGGCGAATCACTGCAATCATTAATGGAGAACAACTGAAGAGGTATTACTTTTTCCTTTTAATTTTTTTAATTTTACATGCATTTTGCTAACAATTTTTTTTGAAAGGATACGAACGTCGGTTAAAATGTTACCTTAACCGTATCGACAACCCACTAGTTCAAGTTGTTATGGTGTGGATTGAGCGCGCTGGTTTTGGCCACGTAGCAAGGATCATAGGGGGTGAAGTGTAACCCATCGTTGATTAGCGCGCTAGTAGAACGGTGGAGGCCAGAGACGCATACGTTTCATCTCCCGATAGGCGAGGCAACAATAACGCTGGAGGATGTTACCTACCATCTAGTGTTGCCTACAGACGACAACGTTATTACGGGTGTCGCGTTGGGGCATTTATTACAAATATTTATTTGAAATTACAAATATTTATTTGAAATTACAAATATTTAAGATGCTTTAATTAAATTTAGGATGAAATTACAAATATTTATTTGAAAATTAGGATGCCTTTATGAAATATTTAGGATGCCTTTATTAAATATTTAGGATGCTTTTATTAAATTTAGGATGAAGTTACAAATATTTATTTGAAAATTAGGATGCCTTTATTAAATATTTAGGATGCCTTTATTAAATATTTAAGATGCTCTTATTAAATTTATGATGAAGTTACAAATATTTATTTGCAAATTAGGATGCCTTTATTAAATTTATGATGAAGTTACAATTTTTTTTAAATTAGGATGTTTTTATTAAATATTTATTTTCACAGCGGTTTGCGTGTGCCCACATCTTGCGCATTATCGGCAAGATATTAATGCCAGAAAAATCTCGCACAAGGTGCACGTGATGTGGCTTCTTCATCTTACAAATTTCGATGAATCTAGAGGAAAATCTTGGGGAGCAGCTGTCTTGGCGTTTCTTTATAGAGAGCTCTGCAGAAACGTGGACGAATCTAGATCAGCGATGGGAGGATGTTGTTTACTCCTTCAGTCTTGGGCTTGGTTTCGGATGCCTTTTTTAAGCCCGCAGCGTAGACAGCCCGCCGTTATTTTATTTTCGCTTCTACGAAGGTACTACGTAATCTATTATATTTTTTCTATTTTTAAATTATTTTATTTAACGAATTGTTTTTTTCCATTATTAATAGGTGGAGCGGAACACTGACCCACAACGGCCTGCCGAAGACCTAAAAACAATACAGACTTGTTTTGGATAAGTTGAGGCACGACCAGGTAATTCGAAAATTAATTTGAATTTTTTCATACTATTTTTTCCAATAATATTTCATATAACCGTTAGAAACGTTTTCATTTTTTTAGTTCGTGTGGAGGCCCTACGCTTCAAAGGATATTCGGCAGATTACTCCACCCGAGATTCTGCGTGAGCAGCAAGTATGGATTTCCTTAGTGCCGCTGATCAACTATGAAATTGTCGTGTGGCATGCTACGGATAGGGTTCTCCGATAGTTCAGGTACGTCCAAAATAGTCCACTCCTGGCTCCACAAAATATGGACCAATTCCACCATCTGACGCGCCAGGGGAAGACGGAGGTTGACTGGTCCGATTATCACGCTCACTGGATAGCGTTTTGGGTTAATCGATTTGCCCAACGCCCACCCCTTCTCCGACCCATTATCGAAGGGGGCGATTCAGTCGATTTCAATTACTTTAAGTGGTATGGGCTCAATGGTAAGCAGCATATCGTTACTCAGGAAGAGAGCGAGGAAGAGCTTCCACAACCTCCCCAAAACTGCTCACGCGGCACCTGTCGAGCGACCCAAAGCTAGAGCCAGTCGAGGCAACGCGGTCCGATACCACGACATGACACTGCATGGGCCTTATCTTCTGGCGCAACATTTCATACTTTTAGCAGTCCTTCGAGTTTCTAGCAGATGAGGCCTCCACCCGAGTTCGACTTCTCCGATGCCTACAGTCCCCATATGCCGACGAGTGACCTTCCGCTTATCGATATTCCACCGTTGGCATCTCAGTATTACTTTAGCATTGTAGAGCAAACGCCGTCGGGTAGCTTGATTTACTCCCCGCCTGGGCCTATTAGAGATTCACGTATCGTACACGATGGTGACGATGATGGGGACCAGAGCCCAGCACATGATGTTCGGAGGTATCCAGATCGTGATCGCCATCCACCCGACTGCAGAACGGGTGGACATAGGCATCATAAGTCTTTTATTTTAATTGATATGTACTTATGTTTTTAATATTTTTATTCCAGACATTTGTTTTTTATAATGCCGTATTTTAATTTTGTTTATCTATTATAATTAAACTTTAAAATGTTTATTTAATTTCAGTTTTGAATTATTTTTATGCGATTACTAAACCGAAAATCGACATTTGTTCAAAGGCAACTTCATTCAAAAAAGGATGTTAGCATAGGGTTTTGGAAGCCATTTTAAACCAGTGTTGAATGAACGGAAATTAACCGTGTTGGTGTCACATGATAGAGAATTTCCAGTACTACGACCCTAAACTCGATGTTCGCTAAAAATATACGATTTAAACGCCCGAAATTAGGCTCGAATAGGCCTACCCATGCTTGTTTTTCCTAGTTCTTCAGCCCAGTTTTGCACAGAACTCGCGTCCTGCAGAACGCGAGGTCTGCGTGATATATTCAGCCGCCCTTTCAAATTCTCGGGGACCTCGCGTTCTGCAGAACGCGATATTCTATAAAACCGTTAACCCAAACAACAAGGCCACGTAGACTGAACTCGCGTTATGCAGAACGCGATATCAAACCTTGCTTCCTACACAAGAACGCGATATCAAACCTTGCTTCCTACACAACGTGAGGTTAACCGACGTGGCAAGTTTGAGGGTCATTTTCCCAAATAATAGTTGGAGGGAGCCAAAACCCTAAATATTTATTTAAAAGGGGTTTTCCCCCAAAATTCCCATAATTTTTTTGATAAAAGAAACAAGACCATAATTTTTGTTTGGACACTTCTCTTGTAACCCGCCACATCATCTTTTGATTTGTCACATCCCACTAATATGACACCACATAAGAGATTCCACCAATAATTTCATCGTTATATTTACGCCTTCATTGGAGTGCTAACATGGATAACAATGTATCGAATTTTATAAAGCTCAAGTCCAATCTAATTAATAATCAGACCTTTAAAATAATAACTCAAACAAATATCTTTAAATAAAAATAATAAATAATTTTCATCGAACAAACCGTGCTGATTAAGGGTGAAGAATTACCTGTTTAAAATTTAAAATTCTGAATTTGGAGAAGATAGATACCCAATCATGATTCTACAATGTCAATTCCTAAGCCGCAACGATAACACTACGACATCTACGTAGTTCACCCAGTTGAAACGAACATATAAAAATCTCTATAATTTTTTGGAGGGATTTTTCAAAAAATATTAACGATTGCTAAGTCACTCATGCCTTTATATAACCTTTGTAATCCTAATTCAAGTTATATTAAGATTTCAATATATATATATATATATATATAAATATATATAATCCTAATTTAACTTTAATTAGAATTTTAATATATATATATATATATTAAATATATATAATCTAAATTCAACTTAATTAGAATTTCAATATATATATATATATATATATTAATATACATAATTCCAATTTAACTTAATTAAAATTTCAATATATATCTATATTTTTAAATCTAAGAGTTTTAAATATTTTTATTCGGATTCATATATGGAGCAGACTCATATCCAAATCGGATCGATTATGAATTTGGATCAAATTCAGATCGAATCATGGCAATGCTCATATCCGATCCACCTCCTATTATGACTCGAATATTTTTTCGAATTCGAATTCAGACTTTTTTCAATTAAATTTAGATCGGATTATTTTCTTCGGATTGAATCAAATTTGAATTGAATTCGAATTATATTGACATCCCTAAATGCTAACTATACACTTTAAATTTACGCAGGTGAGCTCTCGACTGTTATTCAATAATTTTATTATTCCATTTATTCTAACGGACTTTAATGCCTTTACAGTCTTCTTTTCATATGATAGATATTTGAATTATTCATTACACTTTTTATTTTATTTTCAAAGAGTTTAATTATTAATTCTTTATATTCTGTTAATTTATATGTACAAATTTTAAAATTAAAAAGTAAGATTTTATATTTCAATTTGGTCAATTTTAGATTATGCACATTTAGAAATTTAAAATTACAATCCTAACTCTAAGGATATAACTAAATTACATGAACTTAAAATTATCGTTACATTTTGACTCCTCAGTACTCACCTGGATTTGATATATTCTTGGGTGTGAAATACTTCACTATGAAGAACTAGGTATTTTGATATAATAATTGAAAAATGTTTTGCACTAATTTGAAAAGAATTTAAAACATGTCTTTAAGTCCAAACAACTTGAAAATATGTTTGAGGTATTTAAAAGGATTTTTGGCAAAGTTTGGAATGCTTTAAAACAATCAAACCCGGCTTTTTAGCACCACCGTACCGATACGGTATACCCCGTATCGATACCTTTTTACTCCAGTTTTGATTTTGCCAAAACCCGTACCGATACAGGCTTGCCCGTATCGATACGGAGAGGGGTCGTACTGATACACCTTTAAGCGTACCGATACCCTCTTTAACAAACCCTAACGGCTATTTCTCAACGGTCTTTTAAAATACAGACCGTACCGATACGTTTCCTAGTGTATCGATACGCTTAGGCTGGCAAAAGCCCAACGACTAGTTCTGAAGAAGGGCGTACCGATACGGGTCCCCGTGTACCGATACGATAGGCACCGGAATTGCAATTAATATGGGAAATAAAGACCCTAATGGCTCCAAAACATCCCCAACGGTCCTCAACGGCTACAAACTCATTTGGAAGTATAAAAGGGACCTCCAAGCATCAAGAGAAGACTAATGCTTCAATTGTTACAACATTATGATCAAGAATTGTGTCTAGAGCTTTAATTGTAAATTCCTTGCTTAGACAACACTAGTGAGCTTAACATTGTTATGTTTGCTCAAGTGTTTAGGTTTTGGGTGAGAGCTTTATAGTGCAAACAATTACCTATTAGAGGGATTTCAAGTTGTCTTAAGAATTTCTCTTGTAAAGAGGGTTTACTCAAGCTTTGGGTAGAAAGCTTTGAGGGTTGTAAAGGTTGCCTCCTTATCCAAAAAAAGGGGACGAAATTCTTAGTGAATTTGGTTGAAATCCTTAGTGGGGAGCTAATGTAGTTGATGTAGGTGCTTGTTAAAAGGCCGAACCACTATAAATCCTTGTATCCAATTCCAATCTTTTAGCTTCCACTTTAACACCCAAAAATCCAATCTTCTCCTAACTTGGCAAACACATCGGTTGAAGGAAACCGAGCACCATAAAACCCAAAAATTGGTATCAGAGCGAGGCTTAATCGAAGAGGATTAACATCCTATTGATGTGATTCGGGAAGCTCGATACAACATATCAACCAACCGATCAAATGGCGCAATCTATCGACAAGCCACCATTCTTCGACAGAACACACTATGCCCATTGGAAGACAAAAATGATGTATTTCATAAAGTCCAAGGACTACAAGCTTTGGAACATAGTAGAAGACGGTCCGTTCGTGACACAACGAAGGAAGGCGGATTGGAGCGCGGATGATCACAAGAATATGGAGCTCAATTGCTAATCCTTGCACATCATCTTTTGTGCATTGAGCCCCAACATCTACATGAAGATATCTTCTTGTGAAGATGCCAAGGAGGTATGAGACAAGCTTAAAGTCATATACGGAGGAACTAACGAAGTAAAGGAGACCAAGATCGGACTCCTCAACCACAAATATGAGAACTTTAAGATGGAACCGGATAAGGACATCAAGAAGATGTTCGATAAATTCTCCACCATCACCAATGGACTCAAAGGATATGGAGAAATCATTCCGGAAGACAAACTTGTCCGCAAACTCATCTACTCTCTTCCCGAGTCTTGGGACTCAAAGAAGACGGCCATCATCGAAGCTAAAGATCTCAAATCCTTAAAGCCTGATGAACTCATGAGATCCTTCCTCACACACGAAATCATGAAGAAAGGAAGAGAAGATGAGAAGAAAAAGGAAGAGATAAAGAAGATGAGGGAGAATAAAGTCAAAGAGCTAGGCATCCATGCGAGTGAAATGGCTCTCAAATCCTCCAAGGGCAACCACGTCGATACAAGCAATGAGGAGGATGAAGAAGAAGAGATAGTTCATCTCTTCAAGAAGTGTGCCCCTTTCATGAAGAAAGCCATGAAAGAACTCGAATGAGAATCCATGAAGAAGAAAAGGGAAATCACTTCAAGCCATAAGAAGAAGGCATATGTGGCTACATGGAGTGATGAAGACTCCATCGACGATGACCAAGCCAACCTTTGCCTTATGGTCATCGAAGAAGATTCAAGGGTAACTTCTAATTCATCTACTTCATGTTCATATTCTTTTGATGAATTACAAGATGCATATGATGAGTTGGTTTTAGAATTTAAAAATCACATTTCGAAAAACAAGAAAGTGATTTCAAATTTGAAAATTCAAAATAACTTGATTTCTCGAACCAAAATTGAACTTGAAGTAAAACTCAATGAGTTTGAACAAAAATGTTTTGATTTACAAAATTTGCTTCATAAAGTTCAAGAATAAAAAGATTTGATTTCCAAAGAGCTTGAAAAGAAAAATAATTTTGGAAAATCAAATTTCTATGTAAGATAATCTACTGCCCCTAGATTTATAAATGGAAAATGTTTTAAAAGTGTTTGGGTCCCAAAAAGACTAACCACTTCAACTAATGTGAAACCAAAATTGATTTTGATATAACATCTAAACTTATGGACTAATTTGCAAAACAATAAATTTTTAAGAGCTCTTCAAAAACTCACTATTGACAAGTCTTTTAAACCAAATAATATCTCAATACAAATACTTCTTAAATGATAAATATTTCTAAGTTTTCCTATGTGTTTTCAAGCCAAACTTCACCAAAACGCCCAGGCGTATCGATACGCCTAAGGGTATCGATACGGTTTTTAGCCACTGAATTTTAATAGACATAGCGTACCGATACGGTATTACCTCGTATCGATACGATATTCATCTGGGCAACTCTTTCAATGATACCGTACCGATACGAGTTGTAACCGTATCGGTACGATAAGCTTATCTTTGCATTTTATTTTCGACTGTTGCCTTGTTAGTTAGTTGTTATCCCAATATTTAAATGTCCGTTATACCATACCGATACGCTAAGTATGCGTACCGATACGCTAAGTATGCGTACCGATACGTTTTTTATTAAAACAAAACTTGGGATTCCAATGACCAAATCTAGTATCGATACGCCCTTCCGTATCGATACGCCCCTTAAAACACCGTACCGATACGCCTTCTAAGCATATCGATACGCGATGTTTTCAGTCACAACGACTCTTTCCTCTTTGATATAAGTACCAATATGCCCCATAGTCGTACCGATACGGTAGGCAGCAGAGCTGCATTTATTGCGGGAAATTGCATCTCAATGGCTCTATTGACGATCCCAACTACCCAAACGGATAGAATTCAATACAAGGGTATAAAAACAAGTCTCAATTGAACAAACAACAACGATTGAACCTACAAGAAACATCAAAGCACTCAAATCCAAACTTTGCACCTTTAGAGTCAAATTCTTGTACCAAACTCTTGTGTTCTCAATTGTAATCTTTTTATTGTGAGTTTGGGGAGTGTGAAATTGTAATTGGGCAAACAATTATCCTTTGAGAGGAATTTGTAGAGTTGACCAAAAACTTCTCTTTGTAAAAGTGAGTGGATTAAGCTTTGGGTAGAAAGCTTAATCAAATATTAAGGTTACCTCCTCATCCAAGAAAAGGGGAAGAATTCAAGTAGTGGATTGGTTGAAAATCCTTAGTGGGAACTAAGGTACTGGATGTAGAGTTCGTTTGGAGAACTTGAACCACTCTAATTGCTTTGTGTCACATTCTAATTTTTCATATTCTCACCCACCAAAATTTTTATCGCCAATTCACCCCTCTTGACCATTTGCAATTGTGCGATCAACTCAACAATTGGTATCAAAGCTACACTCATTGGAAGGATTACAACCTTCTTGAGTCGATTCTAGGAGAGTTTGATCAACAATTAGTCAAGCAATGGCATCCACCTCAAATTCCAACCTCTACGAGTCTCAATCTACTACCAAGCTACCATTCTTCAATGGGGATAACTACCCATATTGGAAGAATAGGATGAGGCTCTTCATCAAGTCTACCGACTACATGGTGTGGGATGTGGTTGAAGAAGGTCCATTCATACCAATAAAGAGAGAAGGTGAAGGAAGACTTGTCCCAAAGGTCAAAGCCGAAATGATGAAAGATGATAGAAGAAGGATGCAAGTAAATGATAAAGCTCTTCATGTCATCTTTTGTGCACTTGGTCCGGATATCTACTCCAAGGTGTCTTCGATCAAGAATGCCAAGGAAGTTTGGGACACCCTCGAGACAACATATGAGGGAACTAGTGACGTCAAGGAAACAAATGTCGGGCTACTAAATCTAAGCTACGAAAATTTCAAAATGGATCCCGATGAGAGTGTTTCTAAGATGTTTGATCGGTTCTCGGTCATTGTCAATGGGTTGAAGGGTTTTGGTGAGATCATCCTCGAAGACAAGCTAGTGAGGAAATTGTTGTACTCTCTTCTGGAATCATGGGATAGCAAGAGAAAATCTATTATTGAAGCTCAAGATTTGAAGACTCTCAAGCTAGATGCTCTTGTTGGATCTCTACTCACCCATGAGATCATGAAAAAGGGAAGAGAAGAAGAAAAGAAAATGGAGGAGAAGAAGGTTGAGAAGAAGAAGATTGGAATCGCTCTTAAAGCTTCATACCATGAAACGATTCTAGCGAAGATAAAGATGAGGAGATGGCCATGTTGGCCAAACGATTCACTCGTTTTATGAAGTCCAACCGTGGGAGAAATTTCATTAGAAAAGGAGACTTCAAGAGTAAGAGTAAAGAAGAGGAGAAAGACCAAATCATTTGCTATGAGTGCAAAAAATCTGGCCATATCCGTTTCGAATGTCCTCAATTGAAGAGAAAGAGATTTGGGAAGAAGAACAAGCTCAAAGCTCAAGTAGCAACTTGGAGTGACGAGGAGTCATCCGAGGAGGAGGAGGAAATGGCTAATCTTTGTCTCATGGCCATTGATGATGAACCAAAGGTAAACCTTAACTCATCTAACTTTGATTTTACCTTTGATGAACTTCAAGATGCTTACGATGAATTACAAGAGGTTTATGATGAGTTAGTTGGAAAATATAATGAGTCTATTTTGAGAAACAAGAAAAACATTTTCGATTTGAAAACTCAAAATGAATCTATTTCAAAAACTAACTCCGAATTGGAAAAGAAGGTTTTGTACTTACTAAATCTTTCAAATGATCTTAAAAAGAAAAACCTTGAACTTGAAAAACTTCTTTCCGATTTTCAAGATTATCACACAAAAGAAGTGGATAATCTTAAAATATCTATTGCTATTGGGAAAACCCATTTTGAAAAGGGAAATTCTTCTAAATCCCAATATGTAAAAAGAAAACCTTTTATTCCTAAACAAAGAAATTTTCCTAAGCAATCTAGTGGTCAAAGTATTAGAGTGTTTGGGTTCCTAAGGAACTCATTATTTCTAATAACATGAATACTATTGCTTCTTGGATCCCTAAGGGAACCAAAGTTTTGAGGGCTAACACACATGGACCCAAAATGATTTGGGTACCAAAAATTAAGGCCTAATTTCTTTGTTTGTAGGGGGAGCATTGCTACAAGGCCAAAGCTTCAAGCCAAAACTCATGGTACCTTGATAGTGGATGCTCAAGACATATGACCGGTGACAAGAGTAAATTCGTGGAACTAAAGCCAAAGAGTGGTGGAGTGGTAACTTTCGCTGACAACTCCAAAGGCCACATTGAAGGAATAGACTCCATTGGTAATCACTCTTATATTTTCATTGAAAATGTTTTGTATGTCAACGGTCTTAAACACAACTTATTGAGCATTAGTCAATTATGTGATAAGGGTTTTAATGTTTTATTTGATAAACGTGGTTGCAAAATTGTGAACATTAAAACAAATAAATTGATGCTCATAGGACATAGAATAGACAATATTTACATAGTGCATTTAGATGACATCCATACATCTCATACATGCTTAGTTGCACATGATGAACACGACTCATGGCTTTGGCATAGAAAATTAGGACATGCTAGCATGAGTGTTTTAGGAAAAATGATTTCCCTTAATCTAGTTAGAAGTTTACCCAAACTTAAGTTCTCTAATGATAAAATTTGCGATGCATGTTCTAAGGGTAAACAACATAGAACTTCATTTAAATCCATTAATGATGTCTCTACTAGTAGATGTTTACAATTGATTCATATGGATCTTTTTGGGCCTATTAGAACTATGAGCTTGGGTGGTAAATCATATGCCTTTGTACTTGTTGATGACTATTCTAGGTTTACATGGGTTCTATTTTTAAGTACAAAAGATGAGACTTTAGAAAAATTCATCACATTTTCTAAAATAACTCAAAATAATCTTGAACTTAAAATTTTTCACATTAGAAGTGATCATGGAACCGAATTTCAAAATCTAGGTTTTGAAGAGTTTTTAAATGAAAATGGGATTAGCTATAATTTTTCCGCACCTCGCACTCCTCAACAAAATGGGGTAGTTGAGAGGAAAAATCGAACTTGAGAAGAAATGGCTAGAACCATGCTTTGTGAAAATAATTTACCTAAATATTTTTGGACGGAAGCCACAAATACCGCTTGCTACATTATAAATCGAGTAATAATTAGTCCAATTTTGAAGAAAACACCTCATGAGATTTTAAAATCTAAGAAGCCTAACATTAACCATTTTTATCCATTTGGTTGCAAGTGTTTTGTCTTGAATAATGGTAAAGAAAACTTAGGTAAATTTGATGCTAAAAGTGATGAAGCTATTTTCTTAGGGTACTCTTTAAACTCTAAAGCCTATCGTGTATTTAATAAAAGAACTTTAGTAGTAGAAGAGTCTATTCATGTTGTTTTCGATGATAAACTTCTTCTGAGGAAGGAATTTTGTGATGATGATGATGTAGGAATTCTTGATGCCATTTATGGAGGACAAATGTCAAAGGTGGATGAGATTTCAACTAAAGATGAAGATGCACAAGATCCACCTCTTGAAGCCTTGAAGGATTTGGCTCTTGAGGAAAATGAGGTATCTTACCCAAGGGAGTTCAACTATGTCAAAGGTGGTGAAATCTTGGGTGATCCATCCAAAGGGGTAACTACTAGATCCTCTCGCAAATTAATGAACCACATTGCATTTCTTTCATGCATTGAGCCTAAAAATATCAAAGAAGCATTAAAAGATGATTTTTGGATTTTGGCCATGCAAAGAGGAATTAAATCAATTTGAGAGAAGTAAAGTTTGGACATTAATTGAAAGGCCTAGTAATCAATCTACTATAGGAACTAAATGAGTTTTTAGAAATAAACTAGATGAAAATGGTAATATAGTGAGAAACAAGGCTAGGCTTGTTGCTCAAGGCTATACCCAAGAAGAGGGAATTAATTTTGATGAAACATATGCACCCGTAGCTAGGATGGAAGCCATTAGGATGCTTTTGGCATTTGCATGTTACAATGATTTCAAGCTTTTTCAAATGGATGTGAAAAGTGCTTTTCTAAACGGTTTTATAAATGAAGAAGTGTATGTTGAACAACCACCAGGTTTTGAGGATTCAAAATTTCCAAATCATGTGTTCAAACTGACTAAAGCTCTTTATGGTTTAAAACAAGCTCCTAGAGCTTGGTATGAAAGACTTTCAAACTTTTTAATTGAAAAAGGTTTTGAAAAAGGTAAGGTGGACACTACACTTTTCATAAAAAGATATAATAATGACATCTTAGTAGTACAAATTTATGTTGATGATATCATTTTTGGTTATACTAATGAATGTTATTGCAAAGAATTTTCTAAGCTAATGCAAGGTGAGTTCGAGATGAGCATGATGGGGGAGCTCTCATTCTTTTTGGGACTCCAAATCAAACAAAGGAAAGATGGCACATTCATAAATCAAGCTAAGTATGTGAACGATATTCTCAAAAAGTTCGGCTTGGAGAATGCAAAGCCTCAAGCCACACCTATGAGCTCTTCCATAAAGCTTGACAAAGATGAAGGAGGTAAGTGTGTTGATTCTAAGCTTTATAGATCCATGATAGGTTCTTTGCTTTACCTTACCGCAAGTAGACCGTATATCATGTTTAGTGTTTGCTTGTGTGCTAGGTTTCAAGCTAGTCCTAGAGAATCACACTTAGTTTCCATTAAGAGAATTTTTAGATACCTTAGAGATACACCTAACTTAGACCTTTGGTATCCTAAAGATTCCTCCTTTAGCCTTCATGCTTTTTCGGATGCGGATTATGGGGGGTGTAAGATAGATAGGAAAAGTACCTCTGGGACATGCCAATTTTTAGGTAGTATGCTCGTATCTTGGTTCTCTAAGAAACAAAATAGCGTAACCTTATCTACCACCGAAGAGGAGTACATATCCTTAGGTAGTTGTTGTGCTCAAGTCCTTTGGATGAAACACCAACTCTTAGATTATGGCGTTGAAGTAGAAACTATACCCCTTAAGTGTGAAAACACTAGTGCCATTTGTCTCACTAAGATTCTCATCCAACACTCTAGGACTAAACCCATAGAAATTAGACATCATTTCATTAGAGACCATGTGTTGAAAAATGATGTTGTTCTAGAGTATATTGATACCTTGAACCAATTAGTGGATATTTTCACAAAGCCTTTAGATAAAGAGCATTTTTGGACCCTTAGGAGAGAGTTAGGTTTAACTAGCCTTTCTTGACCCCTTTTAGGTCCCAAAGTGTCAAAATTTTGCTTGAAATTGGTTGTGATTCATGCTTATGGTAATTTTCCTCTTTTTGCTTCTATGCATGTTGCTAGGGGGAGTATGCATTAAGTTTAGCCATTAAAACTTGTTCATATGTCATTCACATGTATTTAGGGACGCTTAAAGTTGGATTTTTGAACTTAAATCTGTCAAAAATGCCTTATCTGGTAAAGGCGTATCGATACGCCTGAAGCGTATCGATACGAGTTCATTAATGGGAAATCTTTAAATCTAAATGTGTATCGATACGACTCCGCGTATCGATACGAGTAAGTCAAGGGAAGTAATCTAGGTCAAATCGTACTGATACGGTCTCGCGTATCGATACGGTAATTACGCCAAATATAAAATTAGGGCAAACACGTATCGATACGCTCTATAAGCGTACCGATACGGTCTCGATGGAGAGGTTATTTATGGCTCCATCTACAAAAACACTTCAAAACTAAAAAAAAAAACCATCTTTTCTCTTAAAACCCTAGCCGCAACCCTCTATAAAACCCCCTCAATCCTTCAATTTTTTCCTTCAAACTTAAAAATTCGTTGAGGTTTTTTGTTCTCCACATCAAAGCTAAGCTTTGTCAACAATCTAGTGCACTCATATCAACACATTCATCCAATCGAACAATTCAAGGTATAAAACTTTTCTCTTTTATTTTATTTTATTTTTGTTTGATTTTTATAATTGTTTCAACTTAGTTTTTGTACAAAACATACTTTTATAACATGAGTTTTAAACTTTTTCTCAAAATTTTTCAAAAATCAAACTTTTTTTCATTCAAATATATTTTCTAATCGTATTTTTTTAATATTTTTTTTATTTTTCTGAAAACTCTTTCTAAAATATGCACATATCTTTTTCACAATAAAATTGTTTTTTAATTACCTTGAACTATTAGAATTTATTGGTTTGGATAAGATGTTAATTGCATACATATTCGAATCGTTTTGATGTGTTTTCAGGGTTATGGCACCGAAAAAGAGAGCTAGACGTAGTCTTGCCACTTCCGATCCTATTGAGGATGAAGAGGGTAACCCTAAACCTAATCTCTCTTATATTATCCAATATAGTTTCCCGACCCATCGGATATGTCTCATTACAAACTCTTTCAAGGTTTCACCCTTAGGGAAGAACACATTGTGTCTATACTGTTTTTAAACTCTGCCCGTTTCAAATCTCAATACCTCTCTTTAATTAGGCAATGAAAATTTCTAACCTTTTTAAGTATTCCTCCCATTCTATATAGGAACTTAGTCATCATATACTTTTCAAATGCTCTATGTGTTCATGATGAGGATAGAGAACATGTCATTGCTATCGAGTCATATGTTATGGGCAAAACCATTAAAATTGATCAAGAGGTTCTTTGCAAGGCTTTTGGTTTTGAAAACGTAGGAATTGATGATGAAAAGTCCTTAGGTCAAGGTCCTTTAGGCTCTGTCAAAGTCTTAAATGCTCATGACTGTATTCTTCATCTTCTCATTACTTGGTTTTTACGTCCACCGGGAGGGAAATTTTCCATAATACGTCAAGTAGATGATTTTTGGCCTAGGTGCTTTAGGGAGGGTCATCGTCCAAACCTTTGTCAAATTATGTTTGCCGACCTTGTCTATCTAGTCCAACACCGTCACACCGACCAAGTCAAATCTTTTTACTATTTTACGGCGTTGAGTTACCTCTTCCATTCCCTTGAAATTGATTGTTTCTATGATTATCCTGAACCCCTTGGCCAACCCATCGATGAAAGTTCCCTATCTCGTGCTCACTTTTCTTATGTTAACAATGAATAGGTTCGTGTCCCTCATGCTCCTCAACAAGATGCTCCGGTTGATGCTCCTTATGTTCCTTCAAGCTCTCAACGAGCTCCGATTGAATCCTCTTCCATGGGCACCCTAATGACGTTCCTCAATGAGAAGTTCACTAATATGGAAGCCGGGTTTACCGCCATTGACACTCAATTCACCTCCATGGAAGATCGCGTCAAAGGTATGGAGAATCAAATGAAAGCCATCGCTCTTCAACAAAACTCCATGGATATCTCTCTCATTGCCTTCCATGGTGCTTGGCTCAACCAAAATAGGAGGAATCAACTGACTCGAGACGATGAAGATGAAGAGGACGAGGAAGATGATGATGAGGCGGACGAGTAGTTTTTGCATACCATCTCATGACATTTAGTTTCTTTAGTTTTTGCACCTATGATTATCACTTTATGCCTTTTATCTATGTTTTAGGATTTAAGTTTGGATTATTATGTTGCTTTTCCTTTAAAGTTTGCTTTGAACTATTAAGTTTGTTTTAATTTGAAGTTTGCTTTGAAGTTTATCATATGATTGTTGCTATTATCCTTGTGTTTATGTTTGATCTAACAAAAAGGGGGAGAAGGATTATAGAGCCAATTTTTTTTTTATTTTAAAAATCCATCTTAAATAAGGGGAGAAAGTTTTTCAAAAGTTTCAAAAACTTAAAAATATATATGTGATTTTGTTATATCAAAAACGGGGAGATTGTGAAACCAAAATTGATTTTGATATAACATCTAAACTTATGGACTAATTTGCAAAACAATAAATTTTTAAGTGCTCTTCAAAGTCTCACTATTGACAAGTCTTTTAAACCAAATAATATCTCAAGACAAATACTTCTTAAATGATAAATATTTCTAAGTTTTTCCTATGTGTTTTCAAGCTAAACTTCACCTAAACGCCCAGGCGTATCGATACCCTTAGGCGTATCGATACGGTTTTTAGCCACTGGAATTTTAATAGACATAGCGTACTGATACGGTATTACCTCGTATCGATACGATATTCATCTGGGCAACTCTTTCAATGATACCGTACCGGTACACGTAACCGTATCGATACGACAAGCTTATCTTTGCAAAATCTTTGTATTTAATTTTCGACCGTTGACTTGTCAGTTAGTTGTTATCCCAATATTTAAATGACCGTTATACCGTACCGATACGCTAAGTATGCGTACCGATACACTTTTTATTAAAACCAAACTTGGGATTCCAGTGATCAAATCCAGTATCGATACGCTCTTAAAACCGTACCGATACGCCTTCTAAGCGTACCGATACGCGATGTTTTCAGTCACAACGACTCTTTCCACTTTGATACAGGTACCGATACGCCCCCTAGCCGTACCGATATTGTAGGCAGCAGAGCTACATTTATTATGAAAAATTGCCTCTCAACGACTCTATTGATGATCCCAACTACCCAAACGGCTAGAATTCAATACAAGGGTATAAAAACAAGTCTCAATTGAACAAACAACAACGATTGAACCTACAAGCAACATCAAAGCACTCAAATCCAAACTTTGCACCTTTAGAGTAAAATTCTTGTACCAAACTCTTGTGTTCTCAATTGTAATCTTTTTATTGTGAGTTTGGGGAGTATGAAATTGTAATTGGGTAAACAATTATCCTTTGAGAGGAATTTGTAGAGTTTACCAAAAACTTCTCTTTGTAAAAGTGAGTGGATTAAGCTTTGGGTAGAAAGCTTAATCAAATTGTAAGGTTACTTCCTCATCCAAGAAAAGGGGAAGAATTCAAGTAGTGGATTGGTTGAAAATCCTTAGTGAGAACTAAGGTAGTGGATGTAGAGTTCGTTTGGAGAACTTGAACCACTCTAATTTCTTTGTGTTACATTCTAATTTTTCATATTCTCACCCACCAAAATTTTTATCGCCAATTCACCCCCTCTTGGCCATTTGCAATTGTGTGATCAACTCAATAACTAAAAATGATGAAATTGAAAAATGGATTCCTAAGGGGACTAAATTTTTTGCAACTAACGTTTATGGATCCAAAGCAATTTGGATACCAAAATTTGTATGATTGTCTTGATTAGGTGTGATGGAGATGTTCAACAAGTCCAATCAATGAGGGGGAGCTCTATGCATACAAGGAAGAACACTTGAAGAAGGAAGGCTTCACATCCTCCCTTGGAGTTCAAGTGTTGGTAAAATCTAGTTGTTTTTACTTGTTTAATTTGATTTATTTTCTTTTAATTCAACTAGATTATCATGTGTTGGACTAACACCTTTTGATAATGCTTTGAGTAAGGGGGAGCCAATTGTAAAACCAAAACTCTTATTTTTGTCACTTTTTTAAACATCCTAAGTTATTTTGAACTTAAAGTCATTTTAATTCTTTTTGATATAACAAAAAGGGAGGTAATTAATTTTGAAAAATTGCATTTTCAAATTAATAAGGGGAGCTTTACTTACTTTTAAATTTTTCATCTCTTATTCAAATTTTTAAACTTGAAGGGGGAGAATCCCAAACAAATTTTCAAGTTAGTTTTATTATATCAAAAAGAGGGAGATTGAAGAACTAGGTGTTTTGATATAATAATTGAAAAATGTTTTGGACTAATTTGAAAAGAATTTAAAAAATGTTTGGAATGCTTTAAAACAGTCAAACCTAGCTTTTCAGCACTACCGTACCGGTACAGTATAACCCGCATCGATACCTTTTTACTCCAGTTTTGATTATGCCAAAACCTGTATCGATACGGGCTTGCCCGTATCGATACGGAGAGAGGTCGTACCGATACGCCTTTAAGTGTACCGATACCCTCTTTAACAAACCCAACGGCTATTTCCCAACGGTATTTTAAAATGCAGACCGTACCGATACGCTTCCTAGCGTATCGATACGCTTAGGCTCGCAAGAGCCCAACATCTAGTTCTAAGGAAGGGCGTACCGATACGGGTCTCCGTGTACCGATACAATAGGCACCAGAATTGCAATTAATGTGGGAAATAAATATCCTAATGGCTCCAAAACATCCCCAACGGATACAAACTCATTTGGAAGTATAAAAGGGACCTCCAAGCATCAAGAGAAGACTAATGCTTCAATTGTTACAACATTATGATCAAGAATTGTTTCTAGAGCTTTAATTGTAAATTCCTTGCTTAGACAACACTAGTGAGCTTAACATTGTTATATTTGCTCAAGTGTTTAGGTTTTTGGTGAGAGCTTTATAGTGCAAACAATTACCTATTAGAGGGATTTCAAGTTTGCTTAAGAATTTCTCTTGTAAATAGGGTTTACTCAAGCTTTGGGTAGAAAGCTATGAGGGTTGTAAATGTTGCCTCCTTAGCCAAAAAATGGGGACGAAATTCTTAGTTAATTTGGTTGAAATCCTTAGTGGGGAGCTAAGGTAGTGGATGTAGGTGCTTGTTAGAAGGCCGAACCACTATAAATCCTTGTGTCCAATTCCAATCTTTTAGCTTCCACTTTAACACCCTAAAATCCAATCTTCTCCTAACTTGGCCAACACATCGGTTGAAGGAAATTGAGCACCTTAAAATCCAACACACTAATATAAGGATAATTCAATCCAGAATTTTTTTGAATAGTTCAATCTAGAAATTTTAAAGACTTGGAAATTTTAATAAAAGTATTAAATTTATTATATAAAATAAACAGACATCTTAATAAATTTTTTGGAATATGACGAATATTTCATCTAAACTGACCTGATCCAACCTTAAAAAAAATAAAAGTTTACATGTAACAACCCAAACATCAGGTTAGTAAATTAAGTCTTGGACCCAAGCTTTAGACCTAGTGGAAAAAGAAAAAAAGAGAAGATGATAGTTTGAATTAAAAAGGCGTGGAAGTGAAAGAAAAACCAAATTTTTAGATTCTCCTCACTGTCCCTTATCCCTCTTTCCATTCTTTATTTTCCTTTCTTTTCTTTTTCTCCCACAAGTTTCCACATCCGATCTATTGCCATTGGAGTGTCCGTTTTCGACACCTTTTCCACAATCGTGTTCATCTCGCCGAGACGAGTTAGTCGATAGTCACGGTGTTGCCGTCGGAGGGTGTATGTGTAAGAGAGAGTTTCGGGGATTTGTGTTGAAGAGGTTCGACTGCTCAAAACCAAAATCTGAGGCCACCATTGGAATCAGAGTGGTCGGAAATGGTGGGTTGGAGCTCGTGGATGATTTTGACCACCATAAGCCACCACACGTAGGGGTGAGCGTTCGAGCGAGTCGAGTCGAGTCAAAAAATTTTGAGTTATTCGAGTTGACGCGACATATTTTACGACTTGAACTTAATTTGAAATTTTTTCGAATCGAGTTGAGTTTATGAAATTCGAGTCGAGTTTTCGAGTTTCTATACAAATTTAATTGTAATTATTTACCATGTTATAGTACGATTTGATTCCAATTTTAACGACTTTCTCTATTCATATAAGATATGCATATATATATATATATATATATATATATATATTTCTTCATATTATTTTTCACATGCATAAGTAAGATTTGTAATATTATTTAATAAAAAAATATCATCTAAACTTCTAAAATATATTTATAATATTATTTTAAAATAAGGAACTTTTAAGGATAAAGTACTGATGGGGTATAAATGAGTCAATGAATTGATGTAAAGAAAAAAATTTACAAAAAATTCGGTTGAATGATCAAATTGAATAAAATATAAAGTTTAAGGGCTAAATAAAAAAAAGAATAAATTTGTTAAAAATATGAATTGAAGTTATATAGATATTATATAGTGTTAGTGAATCATGTGGTTTAATTTTGGTAAAAAAATAGACTTAAAATGAAAGAGAAATTAAAGAAATGGGAAACATTCAAAGTTGAGGGGCTAAATTACAAAAGTAGGAAATTTAATTTAAAAATATGAATTGAAGCTAAATAGGTATTCTAGTTTCTACATTGATTTAGGAGCATGTGGTTCAATTTTGGTCAAAATTGACTTAAAACGAAGGAGATATTGAAGAAATGAGGAAATCATACAAAGTTAAGTGGCTGAATTGAAAAAAATATGAAATTTATTTTCAAAAATATAAATTGAAGATAAATATGTATTCTACGCTGGTTTAGGAATACGTGGTTCAAATTTGGTCAAAAATGGACTTAAAATGAAGGAGGAATTGAAGAAAAATGAAATCAATGACTAAATTGCAAAACTGTAAAATTCGGTTTTTCGATTTTTCGAGTTGGGCAAATTCCAAACCGACTCGAAATCGAAATTTTTTCGAGTTAATTGAGTTGACTCGAATAACTCGAACAACTCGAATAACTCGACTCGAATAACTAGAAATTGAAAAAAAATATCGATTTTTTCGAGTCGAGTTGAGTTTTGCTCACCCTAACCACACGTGTTGCCGGTCGCGCGTGGTCTTCGTCCTACATCAATTGAAGCCATCTGAGCCGAGCCGAGCCGCCGAGCCAAGCCGCGTTGTCAAGCCGTTGACCGAGCTGGATGTGCCGTTGACTCGAGCCAAATGAGCTATTGGCTGCGCAGCCAGCCGACGTTGACCATGCCGCTGCCACCGTTGACATTCCGGGGAACCCTACGTGGGGTTTCTCAACGTTCCAAATCCATTACGCATTCCATTTTTCCAAATTCGAACCTAGTAAGCTATTTTTACGCTTTTAACCTTGTGAGTTGAATAGGGGATGTATGAGATTAATGTGTTTTCACATTCGTTTATATATGAGGGTTATTCGGGATTGGATACTGGATCAAGGGGATATTCGAGAAGCTTGGATGAGGATTTAATAGATATCGGCTTAAGGTTAGTACACCTCGAACTCCTATTGCTTCATGAGCATCAGAAATGTAATTGCTTTGCGTGTTAGTGTCTGCAAAATAGGTAGACGGTAATTAAGCATGTTTAGAGATCGGTAATTATGAGACTCGATATTTATGAGATGCATGATGATGGTGTGAATATGATGAGACTCGTGGAGGCTTTAGGGATCGTATAGGGTTGTTTGAGATGCTCGTATAATCATTTGATAATTGATTGACTGATTGAAATAATTGTGATGCCTTGTATGCTTATTCGAATAGATCGATGAGATTCGAAGAAAATTATGCTTAAGGGTTAAATATTCGAATAAATGATCTTGAAGCCAATAATTAGTATAAATCAATTAAATGTATTAGTAAAATAACTCTAATGACTTTCATGAGCTTTAGGGATTGAATAAAGCGTGGTGATATCGTAATTTGAGGAAATGGTATGAACCCGTGAATAGGGTATTGGTACGAGCTTGGGTCGCATCGGTACGCGATTGGGGTGTCGTATTGGTACAGGTCGACCCGTACCGACACTTGTAGGAATCTATGATTTCTAGTAAACTGTTTTTGTATCGGTACGCGTGTGAGTACCGATACCCGAAAGTACCGTATCGATACTCATGTTCGAGTACTGGTACCTGACATGATAAATAATTAATAAATGTAAATTAAGGGTGAACACTAATGTGAATATTAATAATTGAATTATGCCTTGATAAGTGAGATAATGAGGATTAATAGAGGCAATAAATGAGATTAATCACATGCTTCTCCATAATGTATTAATAATTTGGTAATGTAAAATAAATGATGCGATGGCGTTTAGCAACGATAGGGAGATCCTTGGGATCACGTTGCTTGTATGCCGGGTAGACATTTAATTGGTTGAGTCTTCTTAATTGATAGGATCCAGATACCTAGTGGAAGAGTGTTGAAACACCATGGTTAGAGATACCAAGTGTGGGTGTATATTCCGATGCTATGTGACCCGGCCTCACCCAATGTGTATGTTCTGATGCTATGTGACTCAGCCTCACCCAGAGTGTAGATGCACAAGGGGGAATTCTGAGCAAGGGTGTATGTTCCGGTGCTATATGACCCAGACTCACACGGAGTGTATTTATCGATGCTATGTGACCCGGCCTCACTCTAGAGTTGTTGTTGATATGTTTTCGCCTAGATGATCTGTTGAGATCTCGGGCTTGGTTGGGCCTTGTGTGCCATGTATGATGTTTTGCTATGACGAGAGCATGTATTTAGGCAATTAGTGGTAGCGCCACGTATTTATTTATCTCTCCTTATTGCTCGTACTAGCTTGCATGATTATGTTTATGATTAGCATGAAGTATAATAAAGTAGATGTGTACTGTTGACACTCCAAAACTATTAATTTTTATGCTTATTTCACATGCTCTTTCTTGTCTTTCAAGTACATTTAGTTGCATTTAGGTTGTAAAGTCATGCATTGCATAAAGAGTCAGTGTGAAGGGTTGTTTTTGGCACCTTTCTGCAAGTTGGCATAGCTGATGGCACATCAACTGGTAGTGCAAGAGCAGGTTAGCCCAGGAAGGAGACGATACCAAGGAGGATCTTGAGTAGTCGTTGACACAGAAAGACCTTTAATCCCAAGCATCGGTCGACAAAAGAAGAACATTTGATAGCGGGCCAAGAAGATGTTGACCCCTAAAAAATAGGATCAAATCAGGCTGTGAGAACATAAAAATTGGATCAATCTACGAAAAAATAGCGGACAAGCAGTGCCAAGCGCGATTGGCAGTACCATGCCGAGCTGCGATGCCAGAAGGGTAATGGCACGATGACGTCAACCTTAATCTGACTAGCATTAGGATTCAAAAGCCAGATAAGATGATCACCTTCCTTATCCCTGCACATTCAAAATTCAAATCTAAGATAATCCTAGGCTTTCCATGGAAACCTATTTAAATCCGATCGAAGCAAAATTGACGAGAGAGCGGAACGAGGAAGGAGAGTGATTAGAGATAAGGTTCAACATCTGAACAAGAGCTTGGATGTGAGGAGCTGCATCGAGAGACCCTCTTCTAGCCCATCCTCTTTGTTGTTATTTTATTTTCATTTAGTTTTAATGATGATAGATGTTAAAAACGATTATGGTTTTTTTGTTGATACCCTCACCATGAACTGATTTCATAGTTGGTGAGGGGTGTTTGCGTGGAACGCTATGGTTATTTTTAGTTTTTAATAAATTGTAATTGTCTCGGCAGTGCTTTTCTATCTGGCATGATTAGCATTTTTAAGTGTACTGCCAAGCAAGAGCTGGCACTCCCTTTTTAAGTCTATGCCAAGCGACCGCTGACATAGTTTGCCTATTGCAACTCAATATCATAACTGAATTGGGTAGCAACGATCAAATGCTGGATACTGAGGAGAGATGCTTCGAAAGAAGATGTTCAAGTAGATGAACTTACTTCGGGAGTGAAATCTACCCCTTAGGAGTAAAGATTGGTACTTAATCAAATTGATCTATGGAAAAACATTCAATATACACATATAATGCTTTTTCCATGATTAATTTAGGGCAATGCTATCGACAGAGGCATTGCTACTCTTAAATTTTCTCGACAAACAATGCCAAGACATAATTTATTAAAGATTGGCATTGCACAAATAGCGTGAAAACCAGACACTCCTTGCCAACGCTCGTCATTTGCTAAGACACCTTCCTTCCCAACATTTTAATTACTTTTCGTATTTTCATTATCTTTTCATTTTCAAAAACCAATCTACATCAAAAACATATTTTTCACAAGACAAGTAAATAGCAAAGCAATTGAATCCCAAATGCAATCGTTGTGGGATCGACACTCAACTTAACTGTTGTATTACTTGCAGATTGTGTCTACTTGCATGCAATAGATTTTCTTGGCACATTGTTAACACTTTTCCAATATCTTTTATGCCCTATTGCCAGCAAATAATCATTCACGTCGAGAGTCTACAAGTTTTTGGCGCCGTTGCCGGGGATTGCAACAGATTTGATTGTTTTTAGGGTTTTACTTGTTTTGTTTTTATTTTATTTTTGTTTTCATCAGTGTATGATTAGGAAACGTGCTGAGAGGGAAGCTAGACCATTAGACCTTGAGATTGAACGCACTTTGCATAGATTGAGAAAGAAGATTCGAGAGATGAATCACAAAAATCAAGGAAATGGAGGAGTAAATGGTGTTCAAAACAATCAAGAGAATCAATCAGGCAATAGAGGAATACCATTACACAATAATAATGTCGTCAACAAGGCCGAAGAAGATAGACCCATTCGAGAGCAATCAACACATGACATCACATGCTTAATGCCATGAGTCATTGGCAATAAGGTAAATGCGTCAAATTTCGAACTTAAACCCGTAATGATCCCAACTCTTTTGATTGTAGCACAGTTCGATGGAGCACTGACTGGAGATCTAAGGCAGCATATAAAACAATTCATGGAGATATGCCAATAAATTCAACAACCAAAAGTGTTTGAGGATACGGTGAAGCTGAAACTATTTAGTTTTTCTTTGAGAGACAGAGCGAAGACTTGGCTCAATTCATTGCCACCTGGATCAGTCACTTCATGGGCAGATCTATGCCAAAAGTTTCTAACTCGATTCCAGCCGCCGATGCTCACTGCTAAGCTACATGATGAGATCATTACCTTCAGGCAGGCTGAGTATGAGACCCTATATGATACCCGAGAAAGATTTAAAGATTTGTTGATGAGGTGTCCTATGCACGAGTTCCCAAATTAGACCCAGATACAAACCTTCTACAATAGATTGAACACATAGACAAGGACTATTGTTGATGCTTTAGCAGTTGGATCATTGCTTGACAAAAATTATACAAAATTTGTTGGCATCCTTGAAAGGATAACCATAAATGATTTTGAATATCATGTTGATAGACTTGAGACTGGAACCAAAGCCAATGGAAAACTATAGTTGGATGAGCTAACATCCATCCATGCTAAGATTTCCAGCCTCACCAGTATGGTGAGAACTTTACAAAAAAGCAACGAGTCCCAAGTAGTTAAAGCATTGGAGCCATTTTGCACTATCCGTAGAGATAACCACCATGTGAACTAATCCCTTGTCAATCATGTGTCGGTAAATTTCATTGACAATTCTGGACGTTATTATAATTCTAACTCCAACTCTTATAATGCAGGTTGGAGGCAACACCCTAACTTAGCTTGGGGAAATTAAGGGGGAAACCGGTACAATGCACAACGCCAAAATACCCAAAGACAAAACCAGAATGACATGTTAGCTTTCTGTCAAAATACCATGCCGCAGAGAGTTCAAAATAATTTCCAGCAAGGGCAAAGACTCAATCAATGAGGCAATCTTATAGAGTACACAGAGTAGGATGATGTCACAGTTCATAATCTGGCAGCTTCAATACGGAATTTAGAGATCCAGATGGGATAACTAGTGAATACAGTCAACAATCATCCACAAGCTAGGAGCTTTTCCAAGTGATATTGAAGATGCTCGGCACAAAGGTAATGAGCAGTGCAAGGCCATAACCCTTCGAAGTGGTAAATATTGTGAGGCAGAAACGACAACCAAGTAGTCGGTCGACTGTCAAGTTTGGAAACCAGTGCTAGCTGACGAGCCAAAGAAATCAGAGAAGGAAAAAAGCCAAAGCAGATGATACCAGTGGTGATGCCCACAATGATTCCAACATTCATGCCAATATCAGTACTCAATAGGATGTCAGTACCAATGCCAATGATGATGTTAACAAAGATGCAAGCAGACTAAGGCCAGAAAGCATACTGATGCCAAAATGGATGACAACACTGCCTCGGTAAAGCCGATAGTGCTAGCATATGTGTATCCACCGCCACCATTTTCGGCCAAACTTCAAAAGCACAAGCAGGACCAAAAATTTAAGCACTTCTTGGAAGTGCTTAAGCAATTTCAAATTAACATTCCATTGGCAGAGGCCCCTAAGCAAATGCCCAACTATGTAAAATTCATGAAAGACGTCTTGTCCAAAAAGAGGAAGTTGGGAGAGTTCGAGACTCTTGCCCTCACGCAAGAATGCAACGCCATGATCTTGAATCGATTGCCACCAAAGCTTAGAGATCCAGGGAGTTTTACTATCCCTTGTACAATCGGCAATAAATTCATGGGTAAGGCATTGTGTGATTTAGGAGCCAACATCAATTTCATGCCACTATCTATTTTCAAGAAGCTTGGCATAGAAGCAAGACCTACCACAGTGACACTCCAGTTGGTAGACCGATCCTATACACATCCCAAGGTTAAGATTGAGGATGTGTTGGTAAAGGTATACAAATTTATATTTTCAGCTGATTTTATCATTTTGGATTACGAAGCTGACACTAATGTGCCAATTATTTTGGGCAGGCCATTCCTTGCCACAATTAGGGCGCTTATTGATAGGATTGTAAACGAACCGAACGTTCAGCGAACCTTTCGTGAACCGTTTGGAGGGAAGTTCATTTATGTTTGTTTATTTATTAAATGAACGAACATGAACAAGATTTTTTGTTCGTTTAATTAAATGAACGAACACGAATAAAGGTCTTGTTTGTTCATTTATGTTCGTGAACATTCGGTAATCCGTTCGTTTATGTTCATTTATGTTCGTTCGTTTATGTTCATTTAAATTTATTCACTTATGTCTAGGGGTGTTCATTATTCGGTTAAACCAAACTAACTGACCGAACCAAAACAATATTGGTTAATCTATTAGATAATTTTAGTTTTTGACTAATGATTAAGAGTTTTTTCAAATTTCAATTATCAATTAATTCAGTTTAAAATCAGTTAATTAACTAAATTAATCGAACTAACCAAAAATATTAAATATTTAACAAATTATATATGTTTGTTTGTGTTCGTTTGTGTTCGTTTATGTTCATTTATGTTCGTTTACCATTTAAACGAACGAACATGAACGAACACAAACAAGCTACATTCCTTAATGAACGAACACGAACAAGAAATTTAGTGTTCATTTATGTTCGTGTTCGTTCATTTGTTCGGTTAAAGTTAAACGAACTAACATGAACACACCCTCGTTCGTGTTCGTTTACACACCATGCGAATGAATGACCAACATGTTACTTTTAATGTGTTTCAAGCTTTGAAATGTGCAGATGAATCAGATGAATGTCAAGCTGAGGAGATGATGAGGGCCATTTATACTTTGGACATGGCACATTTGTGCCAGGATGCAGAATTCGATGCCAACATGCTTGGCGTCATAGCTCAACTGTTTGAGGAACATGAGGAACCAGCCTTGGAGACTAAAGATGTGAGTTACTTTTATCTTTTCCAGTTGGCTGGCAGAAAGATAAAAAACTGAAACCATCAATCGAGGAATCACCAGATTCGGAACTTAAGCCACTGCCAGAACACTTGAAGTATGCCTATCTCGGTGAGCACTCAACTCTGCCAGTGATTATTTCCATTGATCTCACTAATGATCAGAAGGCAAGATTGCTGGCAATATTTAAAACCTATAAGCAAGCGTTGGGTTGGACCTTGGGAGATATCTGAGGTATAAGCCCAACCATTTGTATGCACAAGATTATTTTGGAGGAATATCATGGCAAGACTATCGAAGGTCAAAGGAGGCTGAACTCGAGCATGAAAGAAGTTGCAAAAAAATGATATTATTAAATGGCTTGATGTTGGAATAATCTATCTCATATCCGATAGCTCTTAGGTTAGCTCGGTGCAGGGCGTGCCAAAGAAAGATGGTATGATTGTTGTCTAGAATAGAAAAGATGAGTTGATTCCCTTCAGAACAATCACAGGATGGAAAGTGTGCATGGATTATAGGAGGCTGAATAAAGTCACAAGGAAGGAGCACTTTCCTTTGCCTTTCATCGATCAGATGTTAGACAAATTGGCAGGTAAAGCTTTCTATTGCTTCTTAGATGGTTATTCAGGTTATGATCAGATTGCTATAGCCCCTGACGACCAAGAGAAGACATCATTCACCTATTCATATGGAACATTTTCCTTTAGAAGGATTCCATTCTGGTTGTGCAAAGTGCCAGAAACATTTCAACGTTGTATGATGTCTATTTTTTCTGATTTGATTGAGCACAATATAGAAGTGTTTATGGACAATTTCTCAGTGTTTGATAACACATTTGAGGAATACATTTTGATTTTGGAGCAAGTTTTGAGGAGATGCTTTGAGACCAATCTAGTATTGAACTAGGAAAAATGCCACTTCATGGTGAAGGAGGGCATTGTTCTCAGGCATAGGGTGACCAAGAATGGACTAGAGGTTGACCCAGCAAAATTCAAAGTAATCAAGCAATTACCACCCCCACAAGTGTTAAAGGTGTAAGAAGTTTTCTAGGTCGTATAGGTTTTATCGACGATTCATTAGACTTTTATAAAATTTCTAAACCTTTATGCTTGTTATTAGAAAAAGATGTCGTTTTTGCATTTGATGATTCTTGTTTGAGAGTGTTTCAGGTCCTTAAAGAGAAGTTTGTTAATACACATATAGTCGTGACACCAGACTGGAATGAGCCCTTCGAGCTCATTTGCGATGCCATCGACTATGCCATCGAAGGAGTGCTTGGGCAGCGACGTGGAAAAGTTTTTCATGCCATATACTATGCCAGCAAAACACTTAATGAAGCACAACTTAATTATACCATAACTGAGAAAGAATTTCTTGCAATTGTATTTGCTTTTGATAAACTTAGACCTTATTTGATAGGTAATATAGTTGTTGTTTTCATAGATCACTCAACATTGAAATACCTTTTGGCAAAAAAGGATGCCAAGTCGAGATTGATTCAATGGACGCTCCTACTAAAAGAATTTGATCTCGAGATCCGGAACAAGAAGGGCAGTGAAAACTTAGTAGCTGACCGCCTATCACGAATAGAGCATCACCATGAGGATGACAAGGTTAAAGCCATCAGAGATGAGTTCCCGGAAAAGTATTTACTCGCATAGGATGTTGTGCCATGGTATGCCGACATCATCAATTATTTGGTGAGCAATGTCATGTCACCAGATTTGGACTATAATTCCAGGAAGCGTTTTTACGTTATGTTCGGTAGTATTATTGGGATGAGCCTTTCCTATTTAAGCAATGTGTCGATCAAGTGATCCACCGTTGTGTGCCAGAGGATGAGCAGTAAGCTATTTTGCAATCATGCCATGCCACGCTATATGATGGACGTTTTGCTAGACTGAAGACTGCTGCCAAAGTGTTGCAGTCGGGTTTTTTATTGGCCTACACTATATAAGGATGCTCATGACTACACCAAGGCATGTGATCCATGCCAATGGACTAGGAATATCTCTGACAGACATCAACTTTCGTTCCAGAACATCATGTCGGTAGACTTATTCAATGTTTGGGGAATAGACTTTATGGGTCCATTTCTCCCATCTTTTGGCTATATATATATCATTGTGGGAGTTGATTATGTTTCCAAGTGGGTAGAGGCTACTGCCTTGCCAACAAATGATGCCAAGACCGTTGCTAAGTTTTTGCACAAGCATATCTTCACCAATTTTGGTGCTCCTCGAGTGATCATTCATGATGAGGGCACCAATTTTAAATGCAGTCTAATTTCTAAAGCTTTGTGCAGGTATGGGATAGAACAAAGGATAGCCACGACCTACCATCCACAGACAAATGGGCAAGCTGAGATTTCAAACAAGCAGATCAAGAATATCCTAGAAAAGACTATGAATCATTTGAGAAAGGATTGGTCTTTGAGACTAGATGAGGCTTTGTGGGCCTATAGAACCGCCTTCAAAACTCGTTGGGCACTTCACCCTTCAAGCTTGTATATGGTAAACCATGCCATCTGCCAGTAGAGCTTGAATATAAAGCCTATTGGGCAATCAGAACACTTGACATGGCATGGGCCACAACAGGAGAAAAATGATGCTAGACCTCAATGAGTTGGAAGAATTCCGAGCACTCGCATATGAGAATGCCAAGCTGTATAAGGAAAGAACCAAACGTTAGCATGGCAAGAAAATTCTGCCCAGACATTTCGAGGTAGGTCAACTTGTTTTTTTTAACTCACAACTTAAGTTGTTCCCAGGCAAGCTTAAGTCGAGATGGTCAGGCCCTCTTGAAGTAGTAAAGCCCTATGCCCATGGTGTTGTGGACATCAAGAATGTGAAAACCGAAGAAATTTTTAAGGTAAATGGCTAGCGCTTAAAGCACTATTTTGAGGGACAATAGAGAAATGCCAAGGAGACTGTTCCCTTGGCAGAAATACCATGACACCATCGACAGGTTTGAAACTTTGTAAATATTAGGTTAGTTGTTTTTCTTTGTGTTTAGGATTCATGATTTTTTATTATTATTAGTTTTTCTTTTTTCTTGTAGTCTTTATTTTTAGATTTTCCTTTGCTGGATTGAAAGGTCTCATTTGAGTGGATGCATATTTGGTGTCAGACATATATATTAATTTTCAACGAGCGGCAGGATTGAATGTTGTCGTGCCTAGAAATGGTGCTAGCAACTGAGCTTGGTATGCGGTGGGAGTAACTTGGGGAAAAAGAAATTACCCTAGCTTGATTTAATTTACACCATGAGAGAAAAAAGAAAAATAATAATAAACCCTAGCAGCCTAAAAATTAAGGTAATTTAAATTCAATTTAATTACCTTATCACTCTATATCTTATCACCTTAAAACCTATCTTATCACTTATCCTTTCCATAATTATCACGTCATCCCTTTTTTCCCTTCCCCAAAACACGCCACCTTTTTCATCATTACCTTATTTAAACCAGTCATAATTACCCTTTTTGCAGCACTCAATCTTTTCGTCTTTCAAAGCCCATAAAACCTCTTACCCTTTTTACTTCATCTTCTTCACCTAGTCGATTTACTTTCTCTCACCACAAAACAAGAAATTCAAGCTTCAATCTTTTCACTTTTTTTACCATAACCAAGTGCAAATTCTTCGAGATTTCTCATGGCATCTTCGTCTAGACCCTCCAAGACGTTCTTCAACGAGGATATTCAAAAGAGATATGAAGATCACTTCGCTTCCAAGTCCTTTTGCTTTGAGCGAAACTTCGACTTCAACCCTGAGAAAAATCAAGTCTTTCCCCCTTGAGTTCATGGATATCGTCACCAAGCACAAATGGTAAGAGTTTTGCCAACAAAAGGGTAAGATCTTTCCAAATATGATCAGGGGTGAATGTGTGAGATTTGATGAAGGGTCTATCACCATTATGCTCAAGCTGGATGAAGAGGATGGGCATGGCGCGTTTGTTGCTAACATGATTGATACCAAGCGTAAGACATTTTTGAAGCATCTATGCGAGCCGGGCACGGAGTGGATTGTGTCCCCCAAGGGACACCGTACGATTAAGAGAGTGGCCCTTCAACTACAAGCAAAGGGCTAGAACCATTTCCTCAAGGCAAGTTTGATGCCGACGACCCACAACGAGACTATTTCGGAGGATCGTCTGGCATTGCTATATTCTATCCTATTAGGCATGAAAATTAATGTTGGCCGGATTATCATTAATGAAGTATACAAATGCGCTCTCAAGCCGATTGGAGGTTTGTTCTTCCCATTGTTAATTTATAATATTTGTCACTAGTATAATGTGCCCACAACCGAGGAAGACATTGTCCTCGAGGTAAAGAGCTATACTATCACACCGGTCGGTTGGAGGAACCTCACTGGCATTACAATGAAGGATAAGGGCAAGGCTGCCACACCAATGCACAAGGCCAAGACACTGAAAGCCAAGCCAACAACCTCAATGCCATCGGATTCAATGCCAGCAGACTCGATGACATTGCTCGCCCTAATAGGCTGATACATTAACGCCAAAAGATTATTCTCCAGAAATTAGAGAAGGCCGAGGAGCAACAAAGAAAGCTCTTGCGATATGACCAGGCCATAGACCTTGCCATTAGGGAAACCTTAGTGAGCCTTTCTCTTGGCATCATGCTAGCATTTCTTGACTTTTTGGAAGAGATATTTGTTGAAGATGATACCACGCCAGCCAGCCCAGTTCCCAATTCGGTTCATAGTTCAATGCCCAGTCCAGTTCCGTCCACTGCCACAAAACCTATTTCCCTTATCAAAGATAAAACTGCCAAGTCTGCTACGCCACTAGAATCTACTAATGAGAGTGAGAAGAAACCTATTGCATATACCGAGTCAGCTGCCACACCAATCTCATCCGAGCCGATGAAGGTTGTGAAAGAGACCCCTGCTTCCACTGCCACTCAAGGGTGGAGCAGAAAGAAGAGGATGGCTCCAGACCGTGGAAGCCTATCCCAGAGAAAGACTCGTGCCAAGATAGTAGTCGAAGCGCGTGCCGTCTGAGGAGGAGTCTCTTCTAAAGGGGAGTCTTCTTCATCCTAACTTTTTGCACCTCATTTGCATTCCCTTGTTCATGTATTTTTATTTTTCTATTTTTTGTATATATGTGTGTTGTTTCATGCATTGAGGATAATACACATCTTGGGTTTGAGGGTGTGCATTTCGTCACATTTATGCCATGCCATTCATATTTATTTCCTGTACTGCATTCTATTTTCATGCCATATAGGCTAGATTAGGATTAACACCATGCATACCAAACTACTAAAAAATGAAAAATAAAATTTTGTCTCGGTCGATTTTTGAAGCATGTTAACATTTTTAGGCAAGTTTAATTTGACCTAGGTGTTTGTCTGATGAGGAAATTTAAAAACCTTCAGATGCCTATGCCAACATGATAGTATCCCAGGATTGCTTGCCAATTGATCTCTAGTTTAGTGACTTGAATTTACACTTAACATGTGATATGTATCTAGTTTCCTAGAAAGCTTAGATTGTTTGAAACTATGCTCAGATTCTAAATAAATAAATAAATAAAATGCCAAGGTGAAAAGGGATAGTGCACCAATGGGTGCCAAATGCTGAAGAACTTTAGAACACTCCCCTGCCTAGGAAAAATTATTAACTTGGGTCTTCGTGGTTTGCTCCCTCTTAGTTCTCAAGCCAACATAACGCAAGGTATAAGTGTAATATGTTAGTAAGTGAAGTAGTCTGGACTAACGTGGGTATTCGTGATATGATCCCTCTTATATCTCACGCCAAACAGTGCATGATGCTACCCTAATCTAATGCCATCAATAAAAAAATTGCATACCTTTGGTAGAAAAAATCTGAGTTTAGGAAGTAAAATTGGCTAAGGGAGTGAGAGGATATTTGATGCATATTGCTCGCATATCATGCACTCTTCATGACCGTAGACTAGATTTATGTAGAACTAATGTTTTGATATAATAATTGAAAAATGTTTTGGACAAAGTTAAAAAGAATTCAAAACCATTTCTAAGTCCAAACAACTTTTTAAACTATGTTTATGGGATATTTCAAAAAGGTTTTAAGTGTTTTCAAATCCAAATTCAACAAAACCATCTAGGCGTTTCGAAACGCCCCTAGGTGTTTCGATACGGGTCTTTACAGTGGCAAAACGTTTCAATACAACCTTATTTGTTTCGAAACGGGCTTTAATATGGGTGAGATTTTTGCATAGCGTTTCGATACGACCACTGCCGTTTCGATACGCCTCTGTGGCTTTGACCTCAACGGCCATAAAACCCCAACGGCTATTTCCCAACTACCTTTTAAATGTAGGGCGTTTCGATATGGGGACAAGTGTTTCGTTACGGCCAAGGGTGTTCCGAAACAGTTACAGCATCAGACTACAACAACTCTTTCTATTTCAAGAGTACTTCGAAACAGGGTCGGGCGTTTCGAAACGAGATGTTGTAGAACTGCATTTATGGTGGAAAATAAAGTCTTCAACGGATCCAATTCAACCCCAACGGCTAGTAACGGCTACAAACTCAATTAGGAGTATAAAAGGGACCTCCAAGCATCTAGTAATGGTTAATGCTTTAATTGTAATACAACATATGATCAAAATGTGTCTTAGTGCTCAAGTGTCAATTTATTGTATAGACAAACACTAGTGAGCCAAAATTGTTATATTTGCTCAAGTGTTTTAGGATTGGGTGAGAGCTTAATTGTGCAAATAAATACCTATTAGAGGGATTTTAGTTTGCTTATTTTCATCTCTTTGTAAAGAGGGTTTGATCAAGGCTTTGGGTAGAAAGCTTGATCGGTTTGTAAGGGTTTCCTCCTAAGCCTAGAAAAGGGGATGAATCAATAGTGGATTGATTGAAAATCCTTAGTGGGAAGCTAAGGTAGTGGATGTAGACCTTGGTTAGAAGGTTGAACCACTATAAATCATTTTGTCTTTATCATTTTTAGCTTCCACACCTCTATAACCCGAAATTCCACTTCTCCACCACTTGGCGAGCAATAACGATTGAAGGAATCGAGCACCTAAAATCCCAACAATTGGTATCAGAGCTTGACTTAATTGGAGAGGATTAACATCCTATTGAGAAGATCCGGCAAGCTCGATCAACATTCCAAACAACCGACTCAATGACGCAATTCATCGACAAACCGCCCTTCTTCGACGAAACACATTATGCCCATTGGAAGACAAGGATGAAGTTTTTCATAAAGTCAAAGGACTACAAGCTTTGGGACATAGTAGAAGATGGTGCGTTCATGCCTCAACGAATCAAGGCGGAATGGAGTGCCGAAGATCGCAAGAAGATGGAGCTTAATTGCAAAGCCTTGCACATCCTTTTTTGTGCATTTGGCCCCAACATCTATGAGAAGATGTCTTCTTGCGAAAGTGCCAAGGAAGTTTGGGACAAGCTCGAAGTTACATACAAGGGGACAAACGAAGCAAAGGAGACCAAGATCGGGCTTCTCAACCTAGCGTATGAGAACTTCAAGATGCACCCGGAAGAGAACATTGGGAAGATGTTCGATAGGTTCTCTACCATCACCTATGGTCTCAAAGGTTATGGAGAAGCCATACCTGAAGAGAATCTTGTCCAAAAGATCATCTACTTCCTTTTCGAGTCATGGGACTCAAAAAGGACCGTCATCATCGAAGCCAAGAATATCAAGACTTTGAAGCTTGATGAGCTCATGGGGTCACTTCTCACTCACCAAATTATGAAGAAAACAAAGAAGAGGAGAAGAAGAGGGAAGAGATTAGAGCTATGGGGGAGAAGAAGCTCAAAGGGCTTGGCATCAACACAAATGCCATTGCTCTCAAATCCTCCACATGCCATCATGTAGATTCAAGTGAAGAGAAGGATGGAGAAGAAAAGATAGTTCATCTCTTCAAGAAGTGTGCCCCTTACATGAAGAAAGCCTTGAAAGAGCTTGAACGAGAATCCATGAAGAAGAAGAGGGCAAACACTTCAAGCCATAAGAAGAAGGTATATGTGGCTACTTGGAGTGATGAAGACTCCACCAACGATGAACAAGCCAACCTTGGCCTTATGACCATCGAAGAAGATTCAAGGGTAACTTCTAATTCATCTACTTAATGTTCATATTCCTTTGATGAATTACAAGATGCCTATGACGATTTGGTTTAGAATTTAAAAATCACATTTTGAAAAACAAGAAAGTAATTTCAAATTTGAAAAATCAAAATGACTTGATTTCTAAAACCGAAATTGAACTTGAAGCAAAACTTGAAGAGTTTGAACAAAAATGTTTTGATTTACAAAATTTGCTTCATAAAGTTCAAGAAGAAAAAGATTTGATCTCCAAAGAGTTTGAAAAGAAAAATAATGTTGGAAAATCAAATTTTTATGTAAGACAATCTAGTGCCCCTAAATTTGTAAATGGTAAAGTTTTTAGAAGTATTTGGGTCCCAAAAGGACTAAGTACTTCAACTAAAAGGGATGAAATTGAACAATGGATTCCTAAGGGGACTAAATTTTGTGCTACTAACGTCTATGGATCCAAAGCAATTTTGATACAAAAAATTACTTGATTGTCTTATGATAGGTGTGATGGAGATTGATAAACAAGTCAAACATTGAGGGGGAACTCCATGCACACAAAGAAAGACACTTGAAGAGGAATGCTTCATATCCTACCTTGGGTTCAAGTGTGGTAAAATCTAGTTGTTCTTGCTTTTATTTGATTTATTTTTATTTATTTCAACTAGATGATCATATATGTTGGACTAACATCTTATTTTGAACTTAATGTCTTTTGAATTCTTTTTGATATAACAAAAAGGGGGAGAGTTTGGTTTGAAAAATGGTATCTTTAAATGAATAAGGGGGAGCTTTACTTACTTTTCAAATTTTCATCTATTATTCACATTTTTAAACTTAAAGGGGGAGAATCCCAAATAATTTTTCAAGTATGTTTTATTATATCAAAAAGGGGGAGATTGTAGAACTAATGTTTTGATATAATAATTGAAAAATGTTTTGGACAAAGTTAAAAAGAATTCAAAACCATTTCTAAGTCCAAACAACTTGAAACTATGTTTATTGGATATTTCAGAAAGGTTTTAAGTGTTTTCAAAGCCAAATTCAACAAAACCATCCAGGCATTTTGAAACACCCGTAGGTGTTTCGATACGGGTCTTTACAGTGGCAAAATGTTTCGATACAACCTTGTCTGTTTCGAAACAGGCTTTAATCTGGGTGAGATTTTTGCATAGCGTTTCGATACAGCCACTGCCGTTTCGATACGGCCACTGCCGTTTCGATACGCCTATGTGGCATTGACCTCAATGGTCATAAAACCCCAACGACTATTTCCCAACTACCTTTTAAATGCAGGGTGTTTCGATACGGGGACAAGCGTTTTGATACAGCCAAGGGCATTCCGAAACGGGTACTGCATCAGACTGCAACGATTCTTTCTATTTCAAGAGTGTTTCGAAATAGGGTCCTGCGTTTCGAAACGGGATGTTGCAGAACTACATTTATGGTGGGAAATAAAGTCTCTAATGGCTCCAATTCAACCCAACGACTAGTAATGGCTAAAAACTCAATTAGGAGTATAAAAGGGACCTCCAAGCATCTAGTAATGGTTAATGCTTTAATTGTAATACAACATATGATCAAAATGTGTCTTAGTGCTTAAGTGTCAATTTATTGTATAGACAAACACTAGTGAGCCAAAATTGTTATATTTGCTCAAGTGTTTTTGGATTGGGTGAGAGCTTAATTGT